>CM056049.1:295537351-296042351 GCA_029574335.1 Rana kukunoris
AAACATAGAGAAGGCTTATCACCCCTGTAACTTTTGGGTAGTTAGTGGTCAATGGTCCTAATTAAGCACCTCATCCCTTGGTTGAGTTGAAAGAGGGAATGGAGGGGTGTGGTATTATTGGTAAAAAAAAAATAGAAAATTAGTTTTTTTTAGTGAAACAAGGATTGGTGATAAAGCATCAGTGGACAGGAGTCACCTCTTACAGAAGAGAATTTCCTTTCCTATGGGTAGATTTCTTCTCACTTCCTGTTGTCTCCTTCCGTTTGCAAGTAGGAGTAGTTTGTAAGTTGGATGTTTGAAATTTGGGGCCTGCCGTATATACTCTGCAGAAATTTGGGCCCTAGGTTCTGGTGTTGCCACAACACTGTGCGCCCTCACAGTTAGTCTTGGCGGGTGCTGGAACGCCCTGCTGTGAACTATTATGCCAAGAATAGTAATTACATGCCATTGTTGAACAATGGTAGACGAATTGGGCCTTTGGTGCTGGTGCTGGTGCCACAACACTGTAAGCGCTCACAGTTACTCTTGGTGGGCACAGGAATGGGCCCTGCTGGGAAATATTAGATCAAGAATTGTAATTACATTCCCCTGTTGAACAGGGGCAGAAAATTGGGCCTTAGGCACTGGTTCCACAAAACAGCAACCCCTCACAGATACTCTAGTATGAGCGCACTAATGAGCCCTGCTGTAAAGTATTGCATCAAAAATTGTAATTACACGCCCCTGTTAAACAGGGGCAGAACAATTGGGCCTTAGCCACTGGTGCTGGTGCCACAACACTACAACCCCTCACAGATACTCTAATTGGAGCACAGGAATGAGCCCTGCTGCAAAGTATTGCATAACATTTTTTAATTACACACCCCTGTTAAACAGGGGCAGAAAAATTGGGCCCAGATAGTCACTCAGCATAACAGAATAGTCACTCAGCATGAAAGGATAGTCACTCAGCATCAGCATAGGCAGTCTTGAAGGGATCTGACATTTCCCCAAAAATTATTCAGTTACATCAGCATCAGGTGCTTGGTAGCTGGTGGTGATCCAAGCCTGATTCATTTTTATGAAGGTCAGTCGATCTTTTTATGAAGGTCAGTCGGTTTCTTGGGACTGTAATTGATCCCTTGAAGACTGCTGCTGATGCTGAGTGCTAGGCTCCACCTCCATGCTGACACAATCCTCCTCCTCCTCCTCGTCCTCTTCCTGTGTGATAGGCGGGCAAGCAGGTACACTGTCTGGATAAAGGGGGCCTTGAGAGGTTTATTGAAGTCCTCCTCTTCATCCCTCTGTTCTGCCTCAAGTGTCCTGTCCATTATTCCATGCAGTGTGTGCTCCAACAGGTGGATAAGAGGGACAGTGTCACTGATGCATGCAATGTCACTTCTCACCATCCTTGTGGCCTCCTTAAATGGTGACAGGACAGTGCATTCATCCCTGATCATGGCCCACTGGCATGGGGAAAAAAAACAAGCTCCCCTGACCCTGTCCTGGTGCCATATTGGCACAGATACTCATTGATGGCCATCTGCTGCATGTGCAGCCTCTGCAGCATGGCCAACGTAGAGTTCCACCTGGTGGGCATGTCACCGATTAGGCAGTTTTTGGGCAGGTTGTATTCCTTTTGGAGGTCAGCCAGCCGAGCACTGGCATTATATGACCGTCGGAAATGCACACAGAGTTTCATGGCCTGCTTCAGGACATCCTGTAAGCCCGGGTACCTGCCCAAGAACTGCTGCACCACCAAGTTAAGGACATGAGCAAAACAGGGCACATGGGTCAGTTGTCCCTGTTAGAGGGTGGAGAGTAGGTTGGTGCCATTGTCGCAAACCACCATTTCTGGCTTAAGCTGGTGTGGCGTCAACCACCTCTGAGCCTGCCCCTGCAGAGCTGACAGAACCTGTGCCCCAGTGTGGCTCCTGTCCCCCAAGCACACCAGCTCAAGCACCGCATTGCATCTTTTTGCCTGCGTACCTCCGTATCCCCTTGAATCCTACAGAGCACCGCTGGTTCCGAGGACAAATCAGCACAGGAAGAGGCCACAGAGGAAGAAGAGGAGGGGGTGGAGGAGAGAGGTGTGTCACAATCACCAGTATTAGCTTTTTGGAGGCGTGGTGGTGGAACAACCTCCAAGATTACTGTACTTTGTCCTGCATCCTTGCCAGCTGCCAGCAAAGTCACCCAATGTGCCATGAAAAAAAGGTAACGTCCCTGTCCATGCCTGCTGGACCATGAGTCAGCTGTTATATGCACCTCACCACTGACTGCCCTGTCCAGCGAGGCATGGACATTGCCTTCCACATGCCGGTAGAGAGCCAAAATCACCTTCTGTGAGAAAAAGTGGTGTTTGGGAACCTGCCACTGAGGTACCGCACATTCCACAAACTCAAGGAAGGGGGCAGAGTCTACCAACTGAAAAGGCAGCAGTTGAATTTTTAGCAATTTAGCTAAGCTAGGATTTAACCGCTGGGCATGTGGATGGCTGGGAGCGAACTTCTTTCAGCGCTGCAGCAGCTGGGGCAGGGAAATTGCCTGGTACAATCTGACATTGCTGTACCGATAGTAGATTGCCCGCAAGTACTTGGCTGTGACACACCTAATTCTACACCTTCAGTCTTATCAGTGCAGGCTTCAGAGAGGACTGAATGTATAGTGGGTTTGGAGATCCCAGCTGATAAGAAGCAAGGAGAGGTCCGCTTTGTTCTTTGGTGTGGGTCTTTGAGGTACGCTTGCCAACGAACTGCATGGCAGGTCGACATATGTCTGGTCAAGCATGTGGTGCGCAATCGGGTGATGTTTTGGCCACGCGAGATACGCTTGCGACATATGTTGCAAATAGCAGCGGTGAGATTTGATGCACTCGTCTCAAAAAAGGCCCACACCAAAGAACTTTTGGAATAACGCGGAGAGACAGCAGCCCCCTGCACATGCGGAGCTCTGCAGTGTGATGCAGTCGGCATGCTGCCCTTAAGCTGGCCCCTGGAGGGCATATCGCCTCATTGGAGATGTGCCTCCTCCTACTCTCTCCTATCAGGCACCCACGTGGGGTCAGTGATCTCATCATCCCCTCCCTCCTCATCACTGTAGCAAACCTGGCAGTGTGCTGCAGCTGGGGGAACATGACTGCCAGATTGCTGTCTTTCTTGGGCACCCCCTCTCTCTGGGCTCACATTACTGCCTTCCTCTAGCTGGGTACCATCATCGGAGCCTTCAAAACGCTGCACATCCTCCTGAAAAGACTTGCAGATCCCTGCCTGTGATATTAATATGAGAACACCAGCAATTGTATTGACGTAGCTTTAGGTGCACACTGTGCAGAGGACACAATACACCAAGTGAAAATGCTTGCTGATCACTGCCTGTGGTATTAATATGAGAACACCAGCAAATGTATTCACGTAGCTTTAGGTGCACACTGTGCAGATGAGACACTACACCAAGTGAAAAGACTTGCAGATCCCTTCCTGTGTTATTAATATGAGAACACCAGCAATTGTATTCACGTAGCTTTAGGTGCACACTGTGCACAGGACACAGTACACAGTTTTTTTCTATTGAAATGTTATTGTTTGCTTATGCTTAAATAGGATTGTTTCCTTCATCCCATGCTAATTGTGCACATCCAGCACCCTCTTGGTTTGATTGGGACGGAAGCAACAGGGATTATTTGTTTTATGGAGCGGTACACTTCTCTTTACTATAGTAAAATACTGCAGCTAGCAGAATCACCTGCCTGCCTATCAGTATATTAGGATGAGCATACAGGAACAGATCTACCTAAACTCAATACATTAGATAAATATATATATATATATATAACACCTGGGATGCATATATATCCTCTACACACTGTAACTGACTCGCCTGCCTGCTCTATCTAGCTAAAAATAAATGACATGGTCTCTATCTCTCTGTCTGTCTTTAACCACCGCAACACACTACTACTATATAGTGTGGGGAGTGTACTAGACCTCCTGAGACATAATTGGCCAAAGCCGCCCTGGCCAATTATGACTCTCCTTTTTTTGTTCACTGTGATTGGCCAAAGCATGCGGGTCATTGTGCATGCTTGGCCAATCATCAGCCAGCAATGTACTGCGATGCCGCAGTGAATTATGGGCCGTGACGCACCACTCGAATTTTGCGCGAACGGCCATAACGTTCCTAATTTTTTGAACTAGCTAACATGGGTTCGACTCAAACACAAAGCTCATCCCTAGGTAGGATAGGATTAGATCATTAGAGCTTACAGCATGGGCATCAATCCTAATTCTCATATATGTCACCTGTAAGTTCAGGGAAAAGGGGAAAAAAAAAGGCAGTTAAAGTAACCTATTAGAACCATGCATACTGGAATTATTATTATGCCCGTCATACATTACACTAGGTATATAGCAATATGAATGTCCATAAGATAACATAGAAAAAAAAATGTACAATCATACAATAATGCGAGTTGTGATCTCACTCACAGCAGTACATATGCACAGCACCCAGCACAAAACAAGTAAAAGTTGTAAGAGCTTGCCAGGTAACTATTCTGGGACAGAAGAGGTTACAGTACCTGCCTTCAGCACCCACTGCCATCGCCTGCCTCCATCTGGCCCAGGGGTGGCTGTAGGCTACCAGGTCCAGCCGCTTTATTATTGTACCCCACTGTACCCCAATCTAGCTGCACACTGAAACTGATCCCACCAACCAAACATAGGAAAAAGAAGCTGCCTTGGCTCCGAGCGCAATGCTTTACGCTCTGAGTTCATCCTTCTTTGAAGCCTATTAGAGCCTATAGGTCTAATCAGGTGCTTCAAAAAAATACCCCCACCACTATAGATCATGTACCTGGCATCCCGAAAGGGGCCGGACGCATGAATAGGAGGTAGATAGATTCATGCTATGCAAGAATCTATCCATTACAATATAGGGGTGGCGTGGATAGAGGGGGCGGCGCCCTTAATGGAAGTGGCGCCACTGTCAGGAATCCAACCCTGAGCAATGACATGCAGCCACTGCTGGAGTTAAAGGGGTTGTAAAGTTACAAGTTTTTTTACCTTCATGCATCCTATGCATGAAGGTAAAAAAACATCTAGCAGCACCGCCCCCGCCCCCGAGCCCCCGTTGTACTTACCTGACCGTTCGAATCTCCCGGGCGCGTTCACGTCGTCCTCTTCGGTTCCCAGCCTGGCCGTTGATTGGCTAGGCTGGGCGGATTGATAGCAGCGCAGCCATTGGCTAGCGCTGCTGTCAATCAGAGCGGATGACGCGGCGCGCTGGGGGGCGGAGCCGAGTGATACAGTCGGCGGCTATGGCCGCCGCTGTATCACGGGAGCGTGCTCGCAAAAGCTTTCCTCCGTGCGAGCGCCCTAGCATTAAGAGGGAAAGCTTTTGCGAGGAGGAGCCCAGACAGCCGCCGAGGGACCCCAGAAGACAGCTTTCCGGGCCACTCTGTGCAAAACGAACTGCACAGTGGAGGTAAGTATCACATGTTTGTTATTTTTTTTTTTTTTAATCCCTGACTTTAGTGTCCCTTTAATGCATGTATAAAGTGGCTGCAAAAGTCTAGAGGAGATCAGCATACCTCCCAACCTTTTTAAATGGGAACGAGGGACACCTATTAGCAAAAATATGTAGACATAGGACACACCCCCTGACATGCCCCTTTAATGGAGAAATATGCAAAAAAAAATTATAGTTAAATCCACAAGGGCCTTTTTTTTCACTACTATTATACCTATACTAGCATTTGAAATTTACAAATAAAGCTATTTAGAAATTGGATGAATAAAAAGTAAATTTTTATACAACTATATAGATCAAGCCAAAATGAGGGACAAATGAGGAGAAAGGGGGGACATAGGGACATTGTTCCAAATCAGGGACAGTCTGTCGAAATAAGGGACAGTTGGGAGCTATCAGCACAGTTCAGGTGCAATGGAAGAAAACAAAGTGAAAACTATTTTGTTTTATTTAATAAATGAAACACTGCAAATGTCTAATGTGCTACACTGTTCTTCAGCAAACAAGCCATCATCCATTTAGGGTTTACCTCTACTTTAAGCTCACAGCAATGTGCATGGAAGAGGGTGGTCTTTCAACTGCTCCTGTTCATGAGTTAATATACTCTACACGCCTCTGCTTTTCACACTGCTTTTTTCAAAAGGCCAACTGTCTCTTTATCGACACCTCCTTTTTCTTGTCTAGAGAAGTTCTCTCTGATAATATTATGTGAATTATTTATCTAAAAAGTCAAGCTGGCTTAGTCATAAGACTCATAACCTGCAGATATGATTTATTTGAAAAGAGAAATTATGCTTCTTGCAGACTTTGCTTTTCTCCATGCAAACACTGTACAACTATTGTATGATCTATGTAAATGTTATGCAGTTTCTAATTACACATTTAGAGATGCAGCTGGTATCTGGAGATGTGTGAAACTTTTCAACCAACTTGTTAAACCAGCAGATGGACATTTCTGCTTATGAAACTAGTGCAAACTTGTCAACGTGTATACATCTGCAAGCTTTCTTGCTTATTATATACCACAATTTGAAGTTTAAAAACATGTTTAATGATAAAAAAAAAATCTTTATACTTACTATATAAAACACATTTTTGCACATATGTTTTATTATAGATTTCCCAGTATATAAAATGAAAAGTGTACATTTATCATTATACAGCAATAGGTATGTAGGTTAATTAGTTGTGAAACGGGTGGAACATGCATGATGTTCTAGTTTAACAATGTCCATACATGTGTGATATAAGCACATGTATGCAGATACAGCTATAAATGTAGTGTGACATTTTAGTCTGCCTGTGTAATGGTGAAACAACATTTGAACAAAAAAAAAAAGAAAAATCAACAAAATGGTTAAAACACAAAATAATCTTTTGTCTCTTTATGGAATTATTAATCAGTATTTGGCTCTCAGGTGATGGCTGTCACAAATGTGACTAAAACAAGGTTAAAGGTAGGCATTAAATCATCTAGGGAATGCTAGTAAACTGGTAAAATGTAATCAAAAGTTTGCAATGTTGTTTTAAGACTTTCCTAGTGCATAGTTGGCAACATTCTGAAAAAAATTATAGGGACACTTTTTTCGATTTTGGCGGAGTATGATTGTAACTAAGGGTGGGGCATTTATTTGTAGGTGCGCAGAGAGCTTTGCATAAAAATGGGTGTGGTTTCCATTATGCCAAATATTGGGCATGGCTTAAATGGGGTGTGGTTATATAGAGTCTGAGATGCCTTATATAGTACAGAATTTGGTAATATATAAGGAAAGGGAGAAAGAGAGGGAGAGAGAGAGAGAGAGAGAGAGAGAGAGAGAAATAGGGAGAGATTTTGAATTTCTGTTTTGGCATAAGAATATGACCACTGTGCAGCTTCTACTGCTTTCAACCTTGCAGATCTTACATCAGAATGTTCCCTCCTGTTTTACAGATCCAGGGGATAGATGTCTCCTCCACTCTCCCTCCTGGCAGGGCCGTCTTTAATATGGTTTGGGCCCTGGGCAAACATTTTTTTTGGGCCCCCCTTCAGCTTATTTTGGGCCTGGCTGGTTCACATGTATGTGTTTTGGCGGCCCTCATTTGTGCAGGCACAGCAGCCCATTGATTTGAATGGGCTGCCATGCCTTTGTTTCCTGCAGAAAAAAGGGGCATTCAGCATTTTAAAAATCAGTTGCCTTGAAATCCATTCTACTTTTGCACCATGCTACTTACCTGCAGTTCTTGCACACACAAACGCACTGTGTTTTTAAAAACGTGACCTAAACGTCTAAAAATGCAGCAAGTTTGACAGTGCAGGAACTGCAGATAAGTCACAGCAGACAGCAGAATGGACAGACAGTGCTGTATTTCATTGCTTGATGGGCATAGGTGTGCCGTGTGTGCAGCCTATTACATGAGGCATGCACTTTTCTTTGCAGGAAACGCAGGCATGGCCCAAAATAAGCCCATCAAGCAGTTAAATACAGACAGTAATGCCATGTGCTCTGAGGCCTTACTCAGCCTGGACTGCAGGTCTGGTCTGTGATTTAAAGAGTTCCTCTATTTTACACATGGCATGGCATGGGGTCCCATGGTGCTAAAGCAGAATGGACAGATGGTGCTGTGACCCCATGCCATGCCATGTGTAAAATACAGGAACTTTTTAAAACACTGACCAGACCTGCAGTGAATCATCAAATATTATAAAGACTTTGGGCACACTCTACAGAAAACTTCTACTTACAATATAGCAAACAGTGACATACATTGAGGAGCAGGACATGAAGAAGTCAGCCTCGGGAAGAGCAAATTGGGGATGTTATAAAATCACATTCTAATTCACTTTTATATACAAGCAGCACCCAGTGGCAGGAAGGGAGAAGTGCATGTCTAAAGGGAAGCCAGGGGTTCTGTACATTTTAAAACACTGGGAAGGGAAGCAGTACTGTCACCTGGCTGCGTGCCGCTGATGATTTTCAGCCTGATTTGTGGGCAGCACAGGAGCTTAACGGGCGGCAGGGCCGCCATCTGGAATTATGGGGCCCCTTACACAGCTTTAGGCATGGGCCCCCTGGAGCAGAGAACAGGGGGGAGGTGCTGCCCCCTTAAATTGAGACGTGGGGGGGGGCGGGGCTGCCGCGAATTTAGAAGCGGGAGGCCCTTTACAAAAAAAAGATTTAATAAAGAAAAATATTTATAAAAAAAGGGGTGTAGCCATCCGGGGCCCTGGGGACCTCTGGGCCCTTTAATATTTTTTTTTTTTTTTTTATAAAAATAAATTACAAAAAAAGGGGGGTTGCCATCCGGGGCCTCTGGACCCTTTAATAAAAAAATAAATAAAAAAAATATATTAAAAATAAACACTTATAAAAAAAAAGTGGGGTTGCCATCCAAGGCCCTGGGGACCTCTGGGCCCTTTAATAAAAAAAATATATAAACAAAAATAAAAAAATAAACATTTATAAAAAAAAAAAAAAAAGGGTGTTTGCAACATGGGGCCCTGGGGACCTCTGAGCCCTCTATATATAAAATATATATATATATATATATAAAAAAAAATATATAAAAAAAGGGGGGTTGCCATCCAGGGCCCTGGGGACCTCTGGGTCCTTTAATAATAATAACATTTAGATTATATAATATATATATATATATATATATATATATATATACATATATATATATATATATTAAAAGAAATATATAAAAAAAGATTTTTTTTATAAAAAAAGGGGGGTTGTCACCCGGGGCCCTGGGGACTACGGCCCCTGGGGACCTCCAGACCTCTAAAAAAAATTGTCCCTTTAATAAAAAATAAAATAATAATATATAAAATAAATATATATTTTTATTTAAAAATAAATAAAAAAAGGGGGTTGTCATCTGGGGCCCTGGGGGCCTCTGGGTCCCTGGGGACCCCTAAAAAAATTGGCCCATTAATAAAAAATAAATATATATTTAAAAAAATTGTCCCTTTAATAAAAAATAAAATAAAAATATATAAAATAAATATATTTTTGTATTTAAAAATAAATTAAAAAAGGGGGTTGCCATCTTGGGCCCTGGGGGCCTCCGGGTCCCTGGGGACCCCTAAAAAAAATTGGCCCTTTAATAAAAAATAAAAATATATAAAATAAATATATATTTTTTATTTAAAAATAAATAAAAAGAAGGGGGGGTTGCCATCTTGGGCCCCGGGGGCCTCCGGGCCCCTGGGGACCTCCGGACCCCTAAAAAAAAAAATATTTTTTTTTTTTCAAAGGGGGTTGCTTTGGGCCCCCAACACTGACAGGGCCCTGGGCAGCTGCCCCTGTTTTCCCTATGGTAGAGACGGCCCTGCCTCCTGGCACTCTCTCTCTTTCCTGTCTGCTGGCACTGACCTGTACAGGTGGTTGGGCTGCGGACAGAGCAGAGGAAAGGTGAGTGGGGGTTGGTAGAGAGGTCAGTGTACTCACCATGCCGGCGGCTCTCTTCTTCTCAGACGTTGAATTTCCTAGCTTCAGGCTATGCTTCTTCTGACGAGGGCAGCCCTTATTCAGCTCCAGACAGAAACAGTGACAGGAGAGGTTGATTCCGCCCCTTACCACAACACACAGCCAGACTCATCGCTCTCTGGTGGCCATGACTGCTCACCTAGTACTGACCAATCTGCAAACAGCCAGGCAGCACCTTCTCAGGGGTGGAGGAGGTAGGGATATCCCTGTTTGTCCATGACAGAGCAAAATAATCTGGATTCTGGCCAGAAAAAGCTCTTCTCAGAACATCAGTTGGATTTTCGGGATTGTCCTGGGAAGTCTGTGACTGTTAGGAACTATGCTCGTGTAGCATTACCCCCAGTAGAGCTGCTGGATTTTTGGGTAGTTTGTTACCTCATGGCTCCTCTGAAATTCCTAGAGGTGAATGATGCGTATTGCATGCAGTAGAAGTAAAGGAATGTCCAGACAGGTGCTCTTTGCTGTGCTCTTTATTACCCAGCCGGGTAAAAACAGTAAAACTTGTGGTGAGGAAAGTAAAGCTGAAGAAGATAGGAGAATAGCAGATTCAGGTGTAATGATAGGAAACAGTCCTGCTCCCAAACGTAACACTCCTTTTCACCACTCCCGCCGGAGTGGGTTTAGTGTCCCCAGACAGGCCTCTCTCACTGACCTGGCAGCCAGAGTATCACTCGGACAATTGTAGGATAAAGTCTCTGCCACAGACCCTGCTTGGTGAACTTGAACTTGGAAGAAAGTCTCTGCCACAGACCCCTCTCAAGAGCCTCAGAAGATACCTCTGCCACAGGTCCCTTCTGGGTTGAATCATTGGAGATATGACTCCTTAATTGAGTTACGCCTGGATCTTTTTCAACTTGCCGCCCATGTACCGACCGTCAGGAGATCAATCCCTCGGTGTCCAGCTACCTTCATCCCTGGTGGTTTATCCAGCCCCGTTTGGACTGCCAGCCTCTCAATGGCGCTCCTCAGACCGACTCCCCACCAAACAGCAGTACAGCTTGGGATCTTCAAGCATGGGAACCCAGTCACTCACTGGGTCCCCGTCACTGTTCAGATGCTCTGGGTCAACATGGCCCTGAAACCAGGAACACCGCGTGGCACGCACCCCCAGCCAGGTAGGCTATAGCACCGGGGTTCTGGGGTGTGACCAACCTAAAGGTGGGTGCCACACTGGATGACAAAGTAACCCAGAACCAATGGCGTCTGCCCCACAAATACCCCTCCCAGCATGCACAGCAGGGACAAACCCCCGTGATTGGCTGCTATGAAGAGCACCCAAACCTTGATTCCACTGCTGCCACCTACAGCACCAGGGCTGGAAGAACACCCCAGCACAACAGAATGGACTCACAGCACAGCCAAGCTGAGACAGAGACCGCATTTTGCTACTAACAATCTGGATCAGAGTTTAACTACACTCTAATACACTTTATGGACAGGCAGAATTGATTTCTTTTCTTGGGTATCAAATGTTTTGATAATAAACTGTAGCCACCTCTGGAAAAAAACACTTTGGGCCAGATTCACAGAGCGATTACGCTGGCGTAACAGGAGATGCACGGCGTAAGTCTAAATTTGTGCATGCGTTTCGATACTCCGCATCCCCAAAACAAGAAATCTACTTTTTTTTGTCCAGCGTAATTTCGTTAGACAGGCGCATCCATCCGCGCAAAACTGCGCTAGACACACCATTGATTTGCTATTCAAATATGCTAATGAGTGAGTTACGGGGATCCACAAAAGAAAGTTGGTGCAACGCAGGCTACGTGCTGTGCGCAACAGCTGAACGGCCTGTCTAAAATTAGACCATATAAAAGGTGGTCTAAAATTAGACAATTCGTCTACATGTCAGAGAAAGCAACACCGTTAGTGAGGAGCAGAGCAGTCACACGTGTTGCCCAACAATCTGTATGCCAACATGCCAGGGACATCCTCGCTCATAGCTATACTACTGACTTTAGAGGAGCAAAGAAGGAGGAGGGCACGGGAGAGGATATACCGCACCCGCATCGACCTCTTTGGCATGAGTGATTCTGAGGTGTATCGCATCTTCAGATTCACCCCTCATGCCATCCTGGAATTAACCATAACCCTGCAGGATGACATCACCAGCCCAACACACCGCTCACATGCAGTGCAGCCACTGGTCAAGGTCATGGCAACACTCCATTTCCTTGCCAGTGGCTCTTTTCAAAAAACAAGTGGAGTGGTGGCTGGGATGTCACAATCCTCCGTGAGCAGATGTGTGCACCAGGTTGTCCCTGCAATCCTCAGACGCATGGCCAACCAAATCATCAAACCCACCACTGAGGACCTGCGGCTGAAGGCAATGACAGATTTCTACAGAATTGCCAGATTCCCACGCACCGTGGGGGCCATTGATTGCACACATGTGGCACTCCAGCCCCCCCATGAGACAGAGCACATATACCGCAATCGGAAGCATTGGCATTCCATCAACGTACAGGTGATAGTCGATGCCCATCCCTCATATGGCACGTCCGTGCCAAACACCCCGGATCCAGCCATGACAGCTACATATACAATCAGAGCCCCATCCAAATGGAATTCGAACAGAATGTGTATGGTGACACCTGGCTAGTTGGTGAGTGACATGGGTGGCAGGCATGACTGTCCCCCCCCATGATGCACACATCACAAGGGGCACATGCATGACTAACATCCTCCTGTGTTTTTCCTTACAGGTGACTCTGCATATGCACTGGGACCCCATCTCATGACTCCTATCCGGAACCCCCAAACCCCAGGAGAGGAAAGATACAATCAAGCCCACGCCCAAACACGTGCAGTGGTGGAGCGCACCTTTGGCCTCCTGAAGTCACGTTTCCGATGCCTGGATAAGTCTGGGGGGACCCTGTTGTATTCCCCCAACTTTGTGTGCCAGATCATCAGTGCATGTTGCATTCTGCACAACTTTGCAGTGAGAAAAGGCCTGCAGATTGACCTACGTGATGACCTGACCCCTGAACCAGAAAATCCCCCCCTAACCGAGGCTACCCCGTCTTCTGAGGGAAGAGCAGCCAGGAGACAGCTCACATTAGGCATCTTTGCACGTTAAACACACACATTAATCATGGCACAATGAGAATGCATGCATGCACACCACTGTGGTCCCTAGCACAGACACATCACATCCTCATCTAATTGGATTAGCACAAGCCCACCATGCTTGGCTTGTGAGCAGCAACGCCACGCCATGGCTCCAATTATGTCACTGTACATTCATACACCATTCACACGGACCTGGGAATCACTTCCCCCTGGTCCTGGGGAACCCTTCTCCACCAAAACTGAGGGTGACACCCATTTGCCGGCAGGAATATCACCCCTACATTCCAAAAACATTCACTCATGGGGAAGGGGGGAATCTGGGGAAAGAGGAGCAGCCCCTGGTCTCTGCCCACCTGACGGCCTGCCCTCCAAGGCCACGGCAATTCTGTTCAGGCCAGCACCTAGTGTTGCCGTGTTGGCCTGGATAGCCTGGGTGAGGGCCCTCACATCCTGCCCAACGTCTGCTGTTGTAGTCTGCAGTACGTTTAGGTAGTTTGTAAGAGCCCGGGAGTGGCAGTCCAGGTCCCCAAGCGTATCCTTTATGGAGGACAGGCTCTCTTCCATCCGCCCCAAAGTCTGGCTGACCTGTCCCAGATGGCGGGTCTGAAGGGCCTGGTCCCTTCTCAGATTGGCGGGTAGAAGCTCGGCCACCCCCTGGTCTTCTGGGACGACTTCCTGCCTCCAGCTGAGGCTTGTGGCCGGGGAGAAG
Source organism: Rana kukunoris (assembly GCA_029574335.1). Taxonomy (NCBI): domain Eukaryota; kingdom Metazoa; phylum Chordata; class Amphibia; order Anura; family Ranidae; genus Rana; species Rana kukunoris. The sequence goes on from CM056049.1 coordinate 295,551,113, forward strand.
GGGAGGCCCTTGGGAGAGGAGCCCTGTTGGGGGAGGAGTGGGAGGGGCTAGCCCTTATGGAGGGCTGGCTGCTGCCAGCTAGAGAGGAAGACTCCTCCAAAAACAGCAATCCACTGGCTGACATGACATCCTCCTTCTCCTCAACCTCCTCCTCTTCAACCTCCTCCGAGGACTCCGGCTTTGTCGGTGGGTCCTCATCAGGCTGTTGTCCCTGGGATGTTGCGGTCAGCCCAGATGGCCCGGCACCCTCCTGCTCATCTGTGGATGACACAAAACATTCACAGGTTGGAGGATCCACACACTTGCCACATATTCCCTTTCACCCCCTCCCCCACACATGCTACACACCTGATAGGGAAAAAAACCTTACCTGGCATCACGCCTTCATGACTTGAGTCATAGCCGGGCAGGCCCTCCACCTGTTGTCTATGAAAGGTCTGGACCACCGCACGCTCCTCCGCTGTCAGCCTAACAGGGCATGGTGGGCCCCCTCCTGTGCCCCTGGCATGGGCTAACATTTTGGCCAGCTTCTTTCTGACCAGACGCCGGAGGTCATTGTTCTCCTTTTTAATCCCCGACCGTGTCCGGGTCTCCCCCCCCCCCGATGCATTCACCTTGTCAGTAATGTTCTGCAAGATCTCACGCCTCCTGGCCGGGGTGGTGTTGGCACTCTCCGGGCCGTGGAGCAAACGCCCATATTGGGAAATGGCCCGGGCAAGAATTTGTTTCTCCCCCAAAGTAAAATTTAACTTCCTCTTTCTCTCAGTCATACTCATACAAAAACTCTCTCCCAAACAATCAGCAAAAATCACTCACAAAAACAAGCAGGAAAAATCACTCACAAAAACAAGCAGGAGAAATCAAGCAAGAAAACAAACAAACAAAAAAACTATCAACCAAAAATTCTCTCAAGCAGTCACCAAAAATCACTTTCAAATATCTTCTAACAAACACTAGATCACACAGTCCACAAATATCGCAAAGACAAACTACAACGCAACTAACAACAGAACAAAAGCACCTTGCTGTATAGGGAGGGATACAAAGGGATGTACTTTTGCAGAGGAAGTGCGTTTGTGTCTGTCTATTTATGCTGTCTGCGTAGTTCACAAATTTGCCCTAGTCCACTTCCAATCTCACTGATTGCGCCGTTCCCGAGTTGTGAGCATGCGCACAGAGGTGCTGACCATGGTCTGCTTCAAGCGTGCATGCGCGAGGCGGCCGGCCTTTCATTTGCATGGGGTCACGGCTCATTTCAATGTAACACGCCCACGTCCTTCCCAATTTGTATTACTCCGCCTTGCGCCTCAGAAATAACGTTGCGCAGACGCAAATTTCTGCGTAAAACCGACGAGAATAGGGTGATTGCACCGCTACATTGCGCCAGTCTAACGTAAAGGGGGTGCGCTACGCCGGTCCAATAATGCGCAGATGTACGTGAATCTGGCCCTTTGTGTGTGAGTCATTGTTTGGTCCTATCTCTGCCTCCAACATTTCTATGTATAGCAGATTGTGCAGGTCTTGCACCACTCTCCCAACTGCAGGGGGACCGGGAGAAAGCCATTGATGGATAATACCGTATCTGACTGGCATGGCAAGAGACACGTATGAACCCATTGCATATTCTGTGTTGTAAATTGCTAGATTGGGAAATTTCAATCCCTAGTAGCTAAACATTATGGTAGCATCCTGAACATCTGCTATTTATGCGGCTACTTGTTTATAACAATTTTAGGACAAGACCATAGACAGTGTGAGAGTGAAGCACTCAGTTTCCCACCTTTAAGGCATAAATGTATTCAGGCAATTTGGCCTGGTCCTTTCCGTTGATTAGCTAACTAAGCCTTGTGCAAGATTTTAAACTGTGTTTCTTCCAGGATATGGTCTCCATTTGTTCATGTTTGCCTGTTTGTCCACAATATCCTTTTAACCACAGAGAGAGAGAGATTTGAAGATATAGCTTTTGAAGAGATAAGAAAGTTTAAAAATTAAAGTGAAACCATTTATTGTCTAACTTAATAAAATTAAAATTAAAGCTTTCAAAACACATAAGGTTTCTTTGTTAGTAATGATATAATTCTGAACCTGGGAGTAACATATTTATACATAAAACTACAAAGGAATCAAGCTGTTGTTAAAGTTAAATTAAAAGAGAAGTATGACTTTTTTATATATATTTATACTTACCTCGGTGGATGGAGCATCAAGCTGATGATGCCGCTGTCCCCCGGTATCTCTGCACTGAGAACCGAGCCACTGAACACCGCCGAGCGATCGGTTCTCACTCCTCCCCCAGCAGAGCAATACTGACTGCCAATCAGCATGGCTTCTACTGTACTTCTAAGGGCTCATTGGAGCTCTGAGCAGTGGAGGGGCGGGGAGAGGCTGTCTCAGCGGCTTGCTGAGACTACCATCAATCAGAACAGCTGGCGAATCCGGACTTGGAAGTCATGATGACACGAAAACCTGAAAACGGGTCACAGGAGTCACGGGTCACAAACTGCTCTCCTTTGACCCAGAGGAGAAGCCCAGACTAAAAAGCTCAGGCTGGACTTCTCCTTTAAAGTGTCCAGGGCTTCAGTACTTGCCATAATGTGCACTGATGCAAAGATTACTTGTACATGATGGCAAATAGAGTTGGGCCGAACAACCCCCCAGTACGGTTGCACCAGAACTCCCGAACACGTAAAAAGTTCAGACCCGAGCCGCAAACTCTATTGAAGTTTATGGGACCCGAACTTGAAAAATCAAAAATGCCCATTTTGAAGACTTATTTGCAAGTTTTTTTTTTTAAATACAATTGTTACAGAAGCAGTAATTTTAATGATGCTTAACCACCTTATCTTTGGAGGATTTGGCTGCCCAATGATCGGGCCATTTTTTGAGATTCGGCATGGTCATACGACGTGGCTCCCAAACAAAATTGACAACCTTTTTTTCCCACAAATAGAGCTTTTTTTTGGTGGTATTTGATCAAAAGAGCAACAGTTTTGAAATAAAGCAATATTTTTTACTTTTTGCTATAATAAATATTCCCAAAATATACAGATATGTATTCTTCTACATACTTTCTGTGTAAATGACACTGGCAGGGAAAGGGTTAATCACCAGGGTGCGAGGAAGGGGGTTAAGTGTGTCCTAGGAAGTGATTCCAACTGTGTTGGAGCAGGGCTACCAGTGACATGACATTGATCGCTGCTTCCGATGACAGGGAACAGTAAATCATTGTCCTATCACAAGGCAGAACAGGGAAATGCCTTGTTTACACAGGCATCTCCCTGTTCTGCAGCTCCGTGATACGATCGCGGGACACCGGCGGACATTGAGTCCACAGGTCTCGGAGCTCGCGGCAGGGGCACGCCCACGAGGGACAAATTCAAAGCAACATACCTGTATGTTGCTTTGTGCATCTATGCCATTCTGCCGACGTATATGTGCAGAAGGCGGTTGGCAAGCAGTTAAATTGAAACAATAAAAATTAAAAATTATTTTAAATATAGTGACTGAGAGTCCCCTTAGTCTGCCTGTAAAGTGGCATGTCTGCACTATGTCATCAACATTGGGACAAGCTGCTTTGGGGCAGGAATGCGGTCTGGTATGGTTCATCTCCCCCTTTCCTGGCCTGCCAGGGTGCATGTACGGGCCTGGTATAGATTTTGTGTTTTTATTTCTTTATGACGCATTTTTTGGGTGAATGAGTAGGAGTACAATGAACTCATTAACATAGAAGGGGTGCAGGATCTGGGAGCCTCCTTGTCAAAGGGCTTCCAGATTCCAATAAGCCCCCTGCCTGCAGACGCCCACAACCACTGCCCAGGGTTGTGGGAAAGAGGTCATTGGCCCCATCAATATGGGGACAAGGTGCCTTGGGGTGGAGGGGCAGAGCCCCTTGCACAAAAGCACCCCCCATGATCAGGGGAGGGGGCGGTCGCTCATCCCCCCTTTCCTGGCCTGCTGGAATGCATGCTCAGATAAGGGTCTGGCACAGATTTTGGAGGACTCTACGCCCTTTTTTTATTTTGGTATGGGGTTTCCCTTAAAAATCCATACCAGACCCAAAGAACCAGATATGGATTGAGGGGGACCCTAACACTGTTTTTTTTTTTTTTTCATTTCTGTCTTGCTAGCAATGGTTTGCAGTAATTTTTTTCTTTATATATGTCAGTTTTGCTGCAGCAGGTTCTATACACAGTACAAATGCACCACTTTACAAGCAGACTAAGGGGACACTCCAAGGCACTATATTTTAAGGACATTTTTATTTGTATTGTTTCACTTTAAGCATCATTAAAATCACTGCTCCCTAAAAAAGTGATACTTAAAAAAAAATTGCATTGATACATGTCCCCCAGGGCAATACCCGAGCCCCTATACCACTTGTATGGCCAATAACTTGCATATAAGTCTTTAAAATGGGGACTTTATTTTTTTTTTATATTCATTGCACAAGATTGGCCTTTAGTAAATCAACCCCTTAGTGGGGATCTAAATTAACTGGACAGATGGAGTTTCACTAGGGAACTTACACAAGAGAAACTTGTGTAGTGTTCTACTCAGGGGTCAAGTCCTGGGGAAAAAAGTGTGGGAACTCCCACCCAAGATCCACTCCCCCACCAAAAAAAAAAAAAAATTGAGAATGATATGCTCATATGCATGATTACTAAACCGCAAGTTCTTTCTAAATCCCACGATAACTTGCAGCAGACCTTCGTAATGTCTGCTGGGAACAATGACAAAAGCTCGCAGGAGACATTGCGGAATTGAGGAAGTGACGGAATACCAGATGAATTCATATACAGGAAGCAGCCAGTAACATAAAGGATTACTAAGGTTCGCCTGCCCCTGACAGTGACTCGAGCTGGGCATCACCGCTTAGTGAAGGATTGGCTCGGGCGGCTCGGCTGCTCTTGGCTGCTCTAGTCCTGCAAAGGGAACTCAGTTCCTGCTGTGAAAAAAGTGCAGGAACTCCGTTCCCACACGTTCCCGCAGGACTTGAGCCCTGGTTCTACTACACACTTTTGTGTACAGTCTCTGTAAGCCACAGCGGTTCACAGTGTACATTGAATCCATCAGCCAATGCTCCCCTTCAGTAGCAAATAAAACAAATCAGATTGTACTGCCTTGGACTTAATAATAATTCAGTGGAGTATAGAATCCTCTTTACTTAGAAAACGTTCTTTCTATATGCATGTTTTTTTTTTTTTTGGTGTTGATAAAGTGAGAAAGGGTTATAGCCTCTCTTCATTTTCCAGCTCTCTCTGCAAACCTGTTGGAAAAAAATGTATCTAATTTTTTTCCCCAATGACAATAAACCACCAAGACAAAAACGTTAAATAAAAATACCAATCATCACTATCCCACTTATATGTAAAAAATAAATCCAAAAAGGTATTAGTGACATAAAAATTCAGCAACTGTATTATTTTCATATGGGTTTTTCTTCACACAAGAAAAGAAAATAGGCATTTTGAAGATTTTTTTTTATAAAAACTATAAAAATAAAGGTAACATTTTTCATCCACTAAAGTCACATTTTATGTCTACCTGCAAAATGTTGGGGTGGTTTAAATGCTTAATTTATTCTTTTGATTAAACCTTTTTGTATGTCACTTACAAGATATATATATCTATCATTCCATATAATTTTCTTTTTGATCTGCCTTTCAGACCTGTGTGCTAGGTTTTGAATAAATTGTTTTGAAATAAGAAAATAGGGTCAAATTGTTAATCTAAGAAGCATTGGGGTTTAGCTGGCAGTTTTATTTTCATAGGTAATCATTATGGCTCTCTAGAGAATATTGTTAATTAGTAATTTGTTGCACAATCCCCAGATTTTGATAACTATAAAATATAATGGTTATGTGAAGACAGGTTCAAAAAGATTTTTTATGGAACCCCAAAATTAAATTAACTTTACATAACTTTTAAAAACACAAATAACTGTATACTGGTTGACTATCGGTTATATAAAATATAGAATTTTCCACAATTTTGAAGAAAAACAAATATTGTATCAGTGTTAATATGAGTTATAAGAAGATCTTATGTACTGTAATTATTACTACACATTTTTAACAGAATAGTGAAAGATTATAATGAAACTACAGACAATGTTTATGTGATGTCTTCTCATTGCCTCTGCAAATTGGAAGCAAAATAATAGTAATAACAAAAAGTAGAAACATCTTATAAAATCAAATTGTCATTGTAATCAACATAGAAGCTTTATAAGAAAATTATCTTGTGTATTTTTTACTACTTTTCTTTTTCTTTTTAGTGATATATGACAGGCTTCTCCATGCTGATTTGTATGACCTCCAATACTTTTTTCTGTCTACTTGCCCACTTCCTCACAACTAATTTGGAGGGATTGCATCGTTAAGCATAACTGCATATAAAATATTGTAGGACACTGGTTAACATTTTATAACTACATTGGAACTAGTGATAATTAATACAATCATATGATAGCTCCACGTGTACTCATAGTGCATTTGAAGCAGTTGTCATCATCATTGCCCTTAGTCATGAACAGTGATGGAGTCTAAATTAAAATGTCAGATAAGGAGGTGGTGGTGAATTGAAGATATTTGTCACCAAGAATGTGGATTGGAAGCGTCATTGCCTCCAGGGAAGCCTGCTAAGGGAAATATGTCAGTCTCCCCTTTAAAGGCTGATCATAAAGTTCATCTGTTGGGCCTGGAGTGGCTGTGGATGAGATTAGGTGGGTTCACAGTCAGGCTGCCATGGTATACAAGTTCATCTGCTTGAATACCTGGCTCATTATAGAAGGGTCGGGAAGCCTCACAGGAAGAGGATGTGCTTAAGGCTTTAAAAAATCCTTAGGGGAATGAATTGACAGACTATTTGCTGTGTTAGAATGTTTAGAGAACTCAACCACCACTCTTTTCTAAGTAATGAAGCAAGCAGTACTGTGTTATTTCTACACATTGTAACCATCTGTTTTTAAATTAATTCTATTGTTTCCTGCTGATGCTAATTGTATCTTCATTTTTTATTTGTTGCTTAGGTTTTAATTCAAAAATGTGGACCATTTTGACTCTCACATAGTTGGCCGTGCAGCAATTTTGGTCAGTTGTACAATCATGCAAAGCAATGTGCAAAGTGTGCAGCCACAAAGGCCGTGTCACCAAAAAATCGAAGAAAATATATAGATAGATAGATAGATAGATAGACAGACAGACAGACAGACAGACAGACAGACAGACAGACAGACAGACAGACAGACAGACAGACAGATAGATAGATAGATAGATAGATAGATAGATAGATAGATAGATAGATAGATAGATAGATATTCCAGCTGGGTGAGAGGAAAATAAATCCCATCTGGGTGATCTATGTGTATTTAAAGGATTCTAGCAAACTTTCAGATTCCAACCTTTCTGTTCTGAAGAAAAATCTGTTTGTTTCATCATGTAATAATACCTTTAGTAGACAAGCCTTAAAGCGGAGCTCCACCCAAAAGGGAAAGTTTTGCTTTAAGGCCTCCTCCGCAACGCCTGTTTGTAAACTTGAGCTTTTGGGAAGGAGTGGGTGAGTAGGTACCTGATTTTGACAAGTACCAGCTCCTACTTCCGCTCTGATCGCCTTAGGTGATCGAAAGTGTAATTTCTACTTCCCTCCTCCCTCCCAAAGTCTTCTGGGACACATAAGACTTTGGGACCAGTCACACAGCGCAACGCCACTCATGCATGCGTGGTGGGCACACCGAGTGCCCATAGTGAAGATTCCGGTGACGGCAAGAGAGGACACAGGGAGAACATGACTGGGATGAACATACCACTGGATTGTGGAAAAGTTGAGCGGCTGTTTATTAAAAGTCAGCAGCTACTTTTTGTATTTGCTTACTTTCAATTTTAAGTTTAGAAACTGGAACCCTGATTTAAGGGGTCCCTCTCCAAAAATAAAATTTCTATTGCAATGGCTTGTGTAGCAATTTTATATGCTGTATTATTGTTGTAATTCCCTATTTGTCTTTAGTAAATCAACCCCCATGTCCCTATATGGTCTACTTTAATAGTCTTCCTGCCTTAAATTGCATTGAATTTCCTTTCCTTAAATGACCTGTTGCAGGCAATGATTAAACTGATTGACGTTATGTGCAAAAAAAAGTATGCCATTTTTTATCATAATAGTCATCCCTACTGCTAAGTTCAAGGTGCTGATGCTACAGTCTTTTAATATGAACAGCTTTCTAACTACCCACTTAAAAAAATGGTGATGTGCATAATGAAAAGGTAAAGATTTTATTTTATCTCTTCTTTCCATGTAAAATAAAAATCATTAAAAACTCAGTCGCATATTTAAGGATTTGTAGGGATTTTGAACATTCAAATCGTTGACACATTGTTGGTGAAGCAACTATTAAGCTGTTTGCTCTTTTCTAATCACAAGTGAAATTCATTATGCAGTATTTATCACATAAAAATGTAAATAGAAATGGGCTACTACTTAGTGATAAGCATACCCAAGATAAAAGGATGAAAAGCAAAGTAAAGGTGTTGTGCTTCAAAAGGGTTTCCTTGTACTGCTTGTACTGTTAACAAACACGGCTTCTTAATTGTTTCGGCATATAAAATGAAGAAAACAAAAAGCTTATACCACCACTGGTGAGAACAGATGGAATATTATCCTGCAAACAGTGACATCTATTGGCCACAATATGCAGATTACTGTGCCTAGCTTAAACCCAGCAACTGCTTTAAGAAGTTCATGTTTTAAATACTGAGATATTGTTTCAGCTCATTTCCATGTATTGCTTGTCTTAATGCTTGTCAATGAATTCTATCTTCCTTTTAATGTTTGTCTATCAATAAAAATCACCTGTCACCTTGAATGAAAATGAAAAGGACAACTATCACATTCCAGCTACGGTGCTAATTAGCTCTTAGCTGTTGTGCTTCAGTGCTGAAGATACTGTGCATAGTATTGAGTCATTCATTGTAAAACAGCAACACAAAAAGCAATTCAACAGGGCTTACATATAGGAAGGTCGTTAAAACACTTCATATTCTTGATGCAGCAGTTAAATTATTCAAGGGCATTTGTGAGAAAGCTGTGCATAAGAATGATTTGCTAAGTTACATACACAGAAATTATAATTGCTGCAGCATAACATAATGCCACTCCAGCATTATTAAACTGTACTTAAAAACTTTTCAATCATGTACCATCTGCACCATATTCAGGGTGTTGGCCATGATTTATTGTTTTTTTTTTTTATTTAACCACTTAAGACCCAGACCAAAATGCAGGTAAAAGACCTGGCCAGCTTTTGCGATTCGGCACTGCGTCGCTTTAACTGATAATTTTGCGGTCGTCCGAGGTGGCTCCCAAACAAAATTGGCGTCCTTTTTTTTCCCACAAATAGAGCTTTCTTTTGGTGGTATTTGATAACCTCTACGGTTTTTATTTTTTGCGCTAATAACAAAAATAAAGCGACAATTTTGAAGAAAATTCAATATTTTTTACTTTTTGCTATAATAAATATCCCCCAAAAATATATAAAAAAAACATGTCTTTTTTTTCCTCAGTTTAGGCCAATACGTATTCTTCTACCTATTTTTGGTAAAAAAAAATCACAAGCGTTTATCAATTGGTTTGCGCAAAATGTATAGTGTTTACAAAATGGGGATAGCTTTATTGCATTTTTATGATTTTTTTTTTTTACTACTAATGGCGGCGAGCAGCAATTTTTTTCATGACTGCGACATAATGGCAGGCACATCGGACAATTTTGACACATTTTTGGGACCATTGTCATTTTCACAGCAAAAAATGCTATAAAAATGCATTGTTTACTGTGAAAATGACAATTGCCGTTTGGGAGTTAACCACTAGGGGGCGCTGAAGAGGTTAAGTGTGACCTCATATGTGTTTCTAACTGTAGGGGGCAGGGCTGGATGTGTGACAGCGCCACAGTGAAGAAGGGGGAAGCTGTGTTTACACACAGCTCTCCCCGTTCTTTAGCTCTGGGGGCCGATCGCAGGACTCAGTTCACAGAGCTTCGGACCAGGGTCGCGGGCCCGTGCCCGTGACCCACGGCTGGGCACTTAAAGAGGACGTACAGGTACGTGCTTGTGCCCAGCCGTGCCATTCTGCCAACGTATATGTGCAGGAGGCGGTCCTTACGTGGTTAAAGGTTTCATTTACAGAAAAATTAATGTGCCTAAAATTTGGATGTGAGAAATGTAATTTTGTGTACATGTCTTCTACTAAATAAAGTGACACTCCCGCACGACCCCAATAGGAATTTCAATAAAATAAACAGAATGTTTGTTATACAGGGGAGCTGTGATAAACAAATGCACCAAATATCAAATAAATCAAGTGAATCAAAAATCCTAACAGTATGGACCAGTGGCTGCAAACATAAACCTGTGTTACCTCAGTAGTCTACATATAATACGAATGATAAATGCTGTGCCACCTACAATATTTAATGTATTTTGTTTTGATAACCTTATAAAGACCCAACGAAATAAAAAAATAAAAATAAAAAAGTGGAGTTTACTTGTACCGGAGAAACTTCAACATTTAAAAAAAAACATTATTAGCCATAAAATTGCAAAAATTAAAAATTCAATGGGATAAGTCTACACATAATTTCATAATTTAACAGTCCAAAAAATGTCAACGCGTTTCACATAGATGCTTAATCGGGACCTTTTTTAAATGTCCATTACAGAGTGACCTATCTGAAGAAAATACATATTAGTTATAATCCAATAACAGATATTCATTTGAAATCAACAAGAATACATAATCAATCGTGCAGACTTACCGTACATGTCACACTAGCAGAAAAACAAGGCTTGGTTACATAAGAATTGCGGTGAGGATCATGGTATAGAATTAGAGGTTGAAGCCTTGATACATAAATTAAGTCCTTAGAACGGAAGTCCAATTTATTCTGGTACATAAAGTTCCTAGAACGGTATATCAAGGAAGGACTGAATTCCCAAGGTTTGAGAATTCAGGTCTTTTCAAACCTTTCAGAGGCAAGTTGCGATTGCAAATGTGAGTGGGGATCAAATGTCCAGGCATGTACAAAGAAATTATAGAAATGCTGATAGAGCATCATAAGAAGGAGATTAAAGACATTAAGCTGGATTTTAGATCCTGCAGACACGTAACGCAGCCATTTATGTACATTCTAAGGGCCAGATTCAGGTAGATGAGAGCATCTTTGCTCTGGAGTAACGCTTCTCATTTACGTTACTCTGCCGAAATTTTAGGAGCAAGTGCTGTTATTCATGAAGAACTTGCTCCTAAAGTTGCGGCAGCGCATCGCAAATGAGCCGGCGGAATTCAAATTGGGCGGGTACGGGGCGTGTATTATTTAAACTATGCGTGATCCCGCGGCGAACGTACTGCGCATGCGTCGAGTGTCAATGCATCCCAGTGCGCATGCTCCAAATTCTGTCAGTGAACGTCAATGACGTCACATCCCCATTCATGAATTTTTTACGCAAGCGACGCGATTTGTTTTTTTTCCGACGCGATGACGACGCCTATACTTAACATAGGATACTCCACTAGGGGGCTGCTTTATCTTTACGTCGCTTATCGCTTCCGGAAACGTCGTAAAGTCACTGCGTCGCGCCCGAAAAAGATCGTGAATTTCCGACTCCCGCTGATTAACATATTTTTTCAGCGTTAATCAGCGGGACCGCCCCGGCGCCATTTTTAAGTTGAAGTAACGATGCGATGGCGAAATTCAATTGCGCCGATCGCATCGGAACTCCAACCCGGCGTTTCTTGTTTTCTGGTTACAGAAAACAAAAACGCCGGCTTAAAGTGACAGTTAGGCTGGCGGATCAATGGATCCGCCAGCCTAACTCTACCTGAATCTGGCCCAAAGTATTTAGAAAAGGATAAAGAGTTGAAAGAACATCTAGATAAATACAATAAAGATTTGATATACACAAAAGATGTGAAATTCACCTGAGGCAAATATGCCTATAACTGGCCACCAGGGGGTCAAAAAAAAAAAAAAAGCAGAGCACATAGAAATTATCACAGACACAGAGTCTGATTCATCAAATGTTTCACAGGTTTCTGGAAGATATGGGACAAGGAATTGAGGATCAAGAAAAAGACAAAAAAAATTTGAGCAACACGATGGTGTGGGTAAGAAAAGAATAGTAGAAAGCACCAATCAGTGTTTTGGACACTGACACGGGGCAACCACACTACTAATGGTGATGGGCTAGCAGTACAGTTGGAAGGTAAAGTAAATATGTGCAAATATAACTTCTTCAAAAAAGTCCAGTATAATGTGCAAAGGCTAATAGTGACTTCAGTGGGGTCATAAACAAGCTGAAATACAGTCCACGCTCCAAATGTGACATGTGGCAGCTACCTTCTTCTGAATCAGATAATATCTGAGGGATAGATCTAAAATGAGGGATCGTGGACTGTATTTCAGCTTTTTTCAGTGTCCAAAACACTGATTGGTGCTTTCTACTATTCTTTTCTTACCCACACCATTGTGTCGACCAAATTTTTTTTGTCTTTTTCTTGATCCTCAATTCTTTGTCCTATATCTTCCAGAGACCTGTGAAACTTTAGAAATCTATGAAACATTTGATGAATCAGACTCAGTGATGAGGTCCTAGGGAGTGATTCTAACTGTTTGGGGGCTGGGCTTACTGTAACGCAACATTAATTGCTTCTCCCAATGAGAGGGAGCAGATGATCAGTGTCCTGTCACTAGGCAGAACAGGGAGATGCCATGTTGAGTGAGTGAATAACTTGTATAGCGCTAACAAATGCGAACCTTGTTTACACAGCCATCCTCCCATTCTGTCATTCCGTGACACAATTGCGGGACACCGGCAGACATCGAGTCCGCAGGTTCCGCGGGCATTTTCTTATAGGTTATTTAAGGCTTTACACTGTGCGGAAGTAAGATTCCATGAAGTCATGTGTGTAAAGTCATAAAAATATAAATTTGCTCTTGAGATTTTGAATGAGGCACAACACATCCAATGTTAAGATACATGGATATATATATTGACAGATTTATTGACAGATACAATATTAGTAGAATTGCATATCAAACAAGTACCATGCTGTCAAGGAATTGACATGATATTTTTCATAACAAAATACAGTATTCCAAAAAATCAGTCCATACTTTGTTTAAAAACGCATCTTGAAGACCCAACACGTTTCATGAACCAACATTCACTTCCTCAGGGGTTGATGCGCACAAATATCTGTTGGTAAAAAATACTATTATTCTATCAAGGGTCACCAATGGAGGACCCATACTTCCAAATCTGCTTAAAAATAAAAGCACACAATTTTAATCCAATGATAACAGCCAGGAATGTCTGACCTGGTTGCTGTGGGCCTAGAAACAGCAAGGACCCAGGAGGACAAACAGAGCAGGATGTAATGCAGGCAATGAGCCCACTCCAAAATATCCTCCAGAGTGATAGCTGTTAAAAATATATGTGTCACGTGGGATTTTATATATATATATATATCCCGTGCTCACAGAACTCTCACCTCATATAAAATCGATGTGGGCCTTTGAATACTATGTTCAATGGGCTGGAACTATACTCCAACACTCTCCACCTCCAAAAGAAAAATATCCAAAATACTATGGCACTGGTCCCCTTAATACGCCTGCGTCCCTTTAAGCCTCCCATACATACCATCACCAACATGTTAGAATAAAGAAAACATGCCTCCCATAGTGTAAAACTGTAAAACAACCCTTTATTGCAATAAGAAATAAACTTACATTAAATTCAGTAAAACAGTGCATTTAGGTCCCTTTCACACTGTGCATGTGAGTTGCCGTGGCGGATTTTTTAGCGCCGCTATACCATCGTATTTACCACAATATTCGGCCACTGATGGTGTGGTTTTAACCACCGCTAGCGATCGAAAAAAGGGTTAATACCGCCCGCAATGCGCCTCTGCAGAGACGCATTGAAGGCGGTATTACCACGGTTTCCCATTGATTTCAATTGGAAGGAGAGGTATAGGAGCGGTAAATTGAGAATACTGGGGCAGGATTATTTCAGGCCTTATTTATGCGCTATTTTTAGCGCTAAAATGTCCCCCTTAGCTCTACAGTGACTGAACTTCCAAGTGCACTTTCAGTGCAATTTCAAGTGCACTTTGTAGTGCAAAGTGGATTTGCCTTTAGTAAATAACCACCATAGTGTACTTACACCTCTGTGCAATGCCCCCATGCTCAAAGAACTCTCACCTCATATAAAATAAATATGGGCCTTTGAATAATATGTCCAATTGGCTGGTAAGATACTCCAACACTCGCCACCTCCAAAAGGTAAATACCCAGGGTATTATGGCACTGGTCAATATAAGACGGCTGCGGTCCTTTTAAGCCTTCATTACATCTGCTCAACAACTTGTTAGAATAAAGCAAACATGCCTCCCATTGTGTAAAATTGTAAAACAACAACCCTTTATTGCAATAGGGCCCCTGAAACCGCAAGTGATTCGAGACACCATGCGATGCTGAGTATACACCACATTTAGGCCCCTTTCACACTGAGGCATGTTTCAGGCATTTTAGCGCTAAAAATAGTGCATAAATAACGCCTGAAATAATCCTGCCCCAGCTTCACACTGAGGTGATGCGCTGGCAGGAGGAAAAAAAATCTCCTGCAAGCAGCATCTTTGGAGCAGTATAAGAGTGGGGTGTTTACCGCTCCTATACCACTCCTTCCAATTGAAATCAATGGAAAAATGTGGTAATACCACCCGCAATGCGCCTCTGGTATTAACCTTTTTTGGTCACTAGCGGGGGTTAAAACCACACCGCTAGTGGCCAAATATTGCGGTAAATACGACGGTATAGCGGCGCTAAAAATAGCGCCACCGCACCTCACATGCCCAGTGTGAAAGGGGCCTAAATGCACTGTTTTACTGAGTTTAATGTAAGTGTATTTCCTATTGCACTAAAGGGTTGTTTTACAGTTTTACACTATGGGAGGCATGTGTATGTGTGCGCTATTCTCTGTGGCTCTAGTTATATATAGGTTTCCATAGCAGCTCCAACTTTTGTGCCCCCCCCCCCCCAACACTTTATATGTATGTATATATATATATATACATATATATATATATATATATACACACATACAGTATATAATGTTGACTTTATAATAAGTCAATAACTCATCCTACTGATCAGCTGACAGTGGCTTACATCTACACATACATTCAGTTGACAGATATACTTGAATAGACTGCCTACTGACAGTTTGAATTATGTCTTTAAAATAAGCATTCTTTATTGCAGTTTAATTATTCCATAGAACTGTTAGGTTGATGTTGAATTGGATTCTAATATGTCTTAGCGCTTGGTTAAAATTCAGTGTAGCATTGATCTTAGCCTATGCTTGCTAAGGTCTCCTAAAGATGAACACAATACACACCTGCACATGCAACCAGTGTTAGGCAATTCCTAACATGGATCTCTGCACACAAGTATGTATTAATGTCAAGGGCATATCACCATGAGTGAACAAATGAACAGTTTCTAAAAGTAGGTTTTATGGCTCACAAAAGCAGCAAACAATTCATTTAAATCGAACAGTTACTTTTGCTGTATTTTAATTAAATGTTAAGGTTGAATGTTTTTCTAATTATTGCAAATTTGTTAGGATGATAAAGACGTCATCACAGTTAATTAAGTCTTACAAATCACCATATTATATTTTCTAAGAATTAACTTGTGCTTTTTTTCCTAATTTAATAGAATTCAGCCAAATATATACAGTATTTTCAAAATCAGTGATCTTCACATATATTATCTCCTATAGTTAAATTAACTACCCACTTAGGATTCCAATATGAAAATAGTAGTAAAAAAACATGTTTTTTTTTTTTTTCACTTTAACATCCTTCGTTATCAGGGGTATTTTATAACTTTGTCACCAAAATTGTTAATTATTTTATTTGCATTATTGCAGTATACTTGTAGGCAGGGTAGTTGTCTATATTCTTCTACCCTTTAAGCGTGGTGACTGGCTTTTTTCCACAATCATAGAATGCCAATCACTGCTAGGGCACATGAAAATGCAACGCCTGGAGGTGCAGTGCAGTGAACTGTGATAAATGTGATGATTTTATTACAGTGCACAAATAGGGACTACATGTCACCACACAATAACGTAATGCACCATGTTGATGTGCAGTGACGTGAATAAAGTGTCTCTTTGTGCACATCTTAATAAAGTTGACAAAAATAAAAAATAAATTGACCTGTGTGATGCACTGAAATGGCCATCAGTCTAACTCCTCACTGCAGGCTCATCATGTGTTTTTTACATGCCTTGACAAAAACCCTGAAAGACCAGGGCATAATGAGCTAGTATGCACAGGATACTAGCTCATTATGTGTCACATACCTACGATCGAAGCTCCCGAAGTCCTCCTCCGTCCCGTCCACCGCCACCGCCATGTCCTCTCGTCTTTTCTTCCTGCTATAGTCGCTCCGGTGCTGTGATTGGCTGGAGTGGCGATGAGGTCACTCCCGCACATGAAAAAACAATAAAGCCCTCAAGGGTGGGACTTTGAGAGTGACCACAAACAAAATTGAATATGTATAAAAATATAAATTTTAATGAATACAAAATTATTAAAGGTAATGGATAAAAAACACAATGGAATTCGATGAATCCAGACAATTCTTGCTTTAGATGGACAAAAGACCACTTAAAGTCAGACCCTAAAGTCAGACCGGCAGGTCCCCACGAATGCCTGGAAATGCGTCATTAACCCCATTAATGTCATTAAGAAAAACAACACTCAATTGTAAATATCTCCTAAACCGTGCAGGTTTAGGAGATATTTCTTGCACCTACAGGTAAGCCTTAATTTAGGCTTACCTGTAAGTGCAAGATGTGTGGTTGGGTTTAC
Organism: Rana kukunoris; assembly: GCA_029574335.1. Taxonomy (NCBI): domain Eukaryota; kingdom Metazoa; phylum Chordata; class Amphibia; order Anura; family Ranidae; genus Rana; species Rana kukunoris. The sequence continues at coordinate 295,568,051 of CM056049.1, forward strand.
AACCACTTTAAGGGACATCCTGTCATTTTGTGCTGAATAAGCAAAGTTACATTGTCTGTTTAAACAAATTAAAAGACACCTATCAAAACAAATATTTGATTCTCATAACTATACATGATTTAATTATATTTTACAGTAATTAAATTACTTTTTTCATTTCACCTTCTTGTTTTTTCTATTTTCTCAAACTTTACATACAGGCTGATCTGTCCAGCAAATATGACAGGGTTCCAAGCAAACTATAACATTGCCAGGGGTGCTTACATGTTCCTTTTTAATTAACAAGGTTTAAATCCTTATATAAAAACAATTGCTCTAATTGCTTAAGTACCCCTTATGCCGCGTACACATGATTGGTCAAACCGATGAGAACGGTCTCATGGACTGTTTTCATCAGACCAAACCGTTCGTGTGTGGGCCCCATCGGTTTTATCCATTGGTTAAAAAAGTTCAAACTTGTTTTAACTTGTTGCCGACCGCCCGCCGTCATTTTACTGTGGGAAGTCGGCTCTGTAGCTATACGTCCGCTATACTTCCGCTCTAAAGTGATTTCCCCTAGTGAGGCCACCCCCCCATACAGTTAGAACACACCCAGGAACACACTTAAGCCCTTCCCCGCCCCCTAGTGTTAACCCCTTCACTGCCAATGGCATTTTTATAGTAATACAATGCATTTTTATAGCATTGATCGCTAAAAAAATGCCAATGGTCCCAAAAATGTGTCAAAAGTGTCCGAAGTGCCCGCCATAATGTCGCAGTACTGAAAAAAATGCTGATCGCCGCCATTACTAGTAAAAAAATATATTCATAAAAATGCCATAAAGCTACCCCTATTTTGTAAACGCTATAACTTTTGCGCAAACCAATCAATAAACGCTTATTGCGATTTTTTTTACGAAAAATATGTAGAAGAATACGTATCCGCCTAAACTGAGGAAAAAAATACTTTTTTTTTTGATATTTTTGGGGGATATTTATTATAGCAAAAAGTAAAAAATATTGAATTTTTTCAAAATTGTCACTCTATTTTTGTTTATAGCGCAAAAAATAAAAACCACAGAGATGATCAAATACCACCAAAAGAAAGCTCTATTTGTGGGAAAAAAAAGGACGCCAATTTTGTTTTGAAGCCACGTCGCACGACCGCGCAATTGTCAGTTAAAGCGACGCAGTGCCGGAAGCTTAAATTTCGTCTGGGCAGGAAGGGGGTGTAGGTGCACAGTAGGCAAGTGGTTAAACAATTTTTTTATCTAAATGTAGCATGTCATACTTTAAATATTCACAGTGATGTATGTGATGTATTTGCACAATTTGGGTTTTTATTGCCCGTTATAAATAAGTTTTACAGATTTTATTTGATATTTCAAAGGTGATTTCTACATATATTTACATGTTTCTTTTTTTAAATGTTATTAAATCCAAAACCAAAAATGTATTATATTACAGCTTACCAATCATTAGATGTGATGGCTGCATCAGTTTCCTTTTGCTTTTTTTCCCTCTGTTTTGACCTGTGATCTGGCCAGTAGACTGAACAAATACAAAGTAGGGTGTTCAAGGGTGGCCTGCCGGTTTTTACATTATACATATAGAAAATATCAAATAAAATTGACATTCATCCATAGTAAAGGAATTACTATGAAATATACAGTTAGTGACACGTGTTGTGGTTATCGCCATTTCTTCAATTATCCACTTAAGATCCGGACCAAAATGCTGCTAAAGGACCTTGCCCCTTTTTGCGCAATAAACAAAAATAGAACGACAATTTTGAAAAAAATGCAATATTTTTTACTTTTTGCTATAATAAATATCCCCCCAAAATATATATATATTTTTTCCCTCAGTTTAGGCCGATACGTATTCTTCTACCTATTTTTGGTAAAAAAAATCGCAAAAAGCTTTTATCGGTTGGTTTTCGCAAAATGTATAGCGTTTACAAAATAAGGGATAGTTTTATTGCATTTTTATAAAAAACATTTTTTTACTACTAATAGCGCCGATCAGCGATTTTTTTCGTGACTGCGACATTATGGCGGACACTTCGGACAATTTTGACACATTTTTGGGACAATTGTAATTTTCACAGCAAAAAATGCATTTAAATTGCATTGTTTACTGTGAAAATGACAGTTGCAGTTTGGGAGTTAACCACAAGGGGCCCTGTAGGATTTGTGTGTTCCCTGCTTGTGTTTACAACTGTAGGGGGTGTGGCTGTAGGTGTGACATCATCGATCACGTCCCCCTGTAACAGGGATGACGTGATCGATGCTGCGGCCACAGTGAAGCACGGGGAAGCCGTGTTTACACACGGCTCTCCCCGTTCTTCAGCTCCGGGGACCGATCGCCGCACTCCAGCGGCGATCGGGTCCGCGAGTCCCGCGGTCCCGGAGCTTCAGACCGGGTCACGGGAGCGTGCCGCAGGCGCGCGCCCGTGACCCACGGCTGGGTTCTAGAACCAATGTATATATACGTTGATGTGCCCAGCCGTGCCATTCTGCTGACGTAAATGTACAGTAGGCGGTCTTTAAGAGGTTATGAAATATCTCACGTCTAGAATTAGAAAAATATATACAATAAATATATATGCATACAATAGGTACACATTTGTGGCTTTCTGGTGGTGCGGAACAGCCTGGCTCTCTCTGGTGGTGCGGAACAGCCTGGCTCTCTCTGGTGGTGCGGTACAGCGTGGTTCTCTCTCCGGTGGTGTGGAACAGCGTGGCTCTCTCTCTGTTGGTGCGGTACAGCGTGGCGTTCTCTCTCTCTCTGGTGGTGCGGTACAGCGTGGCTCTCTCTCCGGTGGTGTGGTACAGCGTAGCTCTCTCTCCGGTGGTGTGGTACAGCGTGGTTCTCTCTCCGGTGGTGTGGTACAGTGTGGTTCTCTCTCTGGTGGTGTGGTACAGCGTGGTTCTCTCTCTGGTGGTGTGGTACAGTGTAGCTCTCTCTCTGATGGTGCGGTACAGAGTGTCTCTCTCTCTCTGGTGGTGCTGGGGCTATTAGTTCCCCCAGCACAGTCCTCTCTTTCGTTTTTAATGCTTGCATTACATGCTGCCATTCAAGTGTTTTAGATCTCTTTTTTTTTGTTTATGGTCCGACTATTTTGCCGATTTCCAAAAAATCTGAAATGAACATAGGATACGTGTTTTTGCCTGTGATATTTTTGCTTGCATGACTGCCTGGTAATACAGGAGTCCATGCCTTAAGGTGAGAGTAGCCAACCTTATCGGTGGAGGCATCACCATTATAATTTTCAATGTCACTGGTGAAGGCTTTCTGGAACTAGTTGTTCACAAACCCCTTTTGGACTTTATTTCATTCATTAATTTTTTCATTATTTGGACTTTTTGTTTATTTACTCCTTTTTATTATTTATGTGCTGCACTTACACCCTATCATACACTTGCCATTGGATTTTTGTGAATATCCTTCAGTGTTCAGCTTGTATTAGTGGGGGGTATTATTATTATTGTTATTATTAACCACTTCAATACAGTGCACTTAAACAACCTTCTTACCCAGACCAATTTTCAGCTTTCGGTGCTCTCACACTTTGAATGACAATTACTCAGTCATGCAACACTGTACCCAAATAAAAATTGCGTCCTTTTTTCACACAAATAGAGATTTCTTTTGGTGGTATTTAATCACTTGTGGGTTTTTTATTTTTTGCGCTATAAATAAAAAAAGACGGTAGATTTTGTGAACAAATTGCATTTTTCTTTGTTTCTGTCATAAAATTTAGCAAATTAGTATTTTTTCACTGGTGGGTGACGGGTGACAGGGCAGGTCACTGGTGGGTGACGGTGACAGGGTACGGTCACTGGTGGGTGACGGTTGCACCGCTGATGGCAGTCTATTTATGTGACAGTTGCACTTTATGGGTGACTGTTGGGTGACTGGTGACAATTGGGGGGGGGGCAAAGGGACAGATGTGGTGTTTGTGCAGACACTACAGTAACACAGAACTGTAACTCACTGCTTCTAGCTCTTCTCTCCTCACACTGGAAACGATGTGTGAGGGGAGAAGAGCTGGTAACAGTTAGTTACAGCTCTTTGTTTACACTAGTGATCAGAGCTGATCACGTGGTAGACAGCCCTGACCAATGGCTGTGTACCATTGTCGGTGACGAGCAGTGTTCCCGGGAACACGTTGCCACCGACGGGCACGCGCGGCACTTTGGGGGTATTGCCATGCGTGATCAGCCGTGACTTCATCACGGCCAATCATGTGGTAAACAGCGCATCCGCGACGCTGTTCACCCCTGTAGGTAACGAGTGGTGTCTCCGTGACACGCCGCTACCGACAGTATAGGGATGCGCGCACGCGATCGCGCGCATTCCCTATTCAAATGACTGCACGTCATATGACGTGCAGCCAGGATATTGGAGTCCTCCGCCCGCCGTCATTTGACGGTGGGCGGTAGACAAGTGGTTAATTTAAAATGTTTGCGCTGATTGCACTTCTTGCTTCTATATAGGCTTTATATGGCGCCAACAGTTTACGCAGTGCTTAACAAAATAAAGGCAGACATTACAGTTACATTACATTTGGTACAAGAGGAATCAGAGGGCCCTGCTCATTAGAGCTTACAATCTAAAAAGAGAGGGTCAATTGATATAAAAGGTAATAGCTGTTGATAGTGAGCTGATGGAGGAAGTAAAACATTGTTAGTTAGAAGCAGGATAGGCTTCTTTAAGGAGTTTTCAGGGATCATCTAAATATGGATAGATTAGAGGACAGTCATTAGGGTAGGGAGTTCCAAAGGACAGGAGAAGCTCTGGAGAAATCCTGCAGGCGAGCATGAAAGGAGGTGACAAGGGAGCTAGAGAGCAGGAGGTCTTGGGAGGATGGAAGAGAGTGATTGGTATTTTGGGACTAGGTTAGTGATGTAGCTGGGGGCCGAGTTGTGGGTGGCTTTGTAAATTATTGTTAGTGCTTTGAATTTTATTAGTTGGGTGAGTGGAAGCCAGTGGAGGGATTGGCAGAGAGGGGTGGAGGACACTGAATGGTTGGTATGGTGGATGAGTCTTGCAGCAGCATTCATGATGCACTGAAGGGGGGATAGTCTTCGTAAAGGTTATCCAATGAGGAGGGAGTTGCAGTAGTCGAGGTAAGAGATGACCAGGGAGTGAATTAGAAGCTTGGTGGTGTCATTAGTTAAAAAGGGGCCTATTCTGGAAATGTTGCGGAGGCTAAGTTGGCATGATTTGGACAGGAATTGGATGTGGCCTGAAAGTACAGTTCAGAGTCTAAGGTTACCCCTAGCACCCTGGCATGTGGGGACAGACTGATAGATGTGCCATTGATCTTGATAGAGAAGTCAGGGGAAGGGGCACATGGGGGAGGAAACATTAAGAGCTCAGTTTTAGATAGATTTAGTTTGAGAAAGTGGTGTGACATCCAGGCTAATATGTCTGTTAGTAAATCAGTTATGCATGAGGAGATTGATGGTGTGAATAAAACCTGCTAATAAGCAGTCCCTGGGCTTCCCGAAGACACACCCACCAATCCAAGACCTTGATCTGTCTACCAACTGGACAAGAGGTATCCACTCAAGGGGGCTGGGAGGTCCTCTCCCCATTGGAGAACCTAATCATAGGAACCGCCTATCTCTCAATTAGATGGGGCACGGGCCTGCCAAAACCAAAAAAAGGAAAGCGCCATAAGCCTTAAACATGGTACCATGTGGCTATCAATGACCAAATATATGTAATATAACAAGGAAAATATGACTGATTGATGGAAGTTTTATTATGAACCAACCAATTTCTCCCAACATTCTGCCAGTGTACAGGGCTTTACTCTCAAGTAAAGAGTGTAAAATGTTATAACTTTATCAGATTTTTATTGCTGCTTGTGTCCTTATTAGGATGATAAAAGCCTATATTTTTCTTGGTGAGTCACCAATTTTGAGTTGTCACAGGAACAGGGATTGAGCGTAAATCTTCCAATGTTAATATTTGTGGAGTTTCCCCACCCTGCATCCATTTTGGGACAGTGTTTTTAAAATATACAGCGCTTTTGCCTCAGAGACAGTGCCCCAAACTTCCTAAATAGCATTGTTATCTATGTTTCCAGAATTCGCCTCAAAAGTTAAGAAAGGTTTTTTCTGTTTCTTTTTAGTGGCTGCCAGGGCGATAATTCTGTGACATTGGAAATCTCAACATACTGTTTCAATAATAGACTGGATAACTGAATTAAACAAGCTTATGAGAATGGAAGAGTAATGGGGACAGCTGCATGATCGTTATTTTTATTTTCAAGACATATGGCTCCCTTGGATATCTTTTATGGAAAAAACTGATTTCGCAACCTTATTATCTTAAAACTCTCTTATGTGACCATAGAACCCATTTTCTTTACATATTATTATTATTATTATTATTATTATTATTATTATTATTATGTTCTGTCGACAGGCCCATGTCGCCCCCTTTCATGTCCTTTTTTTTCTTCTCTCCTCTCTTTCTTAATATTCTTTATATCTTACATGGTGACCCACGTTAATTATGTTGGGAAGCCCTCTAAATACACTTAGGGCACTATTGGGCTTTATTGTACATTCCTATGTTGAGTCCAAAATTGAGATCTTTGGTTCCAACCACCGTGTCTTTGTGCGACGCAGAAAAGGTGAACGGATGGACTCTACAAACCTGGTTCCCACCGTGAAGCATGGAGGAGGTGGTGTGATGGTGTGGGGGGGCTTTGTTGGTGACACCGTTGGGTATTTATTCAAAATTGAAGGCATACTGAACCAGCATGGCTACCACAGCATCTTGCAGCCGCATGCTATTCCATCCGGTTTGTGTTTAGTTGGACCATCATTTATTTTTCAATAGGAAAATGACCCCAAACACACCTCCAGGCTGTGTAAGGGCTATTTGACCAAGAAGGAGAGTGATGGGGTGCTGCGCCAGATGACCTGGCCTCCACAGTCACCGGACCTGAACCCAATCGAGATGGTTTGAGTTGAACTGGACCACAGAGTGAAGGCAAAAGGGCCAACAAGTGCTAAGCATCTCTGGGAACTCCTTCAAGACTGTTGGAAGACCATTTCAGGTGACTACCTCTTGAAGCTCATCAAGAGAATGCCAAGAGTGTGCAAAGTAAGGTGGTTACTTTGAAGAACCTAGAATATTACATATTTTCAGTTGTTTCACACTTTTTTGTTATGTATATAATTCCACATGTGTTAATTCATAGTTTTGATGCCTTCAGTGTGAATCTACAATTTTCATAGTCATGAAAATAAAGAAAACTCTTTGAATGAGAAGGTGTGTCCAAACTTTTGGTCTGTACTGTATATATATTTACAAGGCTAGCATTATAGGTGGAATATATAAAAGAGGCTCAGAATACAGCCTTCAGTCTAATAGGTTTACTTCAACCCAGATTTTAATGCTGAGACAGAACAGATCACAGAAAGGAGTATTAAATTAAAAATCAATATACTTCAACTTTTCATTATTTTAAACAAGCCAATGGCAGCATTAAGTGTGAACAAAGTTATATTCTGCTATAAAAGAGCTACAAGATCCAGCTAGGCTCACTACTAGTTCAAAATAACCTGAAGAAAATAGTCAAAATTGAAGGCGATTTATCATCGGTTCTGAAATCTGCCAAAGATTGAAACTGTCAACTTTGCTGTCCTAGAAAAAGTCATGACAGAGGTAGATGACAATAACCTTGACAGCATGTTATTAAGTCAGATAACATAGTACCTTGAATATTCTGATGACGTTAGTATGCTATTTCAACTGATGAAAGAATGAGGAAGGCTCTATAAGACATAAACAGGGTGCAACAGAAATGGACCTGAAGGTGAACTGCACAAAAACCAAATATGTGTGTACTGTATATTTAGGAAAAGACAGGATGGTAAAGGTGAAACTCTTTAACTGAGTGAAATTTAAATGCTGTCAGAGCATTAAGTACCGGTACTTTGAATCTGTGGTTAGAAAGGATAACATTTAAGAAGATATTAACAATAGAATATCAGTAGGAAATGAAAGATTTTTGCTTTGCAAAAAGATGTCAAAACATGCAGTCTCAGTAGGTACTTTAAGTGCATTTTCACTTGTGTACCCAAATTGGCATATTACCTGCATTATATTTGTTACATTCACATAGCACAACTTACCTAGCAGCTTATCTTTTTAAATGCTCTTTTCTGGAACTTCGAAAAAGCAAAAATCCTGCTTTGTTCTTTTTTTTTTTTTTTTATATAAAAGAGCCAGGAAGCCGTCTTTGCCATTATTAGCCCTTTTTGTATGATGTAGGCAGATGTTATCTTATAAGTTATACTATATTTGAACACTGTTTGTCTTAACAAAAGGTTAAAACGCCCTAAAATCTATACAGAGCTTTATCCGAGCATACAGTCTGGTAGACTAGAAAAGGAGGCGATGAGTGTGCAGTCCCCCTCATAAAATATATCAGGCCACATGCCCTCAACACAGGGGAGTACCCCCTGGCAACGCACTTTGTCCCTATGTTTGTGAAGACAAAAGGGCCTCTTCCCAACAACCCTTGCCTGGTTGTTATGGGGGTCTGCAGGTGGGGGGCTTGTCAGATTGTATGAACTCCCATTAACAGTTAGGGTTCCCCAAATACGACCTTCTCTTACATGAATGAGTAAGGGGTACATTGGACCCCCTATTCATTCACACACAAAAAAGTGAACAGTGTAACAAAAGATTACATGTTTTGACAAGTCCGCTATTAAAAAAAAAACCATAAAAAAGTCCCATGATGGAAATCCAGCATCAATCATGTTGTCCAGTGATGTAGGTGCATACCAATCATGATGAGCAATACCTGCTGAATCTTCGGCTTGATGGACACATCTGGTCCCAGTGCTACAGTCACCAGTCCCAGACACTAAATTTAACCCCTTCCCACCGAGCGTACGCATATATGCATCCTCGGCTTTAGGGGGTTATACCGGGATGATTCCCGCAGCTGCAGGCATTATCCCGATACCGTTATTAGAGTCAGCGGTTGGCTTTCCAGGGATAACAACCAATGCATAACAACCAATGCAGCTAAAAGCCCTCGGTTGTTATGCCCCCTCCCGATGCTCTTACCGGGCCTTCCGTCCCACCGAAAGACCCGATCCACGATGAGCCACTTCTGGCTTTGTTCCAGTCTTCTCTCTGTAAACACGGAAGCAACGCCACAACATCACTTCCGGTTTACTCGACTGCCAATGGCACCGGACTTAAAAAAATATACAATATTCAGAATCAGCGTTTTCAGCGATTTGAATGCTTTGAAGTGCAAAGGAGGTATTTTAGACCACTGATCCCTCCATAAAGAGTACCTGTCACCACCTATTACTATCACAAGGTAGGTTTACATTCCTTGTGACAGCAAAAAAAGTAATCACATTTGTTTTTAATACACAATGTAAAAATATAAAAATAAATAAGAAAAAAATTGTTTTTTAAAGCGCCCCCATCCCTTCAAATCATACATGTGAGGTATTGCCACGATCTTCAGAGCGAGAGCAATAATTATAGCACTAGACGTCCTCTGTAACTCTAACCTGAAAACCATAAAAACAAATTAAAGCGTTGCCTATGGAGATTTTTAGGTACCATAATTTGTCGCCATTCCTCAAGTGCGTTCAGTTTTAAAGCGTGACATTTTTGGTATCTATTTATTCGGTGTAACATAATCAGCCACATTATACAACAAAATTGGGCTAACTTTACTGTTTAGTTTTTTTTTAAATTCATGAAAATTAGTTTTTCTCAAAAAAGTTGCTTTTAAAACACGGCTGCACAAATACTGTGTGACATAAAATATTGCAACAACAGGGTTTTTTTCAGCGGGAATGCAGGGGAACGCAGTTCCGGCACCTCCAGCACAGAATGTATGTATTGGAAAGGGGTGGCTGTGGGTCTATTGATGCTGGTGGGGATCTGTTTTGGGGTGGGGGTCTATTGTTGCTAGGTAAGTCTTCTATTTCTGATGGAGGGTCTTATCTTTCTGAGGAGTTACTTTTTGCTGGGTGGGATCTACTGTTGAAGGAGAGGTCTATAATTGCTGGCTGCTGGGGAGTCTATTGATGCTGGCTGCTGAGAAATCAGTTATTCCTGCTAGGGGTCTATTGTTGCTAGGGTGGTATTTTGTTCGGTCCATTATTGCTGGGGGGGGGGGTATTTTGTTGTGTGGCGGGTCCATTGTTGCTGGATGGAAAGTCTTTTGTTGTGTGGGGGGGTCTATTGTTGCTGCGGAGGATCTTTTGTTGCTGTGGAGGAGTCTATTGTTGCTGTGGTGTGGTCTATTGTTGCTTATTGCGGGGGATCTGTTTTACTATCTTTCTTGTTTTCATTATCAAATTTCATAGAAATTACTGAGTAGCACAAAATACTTGGTTCTGTATGCTCTGAAAGGTGCTGTACTGGGAGGTGGGTAGGGCGTGGAACCAAGGGACGGTGCTCAGAGACGGGTAGAGGGCATAGATGAAATGTGACTCAAAAGTGTGGAGTTCCTGCACCTATTCCCTGAGAAAAAAAGACCTGTGCAACAATCACCATTTTATTTACCTGCTGTGCCTTTAGCGACCAGTGACTTCACTCGGCCCCATTCATTTACTGGCTGGGAATCCTTGGCCATGTAAACATAAGTGCAGGCATATCATTGACATCACCGATCAAATATGGCCTTATATCCATATTTTTTTGCACGACAAATGCTGTAAAAGTGCTATAAAATGCTATAAAAATGCTATAAAAAATAAATAATATTTTTAATACATTTTGGCAAAAATTCTTTCGATATATTTGTTTGGTAAAAATAACCCAAACTGGTGTATATTATTTAGTCTGTGTGCAAGTTATAGGCTCTATAAACAAAGGTATATACAGTATCTCACAGAGGTGAGTACACCCCTCGCATTTGTGTAAATATTTTATCATATATTTTCATGTGGCAACACTGAGGAAATTACACTTTGTTACAATGTAAAGTAGTGAGTGTACCGCTTGTATAACAGAGTAAATTTGCTGTCCCCTCCAAATAACTCAACACACAGCCATTAATGTCAAAACCGCTGGCAATAAAAGTGAGTACACCCCTAAGTGAAAATGTCCAAATTGGGACCAAAAGTGTCAATATTTTGTGTGGTCACCATTGTTTTCCAGCACTGCCTTAACCCTCTTGAGCATGGAGTTCACCAGAGCTTCACAGGTTGCCACTCCTCTATGACAACATCACAGAGCTGGTGGATGTTAGAGAGCTTTTGCTCCTCCACCTTCCATTTGAGGATGCCCCACAGATGCTCAATATGGTTTAGGTATGGAGACATGCTTGGCCAGTCCATCACCTTACTCTCAGCTTCTTTAGCAAGGTAGTGGTTGTCTTGGATGTGTGTTTGGGGTCGTTATCATGTTGGAATACTGCTCCCCAGCCCCCAAAGGGAGGGTGATCATGCTCTGCTTCAGTATGTCACAGTACATGTTGGCATTCATGGTTCCCTCAATGAACTCTAGCTCCCTAGTGTCGGCAGCATTAATGCAGCCCCAGACCCTCCCACCAACATGCTTGACTGTAGGCTAGACATACTTGACTTTGTACTCACCTGGTTGCCCCCACACAAGCTTGACACCCTCTGGACCAAATAAGTTTATCTTGTTCTCATCAAACCACAGGACATTGTTCCAGTAATCCACGTCCTTAGTCTGCTTGTCTTCAGCAAACTGTTTACGGGCTTTCTTGTGCATGATCTTTAGGAGAGTCTTCCTTCTAGAACGACAGCGATGCAGACTAATTTGATGCAGTGTGCGGATATGGTCTGAGCACTGACAGGCTGACCCCCCACCCTTCAACCTCTGAAGAAATGCTAGCAACACTCATACGTCTATTTCCCAAAGACAACCTCTGGATATGACGCTGAGCACATGCACTTAAAATCTTTGGTCGACCATTGCGAGGCCTGTTCTGAGTGGAACGTGTCCTGTTAAGCCACTGTATGGTCTTGACAATCTTCTAAGGCCCTGTACCCACGATCGGTTCATCTGATGAAAACGGACCGGTGGATGTGTGCGGGCCCCATCGTTTTTTTCCCCATCGGTGAAAAAAAAATAGAACCTGTTTTAGATTTCTCTTATAGTTAAAAAACCGATAGAAAAAAACAATCGTCTGTGGGGAAATCCATCAGTCAAAAATCCACGCATTCTCAGAATCAAGTCGACACATGCTCAGAAGCATTGAACTTAATTTTTCTCAGCACGTCTTTATGTTTTATGTCACCGCATTGGACACAATGACACCATTTTTAACCGATGGTGTGTAGGCAAAACTGACGAAAGTCAGTTTCATCGGATAGCTGATGAAAAAATCGGTTTTCATCAGACGAACCGATCGTGTGTACAGGGCATTATAGCCTAGGCCATCTTTATGTAGAGCAACAATTCTTAATTACAGATCCTTATGCCGCGTACACACGATCACTTTTTGTGATGAAAAAAAACGTCATTTTATCTCACGAAACAAAACAAAGTTTTTTAAACTTCATTTTAAAAAACGACGTTGCGTACACACCATCGTTTTTCCAAAAAGCTCTAGCAAAGCGCGGTGACGTACACCATGTTCGACAGGACTCTGTTCCATTGAAGCTCCCGTCTCATAACTTGCTTCTGAGCATGCGTGGGTTTAAAAACGTTGTTTTGCCCACACACGATCATTTTTTATGACACAAAAAACGACATTTTGAAAAACGACACAAAAAATTCAAGCATGTTCAAATTTTTTTTTGGTCGTTTTTTTGAAGACATAAAACAACGTTTTGCCCATACATGATCATTTTAAATGACGTTTTTTAAAACAACTTTTTTTTTCATCACAAAAAGTGATTTTGTGTACGCGGCATTAAATTTTTTTTGCCATGAGGTGCCAGGTTGAACTTCCAGTAAAAGTGATAACACCAAATTTAACACACCTGTTCCCCATTCACACCTGAGACCTTATAACACTAATGAATCACATGACACCGGGGAGAGAAATGGCTAATTGGGCCCAATTTGGACATTTTCACTTTTGTTGCTAGCATTTAAGATATTAATGTCTGTGTGCTGAGTTATTTTGAGGGGACAGCAAATTTACACAGTTATACAAGCTGCACACTCACTACTTTATTTACTTTTATTGTAGCAAAGTGTCATTACTTCAGTGTTGTCACATGAAAAGATAGAATAAAATATTTACAAAAAAATGTGAGGGGGTGTACTTTTTTTTTTAATCCACTTTTATCCTCCCAGTACCTGTGAAGCTTTGGGCATCTCCAAATTACATGTATGAAGTCCCCTTGCTGTACTTTGCACTTTGGGCACATAGGGGTATGCCTTCTTCCCCATCTGTGTAGTTGTGGCACTGTTCTATAGGCCCTGTGTAGGAAAAAAAGTTGTGACAGTTTGTGAGACGCAGAGACGGACACCGCAGGAACAAATTCAAGCCCCCTTTCCCACTGGTCCTCGCTTATCTCCCCAATGTCTTCTACCCATTTCTAGTGATGAGCTTCGAGTTCGAGTAGAACCCATGTTCGACTCGAACATTGCCTGTTCGCTGAACAGCAAACTATTTGGGGTGTTCGCGGCAAGTTCGTGTGAACTTTAGAACCCTGTTAAAGTCTATGGTACTCGAACGTTTGAAATCTAAAGTGCTAATTTTAAAGGGTAATATGCAAGTTATTGTAATAAAAAGTGTTTGGGGACCTGGATCCTGCCCCAGGGGACATGTTTCAATGCAAAAAAAAAGTTTAAAAACTGCAGTTTTTTTGGCAGCAGTGATTTTAATAATTCCTTTAAGTGAAACAATAAAAGTGAAATATTCCTTTAAATTTCGTACCTAGGGGGATGTATAGTATGCCTGTAAAGTAGCGCTTGTTTCCCATGCTTAGAACTGTCCCTGCACAAAGTGTAATTTCTGAAGGAAAAAAAGTAATTTAAAATCACTCGCAGCTATAATGAATTGTCGGCTCCCGGCAATACAGAGAAAAGTCATTCATAAAAAAAAATGTGTGGAGGTCCACGGTATTTTTTTTTAATTTGGGGTGGAGTTCCCCTTAAAATCCATACCAGACCTGAAGGGTCTGGAATGGATTTTGGGGGGAACCTCACATATTTTTTTTATTTGATGCAGGGTTCCCCTTAATATCCATACCAGACCATAAGGTGAGTGATTTTAAATGACTTTTTTCCTTCAGAAATCACATTTTGTGCAGGGACAGTTCTAAGCACAGGAAACAAGCGCTACTTTACAAGCATACTATACACCCCCTAGGTACGAAATTTAAAGGAATATTTCAATTTTATTGTTTCACTTTAAGCATTATTAAAATCACTGCTCCTGAAAAAACTGCATTTTTAAAAACTTTTTTTGCATTGATACATGTCCCCTGGGGCAGGACCCGGGTCCCCAAACACTTTTTAGGACAATAACTTGCATATTAGCCTTTAAAATTAGTACTTTAGATTTCAAACGTTCGAGTCCCATAGACTTTAACAGGATTCTAAAGTTCACACAAACTTTTGGTCTGTTCGCAGGTTCTGGTGCGAACCGAACCCAGGGGTGTTCGGCTCATCCCTACCCATTTCCTACGGCTTCTAAGGGAGGCATGGTTCTGAATTGTTATAAGCAGTCCCTCATATATTTTTGTTATCAGTCCTCTCCGAGCATCTGCTTGCAGAACCGCCGTCATCAAAGGTGACGGTAATGTTACCACCAGCGATCGTGTTTGTTGTTGTCTCTGTAGAGCATGCCGGAGCTGGAGATAGTGATAGAAGCCCCGCGGGGCTAATTGGTATTCCCTACACAGCTGTTCGTAAGTTTTCAGTACCTCACCTTCGTATAGCTGCGAAAAGAACCAGATACCCCTATTTTTTAGGAATAGAAGCCTGCTAGATCCTTTAACTCTGCATATCTAGGATTGTTCCATATTGGAGTGAATGATAACACACCCTCTGTCCCCAACATCTTCCGTAGCTCCCCCCATACTTTTTGAGGAGGGTTCCTGTGGGTGCTAAATTTGCATACTGGGCAAGCCCATCTCAAGATGGGAGGCTGCCTTTAATGAGGGAACCGTACTAATAACCAAGTTTCTATTCGGATCCTCTCTTTCTTCCCGTCCCCATCTCACCAGCTGTTGTATCTGAGAGGCCAAAAAAATACATTTTGGGGTGGGGGACCGCAAGTCCCCCCCCCCCTATCCTTTCCATATTGTAGAGTGGTTAAACTGATCCTGGCTACCTTTTTCTTCCATATCAGCTCCCGCATCTGGGTGTCAATTCTTTTGAACCATTTGTTCGATATCCACATTGGTGAATTATGGAAGATATTTAGGAGTTGTGGAGCCCATACCATTTTTATGAGGTTAGCCCTACCTATCACCGATAGGGGGAGTTTGCACCAGCTGTTACATTTCTCTCTTTGTTTTGCCAGTAGTGGACCCAGGTTCAGCTGAAGATATTCAGCCGTGTCCGGGGAAACCACCACTCCCAGATAGCAAAAACGACTTGATATAGTAATCTGCTCTGCTCCTACAGGTAACTGTTCCCTCAACGGATCTATAGGCATTAATATTGAGTTGGACCAATTTATATTAAACCTAGAGAAGCCTCCAAATTCTCCCATTATCCCCATGCTGCCGTATCACCCAAATATATAAGTATATCATCTGCATATAGGGACATTTTTTCTTCCCTCTGGCCCCTGCAAAAACCTCCAATGTAGTTCTAAGCAGTATCAGCAGTAGGGATAACGGGCATCCCTGACGGGTGCCTTTTTGTAGCTCAAATGGGAGGGAGAGGTTATTGTTGACTCGGAGTCTAGCTCTAGGTTTGGAGTAAAGCACCTTTACTCATGCTATAAACCTACTCCCCAATCCAAACCTAGTCAATATTTCCAAGAGGTAGGGCCACTCCACACTATTGAATGCTTTGGTAGTATCCAGTGACAGAATAGCCCTACCCCCTGGATTATCCACTGGAACCTGCAAGTTCATATATAGTCTTCTTATATTATCGGCCGTAGAACGGTTAGGTATAAAGCCAGACTGGTCTCGATGAACCAGCCTGTCTATAACCTGCAATAGCCTTTTGGACAAAATTTTTGCTAGAAGTTTGACATCTGTATTTAGTAAAGAGATTGGACGGTATGAATTACGAGACAACTTATCTTTACCTAGTTTAGGAAGTAGTATAATTATAGCTTTCTGCATACTATCAGGTAGAGTTCCCGTATCCACTGCCTCAGATAGTGCTTCCAACAAGGGCTGCAATATAACCTCTCCATATTGAGAGTACACCTCCACTGGTAGTCCATCTGGACCTGGGGGTTTGTGTTGCGCGGCCCCTTCCAGAGCTTCCTTCAGTTTTGCCAATGTGATAGGGAGATTTAACATCTCCCTATCCTCCTCAGACAGTTGGGGGATGGGACAACCTTGGAGAAACGAGACCATCTTCGAATCTACAGTGTTGGTTCTAGAGGAATATAACTCCCTATAAAACTCATAGAAATCATTTAAGATATCATAGCTAATAGTGTGCGTCTCCCCAGACTCCACCCTTAAAACCAAAATATTCGAGGAGTCCCTTTGCTCCCTAGCTACCAGTGCTAGGATGTGTCCCGTGTTTTCCCCTTCCCCGAAGTGGCTCTGTTGGTGAAAGTATCTCCTCTTCTCCACTGCCGTCAACAGTACTGAATTGTACAAAGATTGTGCCTCAACCCAAGAATTCTGATTATTCTGAGAAGGATCTGCTACCAAAGCTTGTTCTCTGGTTTTCATTTCATCCCAGACTTTATCTTCCCATTCCCTGGAGCGGGTCTTGATGCCCAAAATTTCCCTAATCAGGCACCCCCTCAGAAATGCTTTTAATGTATTCCATACCGCTATCAGTACCCCTATTAAGTTGCCAATACTCCTGTAGCAGACCTACCGTCCCATCTGGAGATGGGAGTAAGGTCAGCCAGAATTGGTTCACTTTCCACAATGGGTGGACCGATGCAACCGTGGCATCCAGTCTAACCCAAAATGGAGAGTGATTCGACAACAAACTTGGCTCATAGGCTGAGTCCCTTACCCTTTGCATTAATGCTTCATTTCCCAGGCCCAGGTCTATTCGAGAGAGTCTGCCATGCGAGGCAGAGTGACACGAGTAACATCTCTCGTCACCATGTCTCTGCACCTCACGCTCCTCCACTCTTCTCTCACGTACCTCCCTTAAACACCCTCACCCATTCCCATTCGCTCCTTCCTTCTACCATACATCTATACTCATATTATACCCAACTCCTCACCCCCCCCTTTTTAATTGCTTCTCAATCCTACTTTGGTGCTTCAGTGCATCTTCAGTGCTTCTTTTTGTATTTATTCAACTAATTTGAAATGCATACCTAAATTTTAATTCCACTTATTTCCTTCTTCCCCTAAACTCCCCCACCTCTTTATATTAACAACAGTTCTCTTAAACCCTCCATTCTCTCGTTCTGCTGCTAAATTGTGCAAATGTATGCATTTTATGCATTTTGTGCATTGTTCATTGTGAAAAAAAAAGTCCATACACTTATACTGCTACTAAGTTGTGCAAATTTGTCCATTTTGTGCATTATTCATGTTGAGAAAAAAAATCAAACATAAAAAATAAAAAATAAAAGGTTCTCAAGGCCCAGTCCTGTTCTTCACTTGGCTTATGTCCCAAAAAAAAGGAAGGTTCAAAGGTCTTTCTTGTTTTCCTCGAGCCACATTTCCACAGTTTTTGGGGTATCAAAAAATGTAGTACTGTCCTTCGCCATTACTCACAAACATGCAGGATAAAGTAACGCATAGTCTAATTTATGTTGCTGAAGCATTCATTTGACAGGAATAAATTCTCCTTTTCGTCTCTGCAGGTCTGGGGAGAAATCCTGATAGAATGAAATTCTTGTACCATTAAAAAAATATCTCCCTTTTTTCTGGCCTTCTGAAGAAAAGTCACTTTATCAAAGTAGTTAAACATTTTAATAAGTAGTGGCCTGGGATATTTATTTGCCGGTTGAGGCTGAGGCTGCGTACACACGATCAAATCTGTCTGCTGGAAACGGTCTGCCAGACCGTTTCAGCAGACAGATTCGATCGTGTGTACGGGCAAACACACGGATTTGGCCACCCGACAGATTTGAAAGCATGCTTTCAAATCTGTCGGCTGGGAACCCATCCGCCAGACATGTCTGCTGGTTAGTATGCTAACCAGCAGACATATTTGCTCGCACACGCGTCGAATGGTTTCGACGCATGCGCGGAAGTGTTTAACTTCCTGGTCACCGCCACGTTACCGACACATCAGCGCGCTGTCTGCTGGTGGGGATTTTGGTTTGATCGTGTGTACACGATCAAACTAATACATCCCAGCAGACAGATTTGTTCAAATCGGTCTGTCCGACCGATTTGAACAAATCTATTTGCTCGTGTGTACAAGGCCTTAAAGGGGGCTCGATGGGCTCGCTCAATACCAAAAAATGGTCAAAAGCATGTGGCCCCGAAGACCTCCTTAAACCATCCCTCCAAGAATGCTATAACATTAGCTCCCTCACTCTGTTCAGGCATACCTAATATCCTGATGTTGTTTCTGCGATTTTTCTTTTTTAATTCGTCAATTCTTGCATCCATCTGTTTCTTCATATCAGTAATTACGTGTTTAAGGGGAAAAAGATCATCTTCCACTGTACTGAATCCCTCCTCCAACACAGGCATTTTTTTCAACGTCTTACTCACCCTGTCCCCCATTGAGAGGAGATCGCCCCCGAATGATGCCTTTAAGCTCTGCATCCAGACCAGTTATTGAGTCTCTACAGGCATTAATAGCATGCAACAAATCCCTCAATGTAGGCTCCTCCTCCTATCCCATGGGTGCTCCCTCCATGTTGGTCTGAACTGTCTTAGCAGGGGGTAATACAGCAATTACAGCAGTTACAGTATTGATTCCCCCCCGCCCCTTTAGTACTCACAGTTTTTGTATTGAGCTTTGCAGCCGCGGATGGGCTGGCCAGTACCTGGCCCCTGCCCTGGATTTTCCAATCCACTGCTGATCCTGCTTGGGCTAGTTGCTGAGGGTGGATCCCCTTTGCTGGTGATAGGGTGGTTCGGGCAAAGCATTCCAGCTTTGCTGCCGCTGCTACTGCTGCGTGACTTTCTGCAGACCGGGTGTTCTTAATCCCCTCCTGGGGTGGTTGTACTGCCTGAATCTTTGTAGAGAAGGTGCCTTGGGTTCCTTGAGTTCCTTCTTGGGCTGGATAATGCTGGACTGGTGGCTCCTCTTCTCCACGCTTTTTGGACATATTAGTGTCCCAGCTTATTCTTTAATGCCCCTATAGTGTCCACTTCTGCTGTATCACCATAATATAATACCAGTACTATTCCTGGTTTCTTTTCTAATTACTTTATTACTTCTTCTTACTTGGCAGCCTTGGTGTTGGAGAGTAGAGACTGGGGTCGTTTTTTTTTTTTTTTAAAGGGATAGATATTACCTTTTTATCGTAGTCCCCTGTAAGTTTTATCAGCCTTTCTCCTCCTTTTTTTTCCTCCACCTTCCTCAGCCTGTCACCAGCCCAAACGAGTGAAGAAAGCAAAAAAAAGTCAA
This sequence comes from Rana kukunoris, assembly GCA_029574335.1. Lineage (NCBI taxonomy): Eukaryota > Metazoa > Chordata > Amphibia > Anura > Ranidae > Rana > Rana kukunoris. The sequence goes on from CM056049.1 coordinate 295,587,674, forward strand.
TATATCACCTGGATATTTTTTTCTCTTTTATGCTGTATAGGTTATCTTAATTCCAGTCACTTTCCCTGCAGTCTCCTTTTACCTCGGGTGCAGCAGAGTACACAAGCTCCTTCCTCTGCTCAGATGGCTCCAGCTCTAGTTGTGTCCCGTCCTGCCACAATCTTGCGAGACTTCCGGCCAGAGTCACCCACGGCTCTATGTGCTGCCGACCACCGTGCTTTGTACGGTGGACTGAACGACTCCCTTCCACCCCCAGCAGCACAGCGGACCCCTCACACAGCCGCAGAGGATACAACCATCCACGGCTCCCAGCGATCCATCCACCACACCCGGCGATCTATATATATCAGTGCAACGCCTCAGTGTGAAAGGGCAAGGCGTTTTTACAGCGATTTTGATTCATTTTAATGGAGAGGGGCATTTTTGGAGCATTGTGAAGGGATCCATTGAGATGCATGGCGCTATTTTTAACGCTAAAACTTGTAAAAACGCTTCAGTGTGAAAGGGGTCTAAATCTCTCTAAAATTAGGGAATCCCTGGTGGTCACCAGAACTAAAGTCCTCATTGAAAAGTTTCCTCTCAATTACTATTCTGGGGACACACCAAAATGTAAGATTTTCTATTATTTTCACCTTACTTGATAACAGTAAACAGGACAGATAGAGAGGGTGAATCTCCCTAATGGAAGAACACACAGCAATTAAAACCTGCCAGGTGTTTGAAGTCCTCTGCACTCTATACAAAAAAAATGCCCTTAGTTATAGATAAAAGTGGTTCTAATCTAAAGGATGTATTTTTAACCTAAAATAATATTTATAGTTATGGTATACTTACCTGCTCTGTGTAATAGTATTGTGCAGAGGGGACCCAATCCTCCTCTTCCTCTGGGGTTCCCCCGCTGGTGCTCTCTGCTCCTCCTCTTCTATGTATGCCGCCTTAGCAAGTCGCTTGTTATGGGGGAAAAAATGCATTCTTGCTTCCAAGCCAGACTTTGTACATCCATAGACAGACACACAGCGTAGCTTGGCCCAGCCCCCCTCTCACAGGATTTGACTGACAGCAGCACGAGCCATTGGCTGGCTTTGTGTCCTGTGAATGCAGGGAGAGAGAACAGAGCCTCTACAAACGGGCAAAGCACTGAATTTAGTAAAGCAAGTATTTTGGGGGGAGGGGCATACTGCTACTGGGAATTTTTTTATCTTAATGCAAGGAATGCATGATGTCTAGTACACACGACCGGGATTCCCGACGGGAAAAGGTCCGTCGGAAATCCCGAGGGGAAAACCGAGAACCTGCTCTCTACTTTTCCCCTGTACAGGTGATGGGTTTTACTGTTGGGAAAACTCAGATGAGAGCTTTTCCTTGGGTATCCCAACTGTGTTTATGCTCCATCTAAGAGTTTTTCCCCACAGGAAAACTGCCAAAAAAAAATCCGGTTTCTGCTACACACGGCCAGGTTTTCTGACGGGAAAAAGTCAGTCTGGAATCCCGGCGGGAAAAAAAAGAGCTTTTTTTTTTTGTCCGGCGGGTTTGGCAGTTTTCCTGTCAAAAAAACTGAGAGGGAGCATACACGGCTGGGATTCCCGGCCAAAAGCTCTCCTCACAGTTTTCATGTCGGAAAACCTGGTCCTGAGCACTTTAAGTCTGATATACAGTTTCTGCCTCTGTTCAGTGTGCCTGGATACATTGACATTATTCGTCTTTTCTGTATTCGCTGGAAATATACTTTTCTAAGGTCAGCTACTGAAATAAAAGAAAAAGGTACAACCAATAGACAATAAAGAATGAAGAAAGGTAATGTTAACAGAGATAAAAATAATTGTTTATGTTTTTTTTTTGTTTTGTTTTTTACAGCTGCTGCTATCTTGAAATTGATAAAGATCTGTGACATGAATTAAACTAAAAATAGCATCTATGCAAAGGCACTGTAAAATGGGATAGCAAGAGGAATGGCATGATTACTTTAAAAGTGATTATTTACCTTACAATTATAAAAACCAGTGAACTCATAAACACAGAAAATTGCTGTATCAGATAAAAGGAAAATTCTTAGGGCAAAAACTTTGACCCAGTAAATGAAGGAGGGCGCTGTAAGACTAGAAAGTCAGGTAGATCAGGGTTCTGAACAACAAACCTGGTGTAGTATTTGAAATAAAAAGGAAGTTAGGAGACTTCATTTTTAGGGTATGCAAGAAAATATGTTGTAAAGAGAATAATTGAAAGGAGAGGGCAGGTCCAAGAATATGTTTATAGATGATATGGAATGGCCTTGATGAGAATAGATTCAGAAGAAGGAAGACCAGAGTGGTATTAAAATAAATAGGCACAGGATTGTTTGGGAGGTCAAACAATTTTTACAGGCTGTAAATTTAATTGCTTATAAACATATAGTACATTTTTTTAAAGCATTATAAAACATAGAAAATATTACCAAACCAGTAATGTCTTGTTTTTTTTCATATAGACAGTTACAGAAAACCACTAACATACGTATACAGTGTTTGTTTCCCAGTTTTAAAAACAGGTAATAGGAGGCTTTTTGTATATTACTCTGTTTGTAATTGTATTTGTGATTTACATTATTACACTTGTCCTTCCAATTGTATTCTTGATGTGGCAGATTGAACCCTTGAATAATAAATTGGGCATACAGTAGTGACACAAATAATAATTTAATATTCATGCTGTCTGTTGCTATCTAAAAAGCGTGGTGCTGTTTTCCTCTGTGAAGAGGATGCAAAATACAAACTGCCAAAAAAATCCCTACACCTCCAAGCCATATAATTATAGTCTGTAAAACTCCACAGTGCTGACAGTGCTGAGCTATTGACTCTTGACACTCTCTAAAGAGCCTAATTATCTTTTCACGTACGACCCCTTTCATCCCTGTCAAACGCTCTGTGTTGTTTATGGGAAAAAGTTATAATAATAAAAGTTTTGCTGAAAGTATCAATACGCTAATGTATTAATACAGTATAATGAAATAAAAAAAAATGTACAATGCACAGTTTTGTATTAAATCCAAAAAAGTCAAATTAGTAATTGTATCTTCATTAAACAGCATATATATAGTTAATTTATTCAAACATTTGATGTGTGGTGTCATCACCAGTCATTAATTATAAGAAAATCCTTTGCACTTCAACTGAAATTTAAAGTTTGGCTGACAACGGGATCTGTACTGGTTTCTTAAAATGAGAAATAATGGTCAATGCAAGGGTTAATGTAGATCACTAGGCCGTGCAGTTAAAGTAAACCTGTGCTTATACAAAAACAGTCAAGTTTACTAACCTATAACCAGTGCCAAGACATGCCTGCCCTCAAAAAACTTTTACTAAACTTTATAACCTAAAAGTCACTAAACACAATGGCCCAGATTCACAGAGCGATTACGCCTGCGCAACAGGAGATGCGCGTGCGTAAGTCGAAATGTGCGCGTGCGTTTCGATGCACGGCATCCCCAGAACGAGATACGCAAAAAATCTACTTTTTTTTGTCCCGCGTAATTTCGTTAGACTGGCGCATCCGTCCGCGCAAAAGTGCGCTAGACACACCATTGATTTGCTAGTCAAATATGCTAATGAGGGACTTACGGGGATCCACAAAACAACGTTGGGGCAGCGCAGGCGACGCAGTGTGCGCAACAGCAAAATGTCCTGTCTAAAATTAGAGCATATAAAAGCTGGTCTAAAAAGAGAAAAAAAGTCTACTTGTTAGATAAAGCAACACTGTTAGTGAGGAGCTCAGCAGTCACACGTGTTTCACAACAATCTGTATGCCAACATGCCAGGGGCATCGTCGCACATAGCTATACTACTGACTTTAGATGAACAAAGAAGGATGAGGGCACGGAGGATGGCACGGAGGATGGCACGGGAGAGGATATACCGCACCCGCATAGACCTGTTTGGCATGAGTGATTCTGAGGTGTTTCGCATCTTCAGATTCACCCCTCATGCCATCCTGGAATTAACCACAACCCTGCAGGAGGACATCACCAGCCCAACACACCGCTCACCGCTGCAGTGCAGCCACTGGTCAAGGTACTGGCAACACTCCATGTCCTTGCCAGTGGCTCTTTTCAGCGTACAAGTGGAGTGGTGGCTGGGATGTCACAATCCTCCATGAGCAGATGTGTGCACCAGGTTGTCCCTGCAATTCTCAGATGCATGGCCAACCAAATCATCAAACCCACCACTGAGGAGCTGCAGCTGAAGGCAATGACAGATTTCTACAGAATTGCCAGATTCCCATGCACTGTGGGGGCCATTGATTGCACACATGTGGCACTCCAGCCCCCCCAGGAGACAGATCACATGTACCGCAATCGGAAGCATTGGCATTCCATCAATGTACAGGTGATAGTCGATGCCCAAGGCCTCATATGGCACGTCCGTGCCAAACACCCAGGGTCCAGCCATGACAGCTACATATACAATCAATGCCACATCCGAATCGAATTCGATCAGAACGTGTATGGGGACACCTGGCTGGTTGGTGAGTGACATGGGTGGCAGGCATGACTATCCCCTCCCATGATGCACATCACAAGGGGCACATGCATGACTAACATCCTCCTGTCTTTTCCCTTACAGGTGACTCTGTATTCCACTGGGACCCCATCTCATGACTCCTATCCGGAACCCCCAAACCCCAGGAGAGGAAAGATACAATCAAGCACATGCCCAAACACGAGCAGTGGTGGAGCGCACCTTTGGCCTCCTAAAGTCACGTTTCCGATGCCTGGATAAGTCTGGGGGTATCCTCTTGTATTCCCCAAACTTTGTGTGCCAGATCATCGGTGCATGTTGCATGCTGCACAACTTTGCAGAAAGAAAGGGCCTGCAGATTGACCTACGTGATGACCTGACCCCTGAACCAGACAATCCCCCTCTAACCGAGGCTACCCCGTCTTCTGAGGGAAGAGCAGCCAGGAGCCAGCTCACATTGGGCATCTTTGCACGTTAAACAGACACATTAATCATGGCACAATGAGAATGCATGCATGCACACCACTGTGGTCCCTAGCACACACACCCCACATCCACATCAAATTGGATTGGCACCAGTCCACCATGCAGGACTTGTGAGCAGCAACGCCACGCCAAGGCTCCAATTATGTCACTGTACATTCATACACCATTCACACGGACCTGGGGATCACTTCTCCCTGGTCCTGGGGAACCCTTCTCCACCAAAATTGAGGGTGACACCCCTTTTCCGGCAGGAATGTCACCCCCACATTCACACAGCATTCACAACCCAAAAAAAAAAAAATTACCTGCAAAAGCAAAAAAATTCCAGCAAAAAAAAAAAAAAAAAAGGGGAAAAACAAATTATTGCCCTTTGTGTGAGCCACGCCTGGGGCGCCCCCGGCCACGGCCCCGGCTTCTCAGGGGAGACTCATGGGGGAGGGGTAAAACCGGGGAAGGAGGAGCAGCCCCTGATCTCTGCCCACCTGGCGGCCTGCCCTCCAAGGCCACGGCTATTCTGTCCAGGGCAGCACCAAGTGTTGCCGTGTTGGCCTGGATAGCCAGGGTAAGGGCCCTCACATCCTGCCCAACGCCTGCTGATGTCGTCTGCAGTTCGTTTAGGCAGGTTGTGAAAGCCCGGGAGTGGACGTCCAGGTTCCCCAGCGTATCCTTGATGGAGGACAGGCTCTCCTCCATCCTCACCAATGTCTGGCTGACCTGTCCCAGATGGCGGGTCTGGAGGAACTGGTCCCTTCTCAGAGTGGCGGGCAGGAGATCGGCCACCCCCCTGGTGGTCTGGGATGACATCCTGCCTCCAGCTGATGCTTGTGGCTGGGGATAGGGGGTGGCCCTTGTGTGGGGAGCCATGTTGGGGGAGTTGGGGGGGGCTCCCCCTTAGGGAGGCCTGCCTGCTGCCAGCCAGAGGGGAAGAGTCCTCAAAAACCAAACGTCCAGTGCCTGACATGGACTCCTCCTCCTCATGATTCTCCTCCTCCTCATGATTCTCCTGCTCCTCTTGAACCTCCTCCGCGGACTCCGGCCTTGTTGGGGGGGCCTCATTAGGCTGCTGTCCTGGGGTTGGTGCGGTCAGGCCAGATGGCCCTGCACCCTCCTGCACATCTGTGGGTGACACAAAACATTCACAGGTTGGAGGATCCACACACTTGCCACATATTCCCTTTCACCCCCTCCCCCACACATGCTACACACCTGATATTAAAAAAAAAAACGTACCTGGCACCACGGGCTCCGGACTTGAGTCAAAGCCGGGCAGGCCCTCAACTTCATGCCGATGAAAGGTCATGGCCACCGCACGCTCCTCCGCTGTCAGCCTAATACGGCATGGTGGGCCCCCTCCTGTGCCCCTGGCATGGGCATGCATTCTGGCCAGCTTCTGTTTGACCAGACGCCGGAGGTCGTTGATTTTTTTGTCAATCCCAGACTGGGTCCGTGTCTCCCCCTGCCCCGCTGAATTGACCTGCTCAGTGATCCTATCCAAAATCTCCCTCCTCCTGGCCGGGGTGGTGTTGGCACTGTCTGGGCCCGGGCAAGAATTTGTTTTTCCACAACAGTAAAATTCAGCTTTCGTTTTCTCTCTGTCATCCTTCCAAAAAAACTCACTCCCAGTCAACAAAATTCACTCACACAAACAAGCCCAACCAATCAAGCAAAAACACACACAGAGAGAAAACTACTCAGCAATAAACAGTCACAAAAAAACAAAACAAAAATACAGCAGGAAAACAAACAAACACAAATATATCAATCAAACAAACAGTCTCTCAAACACTTATCAAAAACCACTTTCAAAAATCTACTAACAAACACTTGATCACACAGAACACTAATCTGACAACTACAAAACACACCGCAACGAACAACAGGACAAAAGCACTTGGTTAAATGGGAAGGGACAAAGGGATGTACTTTTGCAATGCAAGTGCGTTTGTGTGTCTATTTATGCTGTTTGCGTAGTTCACAACGTTGCCCTAGTCCATTTCCAATTTCACTCATTGCGCCGCTCCCGAGTTGTGAGCATGCGCACAGCGGAGCTGACATGGTATGCTTCAAGCGCGCATGCGCGAGCCGGCCGGCCCTTCATTTGCATGGGGTCACGGCTCATTTCAATGTAACACGCCCACGTCCTTCCCAATTTGTATTACTCCTCCTTACGCCTCTGAAAAAACGTTACGCATGCGCAATTTCCTGCGCAAAAGCTACGAAAATAGGGTGATTACGCGGCAAAATTGCGCAAGTCTAACGTAAAGGCGGTGCGCTACGCCGGTCCAATAATGCGCAGATGTACCTGAATCTGGGCCAATGACCCCAATTAAATATGGAGACTAGCTCCTAATACCACATACACGTACTCATAAATATTATAGGGAAGTAATTTAAGGTAAAGGGGTTGTAAAGAACATGGTTTTTCACCTTAATGCATTCTATGCATTAAGGTGAAAAAACATCTGATGATTACTGCCCCTTCCCCTCCGTTTACTTACCTGACCCCTTAAAAGTTCCGCGCCATGAACACACTGGCTTCTCGGTCAGGCTTCTCGACTCATTCATTGGTTGACAGCCATTGGCTCCCGCTGCGTTCAATCAAATCAATGATGTGGCGCGCCGGGGGTGGAGCCGAGTGATACAGCCGGTGGCTATAGCCGCCGGCTGTATCACGAGCGCGCACCCACAAGCTAACCTATGAGTAAACACTAAAGTTAGTGTGAAACACGTCAGCTGTCCTAGGTTCCGTTGCTGTTACTTGTAGTGCCTGTTTCCAGTTTTTTACATTAAAGTTGGAATGGAGTGCGGCTGTCCTAATCATATTTTGTTCTTAATTCACATGCTAACCCCCTTGGGAGAGAGCTTCACATGAAGGGGGTTAGCTGATGCTTGGAGGAGCTGAGACAGCCACGAGGGACTCCCGAAGACCAGGATCAGGGCCACTGTGTGCAAAACGAGCTGCACAGTAGAGGCAAGTATGACATGTTTGTTATTTTAAAAAAAAGTGAACATTTAGTGTCCTTTTAAAATGAACCTGTGGGAAGCCTATGAGTAATAAAGTCAGGGCTAACATTAGAAATCATGGGGCCCCTAACAGCCTACTTGAAAGCCACCCTCCCCACCCGCAGCCAGACCCTACAGGAGTAGTGCTCTGTACTCCGCAGAGTCCTATTTCATCCACCCTATCCCCTCCTGTCAGTACCCATTTTTGCTTACCCTCCACCGTCCCTGATTTCATCTTGTTCCATTCTCCTTTCTGCCAACTTCACTGTCAGCCACAGTGATCAATCTGATATCTTTTTGTCTTCAACATGACTGTTGGGCGCCCCTGCTGCCTGAATATGGCCCAGGACAAGTACAGCTTGACTGGCTGTACCCCTATCTTAACAGCCCTAAATAAAGCATAAAATTCTGGACAAGCAGAAAATTAGGTTTATAGGAAGACTTCATTGACTTCTGTAGCTGCAGCCAGTGAAGCCAAGTTGCAGTTAGTTTCTGAACAGCTTATAGCGCCTGATATTTGTTTATATTGAAAGGCAGGAAATCTGACAAGTCTCCACTGCAAGATGATGAAAAAAAGATGTGTTTCAGTGCTTCTTTTATAAAATGAAAGGATGACTTGCTCTGCAGTGGCTAAAGCTCATTTAATGCTTGTCAAAACATGTTAGTGAGCATGTAAAAAAGGGTTCATTTCTTTTAAAAATTTATACATTGAATATGGGTCTCCAAACTACACCCACAATACTTATTTGCCCCCAAAAAAATGGAACAGCTTACTATTTAAACAGTCATCATAGTAGATTCCATGCTTATATGCATAAAGACAGTATTATAAGATTTTCTTTTATTTGCATCAATAGAGTGTTTTGATGTGTTTATCAGTAGAAGTAGCCTAAGCCATCAGCCATGAATGAATTCCAGAGGGAATGTATGATTGTGACAAGTCACAGGCATTATGCAAAGGTTAGATAAATGATTGCAATAAAGATGGGGCCATTTAGAATGTTTTGGATGTAGCTTGCTGCCTCCATATGTAAATTATTTGAATAATAGAAAACAATATTGCAAATGGACATAATTCTAACATAAGAAGTTTCAAAAAGTGCCTACAAGGTTAATCGAAATGCAGTAAAATATTTTTTTTTACAAATATGGTATAACAAAAATGCCAGATAATATACAGATACTGCTCAGGGTCACTCTTCCACCAGAAGATAAATAGCTTGCAGTGTTTAATAGACTGCATTGGACTTCCAAATTGTTTAAAATATGTTAAATGCTTATAGAAAGAAAAAAAATAAAGATTAAGATAGTATTCAAATTGAACCTGTAAAGAAGAAATATACCACATACAAAACCATCTTTTTTCGAGGTAGAAACTGTAAATAAGTCACCATAAAGCAACCTGACACTGTAAAAAAAAAGATTTAGCCTGAAGCAGACCGTAATATTGTAAATGCTTATCTGTCCATTCTATATTGGCAGGTCGGCTCTCTCCCGCAAATTACCATAGCTGTACGTCGGCCCTATAAAAAGCTAGAGCAGACGTGTGCCCGCTGCACGGCAGGGGAGCAGACCGCTGGCCACTTGCAATCGTGGGCACGAGAGACAGAATGGGTATTTGTGTGTGTACACGCACAAATCCCAGGTTTTGTCAGGAGAGGAGAGACAGATTGTCTGTTCCTACTGGCTAGGAACAATGATCTGGCTTCTCCTCTAGTAAGTCACATCCCCCATAGTAAGAAACACACTGAGGGAACACATTTAATCCCTTGATCGACCCTAGTGTTAACCCTTTCCCTACCAGTGAAATTTACACAGTAATCAGTGCATTTTTATAGCATTAATCAATGTATAAATGTCAATGGTCCCAAAAATGTGTCAAAAGTGTCCAATCTGTCCTCTGCAATGTCACAGTCCCGATAAAAAAACACTGACTGGCATCTGTCTATACCCTATTTTGTAGATGCTATAACTTTTGCACAAACCAATAAATGTACACTTATTGGGATTTCTTTTACCAAAAATATGTAGAAAAATATATATCGGCCTAAACTGATGAAGAAATGTATTTATTTTTAAAACTGAGATATTTATTATAGCAAAAACTGAAAAATATAGTTCTTTTTTCAAAATTGTAGCTCTTTTTTAGTTTATAGCGCAAAAAAAAAAATCGCAGAGGTAATCAAATACCACCAAAAGAAAGCTCTGTTTATGGGTGGAAAAGGGACATAAATTTTGGTTTGGGTAACAAATTTGGACGACCCCGCAATTGTCAGTTAAAGCGACACAGTGCCGTATCTCAAAAAATGGCACTGCGAATTTTCGGCAACATAAAAGAGTCGCATCAGCTACTCGGCCCAGGGTCTCTCTCTAATCATACCAGCAATGCTTTTAGACGTCGATGGAGATCACTAGGATGTGATCTGTTTTAAAAATAAATTTGAAAAAATACGAATATTCGCCATAGCGAATATTCGCCGCAATATTCGAGTTATTCGCGAATACTCGAATATGCAATATTCGTAGCGAATATTCGCAATGCGAATATTCGTGAGCAACACTATTGCCCAGACCAATTTTCAGCTTTCAGTGCTCTCACACTTTGAATGACAATTACTCAGTCATGCTACACTGTACCCAAACAACAATTTTCTTATCTTTTTTTCTCATTAATAGAGCTTTCTTTTGATGGTGTTTAATCACTGTAGTTTTTTGTTTTTTTTTGTGATATAAGCAAAAAAAATAGCAAAAATTTCAAAAAAACAACATTTTTTTTTGTTTCTATTGTAAAATTTAGCAAATAAGTAATTTTTCATCATCAATTTGGGCCAAAATGTATACTGCTACATATCTTTGGTAAAAACAGCCCAAATTAGTGGATATTATTTAATCTTTGTGAAAATTATAGCATCTACAAGCTATGGTTTCAATCACTGAAAATTGATCATACCTGACCACACCTGATATCCTGAAACACATGTTCTTGAAACACTAACAAATCAGGACATTACAAATACCCCTCAAATTACCCCTTTTTGGAAAGTAAACAATCCAAGGTATTTAGTAAGAGGCATGGTGAGTTTTTTGAAGTTGTAATTTTTTTCTTACAATTCTTGGGAAAATTAGGAAACATCCAAGTAGCACCTCTAGGTGTTCCAGGAGCATAAATTACATATATAATTTTCTGATTACCTCTCACACTTTTGAAGGTCCTGGAGCACCAGGATAATAAAAACACCTACAAAATGTCATTATGTCATTTTTTTTTAAGAAAAAGGGATAAGAAAATGAAAAAGTATATTTTTTATACAAAGTTGTCAAGTTATAAGATATTTCTAACACAGCATGTACATATCAAAAATTACACCCCAAAATACATTCTTCTACTCCTCCTGAGTATGGCAATGCCACATGTGTGAGACTTTTTCACCCACAAAATGGCCCCATTTTGAAAAGCAAAAACCCCAAAATATGTTCTATGATATACTGTGAGGCATGGACTGCAGATAGGTACTCAGGTATTCTGATGAACTGGCTGTAGATAGGTACTCTGGTACTCTGATGGGCTACAGATTTGTATTTCGGGTACTCTGATGTTCTGCAAATAGGTACTCGGGGGAAAACTGATGGGCTAGAGACAGGTACTTGGGGACTCTGATGGGCTGCAGATAGGTACTCGGTTACTCCGATAGGCTGGAGATAGGCACTCGGTTATTTTGGGCTGGAGACAGGTACTCGGGTACTCTGATGGGCTGGTGACAGGTACTCTGGTACTCTGATGGGCTGGTGACAGGTACTCGGGTACTCTGATGGGCTAGTGACAAGTACTTGGGTACAGAGATGGTCTGGTGACAAGAACTCGGTTACACAGATGGGCTGGTAACAGGTACTTGGGTACTCAGATGGGCTGTGACAAGTACTCAGATGGGCTGGTGAAAGCTCATCTGATGGGCTGGTGACAGGTCCACTTTATTTAGGAGGGCAATGGGGCACATCACAGTACATTTTTCTTCCAGGTCTCCTTCTCACACACTGAGGAGGAGAACCCCAAAACGGCACTACAGACGTTTATTGACATTTGTGACGACCGCCTTTGATTGGACAAAGCTGGTCATGTGGTAAAGAGACATTTTTATTGGCCCTTTACCCTCATCAGGGATGTGCTGTGTCCCGAGGAACAGGATTCATCCACGATCGCACTGCGCACCCCCAGAGTGCCGAAAACGGGCCAACATCATATAACATCCACCCAGAGGTAGAAGCTGTTCCTGCCAGTATCATTTGCCTATAAGCAGGTAGGGAAGCAGTAAAAGATATGGTCACCTATTAAATTTTTTTTTAATAAATGCACATCTTTTTGCAGGTAAAAAAATGTGTATCTACTTTTTTTTTTTTTTTACTAGGAGCCTCCAAAGCATTGCACCCACTATCAGCAGATCATTGGTGTAATGCAGACAGTTTGTGTAAGCTGTCTGCTAATCCCTGTACAAGCCGGCAGTAGTGACATGAAGCATCAGTGAACTACCTAGATAGCTCCACAACAACCTGTTAGTTTATTGAGAGCTACAAGCTGAAAGCCACAAAGTCTGTTGGTACTTGTAGTTCTCCTATTTACAGAACTCTGTGAATGAATAAAGGAGCCGACCTCTGGTCTCTGGGAGAGCGAGATCGAGGAGAAGATCCCCTGCTTCCTATGACTACATGCAGTGGATCAGGGAGACACTGCAGCAGTGGGAAAATGTTACATGTTCCACCTTAAAAATAGGTGGAATATTTAACATGTTCCCAAGGGTGAACTTATCCTTTAGGTGAATGTATCTTAAGAGAATAGAATATTAAGCAATTTTCTCAAAAACTTAACACATAGTTCCCTTTCTAACTGTTTCTGGATTTATTTATATTCATGTGATTTTGTGATTTGTGTGATTTTGCATGTTTTATAGACATTGTTATTTTTTTTAATCATTTATGTAAACTGTATTTACCACTATGTTCATTGAGCCTGCTTAACCACTTGACCACTGGGCACTTAACCCCCCTTAATAACCAGACCAATTTTCAGCTTTCGGTGCTCTCACAGTTTGAATGACAATAACTCAGTCATACAACACTGTAACCAAATGAAATTTGTGTCCTTTTTTTCCCACAAATAGAGCTTTCTTTTGGTGCTATTTGATCACCTCTGCGGTTTTTATTTTTTTCGCTATAAATGAAAAAAGAACGAAAATTTTGTAAAAAAAAAAGAATTTTTCTTCATTTCTATTATAAAATTTTGCAAAAAAGTAATTTTTCTTCATAAATTTAGCCTAAAATGTATACTGCTACATATCTTTGGTAACAAAACAAAAGAAAATTGGATGATATTTAGTCTGGGTGAAAGTTATAGGGTCTGCAAGCTATGGTACCAATTACTGAAAATTTATCAATTTGATCACATCTGACAGCCTCTCTCATTTCTTGAGACTCTAACATGCCAGAAAAGTACAAATACCCCCCAAATGACCCCTTTTTGGAAAGAAGACATTCCAAGGTATTTAGAAAGAGGCATTGTGAGTTTTTTGAAGTTGTAATTTTTTCCCACAATTCTTTGCAAAATCAAGATTCTTTTTATTTTTATTTTTTTTCCACAAAATTTTCATATTAGCGGGTTATTTCTCATACACAGCATATGCATACCACAAATTACACCCCAAAACACATTCTGCTATTCCTCCCGAGTATGGCGATACCACATGTGTGAGACTTTTACACAACGTGGCCACATACAGAGGCCGAACATGCAGGGAGCACCATCAGGCGTTCTGGAGCACCCAGGCAAATTCTGACATTTATTTGCTAGAAAATTACATAGAACACCAAAACATTATATATGCTTTTTTAGCAAAGATCCTAGAGAATACAATGGCGGTCGTTGCAACTTTTTATCGTGCATGGTATTTGCACAGCAATTTTTCTAACGCGTTTTTTTGTGCTTTAAAAAAAAAACAGTAAAGTTAGCCCAATGTTTTTGCATAATATGAAAGATGAAGTTACGCCGAGTAAATAGATACCCAACATGTCACCCTTCAATATTGCACACGCTTGTGGAATGGCGCCAAACTTCGCTACTTAAAAATCCCCATAGGTGATGCTTTAAATGTTTTTACTGGTTACATCTTTTTAGTTAGAGAGGAGGTCTAGGGCCAAAATTATTGCTCTTGCTCTAACGGTCGCAGCGATACCTCACATGTGTGGTTTGAACACCGTTTTCATATGTGGGCGGGACTTGCATGTACGGTCGCGTCTGTATACGAGCACACGGGTAAACATCCCTTGTAATAGGAATATAGCATGACAGGTCCTCTTTACAGTGAGATATGGGGTCAATAAGACCCCACATCTCACCTCTAGGCTGGGAAGCCTGAAAAAAAAAACGATCGTAGAGTATTGTGCAGGGAGTATTGCGCAGGGAGTATTGCGCGGGGAGTATTGCGCAGGGAGTATTGCGCAGGGAGTATTGCGTGGGAGTATTGTGCGGGGGTATTTCAGAGTATTGTGCCGGGGGTATTGCAGAGTATTGTGCCGGGGGTATTGCAGAGTATTGTGCCGGGGGTATTGCAGAGTATTGTGCCAGGGGTATTGCAGAGTATTGTGCCGGGGTATTGCAGAGTATTGTGCGGGGGTATTGCGCAGGGGGTACTGCAGAGTATTGTGCGGGGTACTGCAGGGTATTGTGCGGCGGTACTGCAGGGTATTGCGCTGGGGTATTGCAGAGTATGGCGAAGGGGGTATTGCAGAGTATGGCGCAGGGGGTATTGCAGAGTATGGCGCAGGGAAGGAAGAGTATTGCAGGGGTTAATGCAGGGATGGCTGAGCAGGGATGGATGGATCTGTGACTGCAATCCGCACTTGCCCTCTCACGCTGTACACTGGACGGAGTGGTCACGGACATTCCTGGGTGCGCGCCCCAGGGGGCACGCGGGAGCGGGATTCTGGGATCATGTTATATAACGTGATCTCAGAGTTAAGCAACCACCTTGCTGCTGTTATTTGACGGCGGCTGGTGGGTAAGTGGTTAAAGGAGTTGTAAAGGAAAAAAAAATGCCTAAAATTAATGGCCCAGATTCACGTACATCTGCGCATTATTGGACCAGCGTAGCGCACCGCCTTTACGTTAGACTTGCGCAATTTTGCCGCGTAATCACCCTATTCTCGTAGCTTTTGCGCAGAAAATTGCGCATGCGTAACGTTATTTCAGAGGCGTAAGGCGGAGTAATACAAATTGGGAAGGACGTGGGCGTGTTACATTGAAATGAGCCGTGACCCTATGCAAATGAAGGGCCGGCCGGCTCGCGCATGCGCGCTTGAAGGAGACCATGGTCAGCTCCGCTGTGCGCATGCTCACAATTCGGGAGCGGCGCAATCAGTGAAATTGGAAATGGACTAGGGCAACTTTGTGAACTACGCAAACAGCATAAATAGACAGACACAAACTCACTTCCTTTGCAAAAGTACATCCCTTTGTTTCCCTTCCTATACAGCAAGGTGCTTTTGTTTATTAGTGTTTGTTTATTTGTTTGTGATGTGTCTTTGAGATATTTGGGGACTGTTTTGCAGAGTGATTTTTGTCTTTTATGTGTTTTCTTTGTTGTTATTTTGTTTAAATTATATTTTTGCTGGGCATTTTTTATTTTTGCTCGTCATTTATTTTATTTTTTTGGTTCTGTTTGTGTATGATTTTGGAATGTGGGGGTGATATTCCTGCGGGAAAAGGGGTGTCACCCTCATTTGTGGTGGAGAAGTGATCCCCAGGTCCGTGTGAATAGTGTATGAATGTACAGTGACATAATTGGAGCCGTGGCATGGCGTTGCAGCTCACAAGTCCTGCATGGTGGACTGGTGCCAATCCATTGTGATGAGGATGTGGGGTGTGTGTGCTAGGGACCACAGTGGTGTGCATGCATGCATTCTCATTGTGCCATGATTAATGTGTGTGTTTAACGTGCAAAGATGCATAATGTGAGCTGGCATGAGATGGGGTCATGAGATGGGGTCCCAGTGCATATGCAGAGTCACCTTGAAGGGAAAAGACAGGAGGATGTTAGTAGCTGGGCTGCTGATGTCCTCCTGCAAGGTTGTGGTAATTCCATTATGGCATGAGGGGTGAATCTGAAGATGCGAGACACCTCAGAATCACTCATGCCAAAGATGTCTATGCATGTGTGATATATCAAGTGAAGAGTGAGGGGCTTGTATCAGATAAGAATATTGTATCAGATTAGATTAAATTGTAAAGTTTATATAAGCAAATAAAAATTAAAAAAAAAAAAAAACATCTCCCGTGCCCTCCTTAGTGCCCTCCTCAGTGCCCTCATCCTTCTTTGTTCATCTAAAGTCAGTAGTATAGCTATGCGCGACGATGCCCCTGGCATGTTGGCATACAGATTGTTGTGCAACACGTGTGACTGCTGAGCTCCTCACTAACAGTGTTGCTTTATCTAACAAGTAGACTTTTTTTCTCTTTTTAGACCAGCTTTTATATGGTCTAATTTTAGACAGGACATTTTGCTGTTGCGCACACTGTGTAGCCTGCGCTGCCCTAACGTTCTTTTGTGGATCCCCGTAAGTCCCTCATTAGCATATTTGACTAGCAAATCAATGGTCTGTCTAGCGCGGACGGATGTGCCTGTCTAACGAAATTACGACGGACAAAAAAAAGTAGATTTCTTGCGTATCTCGTTTTGGGGATACCGTGCATCGAAACGCACTCGCACATTTAGACTTACGCCGCTCATCTCCTGTTACGCCGGCGTAATCGCTCTGTGAATCTGGGCCAATGTCTGTAAGGTAGACAGACAGAATAGTGTAATGATTCTGTTAACAAATGAGTAAATACCTATTAAATTCCTTCATCTATATCACCTCCGGCATTCTAGTTTCTGTTCTCTCATTCACTTCCTGGTTTGCGGCGCTCGTTAATGTAAGAACTAAATTTCCCAGTATGCATTGCAGAACGCCCAGTAATTCACACCTCCTTGAAGTCTCTTTCACGTAGAGAGCGTCCTGCCGCACAGATGTAGTTCCCAGGAGTCGGCGAGCAGGTCACTGATCACTGCAGTAAAGCCTCCCTTTGGTGAGTTACAATTAGACAAGCAAGAAGTGAACAGAACAGAGAAGAAATAGAGCAACTTCTGAGCAAAAACGAACAATGAGGAAGTGAAAAGAGGAATGTCTGCAGGTAAAGGATGCTTATTACGAAAAAATAATGTTTTAAAACCCCTCTAATGCCTAAATGCACAGAGAATGCAACATGCCTTATGTAAATGTAAGATGTAAACTAGCCTTTTAAGAATGAATGCGTGTAATTTGATATTCATGCATGCATTTTACGTTCATGCATTAATTTTAGTGAACTGGCCCAATATAGAGCCAATTTTGTAAGTTGATACAA
This sequence comes from Rana kukunoris, assembly GCA_029574335.1. Lineage (NCBI taxonomy): Eukaryota > Metazoa > Chordata > Amphibia > Anura > Ranidae > Rana > Rana kukunoris. The sequence goes on from CM056049.1 coordinate 295,605,083, forward strand.
AACAAAGCCAATTAGAAACGGTTCTTCATCAAATTTTAACCCTACCATTCAAAAAGATAAATCTCTATTTAAAAATGTTTTTTTTTATCAGTGGACAAGACCAAAATTAGTGGAATCATTTGGTTCCAACCACAATAAATTTTATACACCCTGAAGGGAAAAGATGATTCATTTAACTTCTCTGAAATGGACATATATGAGCTTGATTTATTAGTTGGAACTGAAGTTCTCCTTTTAAAATGCTATCTGGCATTTATTTTCTGACTTGTGTCAGATCATTTAGCAAATGTCACAGAGTAGTAACTGAAAAACTCCTCACTTACCAGTGAGGTGAGGACACTTCATACAAAGAATATTCTTCGACAATAGGTCACAAGATGTATAGAACTTTTTCTACTTTTGGAGGCTAAACGAACGCTGTCAGTGGCCTAAAATAAATAGTGTGAAACCAACATCAAATCATGAATCCAATTCACCTAACCTTCTACAGACGTATCCATACACATGCAGAGTCTGAAAATACAAATACAGAGGCAGTTCACATACAAGAGATTAAAACCTATTAAGGTGGTATAAAATAATTAGACCAAGATTCTGTATAATGCCAAGGAAGGGTATTGAGCAATATGTATTGTGGCCTCTAGTTGGCAGTATCTGCAGAGCAAGGTACATGTAGTAATGTTTTTAACATTTAGGCTAATTTGTCAAATATTTACCATGCACGTATACTGTACTGTGGCAGGTTGGCTCCCCTGTTACGAAACGCCATCTCTCTCTACTCCCAGGCAGCCTATCCTCCATACAGTTAGAAACACCTCCCAGGGAATGCACTTAATCCCCTGATCGCCCCCTAGTGCTAACCCCTTCCCTGTCAATGACATTTATACAGTAATCAGAAAATTATATGAGACGATAATGAGTTTCATGCATTTTTGATATATTACACACTGTCGTCCTCGTGGGGTGACCCTAAATATGATCGACGCTATAAAAATGTAGCCCCTCGTGAACTACCTCTTTGAGAAATTTACAGATGTGTATAAGCCTTAACAAAATAGTCCCTTATACATTTCACTGGCTGCCTTGCAATCAAGCAGTATCTCCCCAGCATGCGTCCCAGATCTGGGGTCAAAATGTAAATGTTGGTGTCTCCCTTGTTTCAGATGGGGTAACATTTGTACGTGGATAACTTCTATACAAGTGCACAACTTTGTAGACACTTATCCAATCTTGAAATTGGCTGCTGTGGAAGAGGTGGACTTAAACGACCAAATAATAAAGCCGTACTGAGTTTCCTGCAAAGTTAGACACTAGTACACAAACATGTCTATTTATTTAACCACTTCCTTACTGGGCACTTATAACCCTTCCTGACCAGGTGAAATTTCAGCTTCTGGCACTGCGTCGCTTTAACTGACAATTGCGCGGTCGTGCAACGTGGCTCCCAAACAAAATTGGCGTCCTTTTTTCCCCACAAATAGAGCTTTCTTTTGGTGGTATTTGATCATCTCTGTGGTTTTTATTTTTTGCGCTATAAACAAAAAAAGAGCGACAATTTTGAAAAAAATACAATATTTTTTACTTGTTACTATAATAAATAGCCCAGTTTAGGCCGATACATTATTCTACATATTTTTGGTAAAAAAATAAATAAATTGCAATAAGCGAATGGTTTGCGCAAAAGTTATAGCGCATACAAAATAGGGGACAGAATTATTAATTTTTATAATTTTTTTTTTTTACTAGTAATGGCGGCGATCTGCAAATTTTATTGGGACTGCGACATTATGGTGGACACATCGGACACTTTTGACAAATTTTTGGCGCCATTCACATTTATACTGCGATCAGTGCTATAAAAATGCACTGATTACTGTATAAATGTGACTGGCAGTGAAGCGGTTAACACTAGGGGGGCATGGAAGGAGTTAAATGTATTCTGGGTGTGTTCTAACTGTGTGGGGGGAGGGGGGTGACTGGGGGGGTGACCAATGCTGTGTCCCTATGTACAAGAGACACAGATCGGTCTCCTCTCTCCCCTGACAGGACATGGATCTCTGTGTTTACACACAGAGATCCATGTCTTGTCCCTGTAACCGCCGATTGCGAGCGCCTGGCGGACATCGTGGCCGCCAGGCATGCGCATCGGTATCTCAGGAATGCAGCGGGCACGCGCGCGCCGCCGGCTGCGCTCGCGCGCCCTCTAGTGGCCATTAAGAGCACAGGACGCATATATGCATCCTGTCAGAGATTCAGAACCAAAAATGCCATAAATCGTTCCCATAGTTTGCAGACACTATAACTTTTGCCAAACCAGTCAATATACGTTTATTGGGATTTTTTACCAAATATACGTAGAAGAACATATATTGGCCTAAACTGATGAAGATTTTTTATTTTTTTTGGGATATTTATTATAGCAAAAAGTAACAATTTTATTTCAAAATTGTCTCTCTTTTTTTGTTCATAGGGCAAAAAATAAAAACCGCAGAGGTGATCAAATACTACCAAAAGAAAGCTCTATTTGTGGGAAAAAATTAAGCAAATTTGGTTTTCGTATTAAATGACCGTGCAATTGTCAGTTAATTGTCAGTTAAAGCGACACAGTGCCAAATTGTAAAAAGTGCTCTGGTCAGAAAGGGGGTAAAATCTTCTGGGACTGAAGTGGTTAAAGATCGTTGTGTGTGAATTAGGTATCCTAGACTGTTCAATGTTGTACCCTGCTCTAATGCTCTACTAGTGTGTGGTAGCGATGGAAGCAGTCCTTGAAAAGACTAGATTAGCCAGGACAGGAGGGACAGAATTAATAGATGTCTTGTCTTATTCCATGTCTTCCACAGGCACAACATCTTCTTTGGGGTGACTTTCGGGTTAGGGTACTACTTCATATGGATTTGGAGTTTAGCCCACAGCACCATCTGGATACAAAAGGGCCATAATGAACTCTTCCTGAAATTTTGCAAGGATTCACTTTTTCCATTTGCTTTTGTAAAGCACAAAAACGTTATATATAGAGCCAATTTAAATAAATAGACACTTTTGTGTACCAGTGTCTAACTTTGCAGGAAACTAAGTACGGCTTTATTATTTGGTTGTTTAAGTCCACCTCTCCCATATTAGGATTATAGTCGTGGATACAGAGAGGCTTTTCAAGGACAAAAGATGCCATGCAAATTTGGACATATCTACGTGAATGGAAGACAAGGATGAAAACATCACGTTTGCCCTTTCACTTCACTGTGAGTAATTCACCATTTCTCAAGCAGGCTTTCTCCCCCTTTCTAAGCCAGGTGTTAACGAGCCATTGGGGAAGCCCTAGCAATTAGGTCGCATGGTGCCACAGCAGCCAATTTCAAGATTGGCTAAGTGTCTACAAAGTTGTGCACTTGTATAGAAGTTATCCACGTACAAATGTTACCCCTTCTGAAACAAGGGAGACACCAAGTCCCATATTATGTTGCTACTGGTCCCCATGTCGTCTGGGCATCAAGGGGGTTCTACTTCACTGTATTTTCCTTTATAAACTCTAAAATTGTATGTATAGCCTGTTGCTCTCTCACAGAGATTATACATTTTGACCCCAGATCTGGCATGCTTGCTATGGAGATACTGATTGATTGCAAGGCAGCCAGTGAAATGTATAAGGGACTTGTCTATGCAGATATTTTGTTAAGGCTTATACATATCTGTCAATTTCTCAAAGAGGTAGTTCATGAGGGGCTACAATTTTTGTAGCGTCGATCATATTTAGGGTCACCTCGAGTGTGTATTATCTCAAAATTGCATGAAACTCATTATCGTCTCATATCATTTTCTGGCCATTGCAGCAGAGAAAATGGGCATATGATGAATCGGGTCTGTGGACCAATATGATTGCAATTCACAAAAGCTTTACCAAACTTATATTTTTAACTTTTTGCTATAATACATATAAAAAACATTTTTTTTCAACAGTTTAGGCCAATATGTATTCTTCTACGTATTTTTGGTAAAAAAAAAAAATCGCAATAAGTGTATATTGATGGGTTTGTGCAAAAAGTTATATTGTTTGAGATTGAAAACTCTAACAAGCAGGACCCTCTCATCCTTCTTGTACTGAATTACATTTTAACTCTATTGTCTCCCTCCATTTTGTTAAGAAAACCGCTGGTGCTATATAAATACTGTATTATAAAAATATTAATAAAAAACTCTAAATGAATTGTGAGTGATTCAGCATTCCGGGGGAGTGGTATGCTTATTGTAAGGCAGCTTAACAATCAATTCCTTTTAGCAGTATGATTCCATTTATGTATCAATGCATAGATTGACTCTGTTGCACATGGGAGATTGCTCATTGCATGATTGAGTTCTTTGTTATTAATATTGAAATTTACAATCTGTAATATTGGATAAAAATGTATATCAATGCAGCTTGGACATCATCTCCAAAGTACATCGGGCCAGATTCACAGAGCGATTCCGCCGGCGTAACAGGAGATGCGCGGCGTAAGTCTAAATTTGCGCATGCGTTTCGATACTCCGCATCCCCAAAACGAGATACGCAAGAAATCTACCGTTTTTTGTCCAGCGTAAATTCGATAGACAGGCGCATCCGTCCGCGTAAAACTGCGCTAGACACACCATTGAGTTGCTATTCAAATATGCTAATGAGGGAGTTACGGGGATCCACAAAAGAACGTTGGTGCAGCGCAGGCTACGCGCTGTGCGCAACAGCTGCACGGCCTGTCTAAAATTAGACCATATAAAAGGAATTAGACAATTCGTCTACATGTCAGAGAAAGCAACACCGTTAGTGAGGAGCAGAGCAGTCACACGTGTTGCCCAACAATCTGTATGCCAACATGCCAGGGACATCCTTGCTCATAGCTATACTACTGACTTTAGAGGAGCAAAGAAGGAGGAGGGCACGGAGGAGGGCACGGGAGAGGATATACCGCACACGCATAGACCTCTTTGTCATGAGTGATTCTGAGGTGTCTCGCATCTTCAGATTCACCCCTCATGCCATCCTGGAATTAACCATAACCCTGCAGGATGACATCACCAGCCCAACACACCGCTCACATGCAGTGCAGCCACTGGTCAAGGTCATGGCAACACTCCATTTCCTTGCCAGTGGCTCTTTTCAAAGAACAAGTGGAGTGGTGGCTGGGATGTCACATTCCTCCGTGAGCAGATGTGTGCACCAGGTTGTCCCTGCAACCCTCAGATGCATGGCCAACCAAATCATCAAACCAACCACTGAGGACCTGCGGCTGAAGGCAATGACAGATTTCTACAGAATTGCCAGATTCCCACGCACCATGGGGGCCATTGATTGCACACATGTGGCACTCCAGCCCCCCCCATGAGACAGAGCACATATACCGCAATCGGAAGCATTGGCATTCCATCAACGTACAGGTGATAGTCGATGCCCAAGGCCTCATATGGCACGTCCGTGCCAAACACCCCGGATCCAGCCATGACAGCTACATCTACAATCAGAGCCCCATCCGAATGGAATTCGAACAGAACGTGTATGGGGACAGCTGGCTGGTTGGTGAGTGACATGGATGGCAGGTATGACTGTCCCCCCCATGATGCACACATCACAAGGGGCACATGCACGACTAACATCCTCCTGTCTTTTCCCTTCCAGGTGACTCTGCATATGCACTGGGACCCCATCTCATGACTCCTATCCGGAACCCCCAAACCCCAGGAGAGGAAAGATACAATGAAGCCCACGCACAAACACGTGCAGTGGTGGAGCGCACCTTTGGCCTCCTGAAGTCACGTTTCCGATGCCTGGATAAGTCTGGGGGTACTCTGTTGTATTCCCCAAACTTTGTGTGCCAGATCATCGGTGCATGTTGCATTCTGCACAACTTCGCAGTGAGAAAGGGCCTGCAGATTGACCTACGTGATGACCTGACCCCTGAACCAGGCAACCCCCCCTAACTGAGGTTACCCTGTCTTCTGAGGGAAGAGCAGCCAGGAGACAGCTCACATTAGGCATCTTTGCACGTTAAACACACACATTAATCATGGCACAATGAGAATGCATGCATGCACACCACTGTGGTCCCCAGCACAGACACATCACATCCTCATTTAATTGGATTAGCACAAGCCCACCATGTTGGGCTTGTGAGCAGCAATGCCACGCCACGGCTCCAATTATATCACTGTACATTCATACACCATTCACACGGACCTGGGAATCACTTCTCCCTGGTCTTGGTAAACCCTTCTCCACCAAAACTGAGGGTGACACCCCTTTGCCGGCAGGAATATCACCCCCACATTCCAAAAACATTCACATCAAAAAAAAAAATGTCCAGCAAAAAAAAAAAATTTCCAGCAAAAAAAAAGGGGAAAAAAAAATTAATGCCGTTGGCGTGAGCCACGCCTGGGGCGCCCACGGCCCCGGCTCCTCAGGGAAGACTCATGGGGAGGGGGGGTAATCCGGGGAAGGAGGAGCATCCCCTGGTCTCTGCCCACCTGGCGGCCTGCCCTCCAAGGCCACGGCAATTCTGTTCAGGCCAGCACCTAGTGTTGCCGTGTTGGCCTGGATAGCCTGGGTGAGGGCCCTCACATCCTGCCCAACGTCTGCTGTTGTAGTCTGCAGTGCGTTTAGGCAGTTTGTAAGAGCCCGGGAGTGGCAGTCCAGGTCCCCAAGCGTATCCTTTATGGAGGACAAGCTCTCCTCCATCCGCCCCAAAGTCTGGCTGACCTGTCCCAGATGGCGGGTCTGAAGGGCCTGGTCCCTTCTCAGATTGGCGGGCAGAAGCTCGGCCACCCCCTGGTCTTCTGGGATGACTTCCTGCCTCCAGCTGAGGCTTGTGGCCGGGGAGAAGGGGAGGCCCTTGGGAGAGGAGCCCTGTTGGGGGAGGAGTGGGAGGGGCTAGCCCTTATGGAGGGCTGGCTGCTGCCAGCCAGAGAGGAAGACTCCTCCAAAAACAGCAAGCCACTGGCTGACATGACATCCTCCTCCTCCTCAAACTCCTCCTCTTTAACCTCCTCCGAGGACTCCGGCCTTGTCGGGGGGTCCTCATCAGGCTGTTGTCCCTGTGATGGTGCGGTCAGCCCAGATGGCCCAGCACCCTCCTGCTCATCTGTGGATGACACAAAACATTCACAGGTTGGAGGATCCACACACTTGCCACATATTCCCTTTCACCCCCTCCCCCACACATGCTACACACCTGATAGGGAAAAAAAACCTTACCTGGCATCACGCCTTCATGACTTGAGTCATAGCCGGGCAGGCCCTCCACCTGTTGTCTATGAAAGGTCTGGGCCACCGCACGCTCCTCCGCTGTCAGCCTAACAGGGCATGGTGGGCCCCCTCCTGTGGCCCTGGCATGGGCTACCATTTTGGCCAGCTTCTTTCTGACCAGACGCCGGAGGTCATTGATCTTCTTTTCAATCCCCGACTGTGTCCGTGTCTCCCCCCCCCCCCCGATGCATTCACCTCGTCAGTAATGTTCTGCAAGATCTCACGCCTCCTGGCCGGGGTGGTGTTGGCACTCTCCGGGCCGTGGGGGAAGCGCCCATATTGGGAAATGGCCCGGGCAAGAATTTGTTTCTCTCCCAAAGTAAAATTTAACTTCCTCTCAGTCATATTCATACAAAAACTCTCTCCCAAACAGTCAGCAAAAATCACTCACAAAAACAAGCAGGAAAAATCAAGCAAGAAAACAAACAAACAAAAAACTATCAACCAAAAAGTCTCACAAGCAGTCACCAAAAATCACTTTCAAATATCTTCTAACAAACACTAGATCACACAGTCCACAAATATCACAAAGACAAATCACAACGCAACTAACAACAGAACAAAAGCACCTTGCTGTATAGGGAGGGATACAAAGGGATGTACTTTTGCAAAGGAAGTGCGTTTCTGTCTGTCTATTTATGCTGTCTGCGTAGTTCATGATTTTGCCCTAGTCCACTTCCAATTTCACTGATTGCGCCGTTCCCGAGTTGTGAGCATGCGCACAGAGGTGCTGACCATGGTCTGCTTCAAGCGCGCATGCGCGAGCCGGCCGGCCCTTCATTTGCATGGGGTCACGGCTCATTTCAATGTAACACGCCCACGTCCTTCCCAATTTGTATTACTCCGCCTTGCGCCTCTGAAATAACGTTGCGCAGGCGCAAATTTCTGCGTAAAACCGACGAGAATAGGGTGATTGCGCCGCTACATTGCGCCAGTGTAACGTAAAGGCGGTGCGCTACGCCGGTCCAATAATGCGCAGATGTACGTGAATCTGGCCCATCATCCCACATGGGAGGGAAAAAGTTAACCTAATTTCTTTCAAAATTAGCATTTTTATCAGAACACTTTTGTTGGTTTACCCCTGGTTCACACCAGTTCAGCATTGAAATTGCGCTATTAGAGTTGGATCTCTGATTTCATTGCTTTTTGTAACTCAATTTAACAGATGTGAATGCAAGTTGCAATTAAATTCCAGAAAAGTAGTACAGGAACCTTTTTCTTGAGTCGCAACATTAAGTAACAATTACCAAAAATAGGGTGCAACTTGTCATGCGATTTTGAACTGTCAAATCGCACTGGTGTGAACGAGGGCTTATGGTGTTTGTATCTATAAAATAAAGACACCTTAAGGGTCCTTTCACAGGTGCAGACCGTTTTTTAGATCCGTTTTTTATCATTAGTTCATCCGGTTTTTCATCCGATTTTCATCCGATTTTCATCCGATTTTCGTCCATTTTTCATCAGTTGTCATCCGTTTTTCATCCGTTTTTCATCCGTTTTCATCAGTTTTTCGTCCGTTTTTTCATCAGTTTTTCATCCGTTTTTTTTTTTTGTTAGAACTTTATTTTTTTTACTAGTTTTGATGAAAAACAGATGTTAGCGGATCGGATGTTAAACGGCTCATCCGCTAACATCCGTTTTTCGTCCGTTCCGTTTTTTTGATGGAAGAAAAATAGGGTTTTCTTCCGTTCAAAAAAACTGAGCTTAACGGAGACGGATGTTAACGGACGTTAGCGGATGCTCATCCGCTAACGTACGATATCCCATAGGGAAGCATTGCGGTCCGTAAACGGACGTCTAAAAAACGGACGAACGTGTGAATGGAACTATATAATACATGAGAATAAAAATGTAAATACTTATTACTTAACACTGAATTTGTAGGAAATGAAAAAGCAATATACACGGTTGTCTCATGTGGATTCTTAGTCCGGCTCTTTACTGTCAATGATGTGTGTACCACGGTTTTGAAAATGTGGCTAATAAGGCATAAAACGTATTCTGCATGTGTGTGCTCATTCAGATGACACCTCTGACATTTAGTAAGTGCAGAAAATGTACTTTGCAATCTCCAAACTATCATTAGGGTCTTGACTTCAGAAGCTATGGAAAATACTGTATGCTTTGCTGTACAATATAATTAATGTTCATGTTATGTTTCAACATGTGGAAGGCGAAACGTAGATCTGCTGCTATTTTGTTTATTTTTAAAACTGCCATTCATTTTTTTATTTTTATCTTGCCATAAGTAAATAGACCAACATTATTTAAAGCTACCTTACTAAGTAATGAGAACAAACAATAGTATTGTCTTCATCATCATCCAAATATTTACAAAAACAAAACTAAACCTAATACATAAAAAATAACTATACCCATAATTGTTTTTTATTTACTTAGGCTGTAAAAACACTACGTTAAAACATTTTTTTAACAAGGACATTAACCCCTTCAGATCCACGCTATAGCCGAATGACGCTGCAGGGTGCGCACGGCATGCTCTGTGATCAGCAAATCTTTGAGACTCGGCTGATCACAGATCAGAGTAAGAGATTGATCCTGAACCCTTACCACATAATCAGCTGTCAGCCAATAATAGCTGATCATGTGATGTAAACAGAGCTGGTAATCAGCTTTTTTTTCTCCTCACACTGGTAGCGTGAGGAGAGAAAAAATAAAGCCGATCACGCCGGCTGTTAGAGAGACATCGGTCCCAATCAAGGAGAGCAGCTGCCAGCTCATCTGTGCCACCTGCTAATGCCACCTACCAGTGCCCACAGTGCCACCCACAGTGCCAGCTATCAGTGACTACAGTGCCACCTATCAGTGCCCACAGTGCCACCTATCAATGTCACCAATCAGTGCCTCATCAACAGTGCTGCTCATCAGTGTCACCTACCAGTGCCCATCAGTATCACCTCTCAGTGCCACCTATCCATGCCTATCAGTGGTATCTATCAGTAACACCCAGGGCCGCTGATAGGGGGGACCACCAGTCCTCCTGTAGGGGGCCCGGGCACACAGGGGGGCCCCAACACCAGAGGGAAGGAAGGGCAATTACAGAATGCCCTGTGCGGCTCTCTGCAGCTTCTGAAAACCGGTTTCTCTCCCTCCCACCAACTTTCAGCTGCTGCAGGGAGAGACACAGACACAACTGCCCGCTTCCCTGTCCCATTAAAAAAAATAACAAATTGTAACCCTGTATTGTTTTAATCCCTTGTAAAAAAAAAAGACAAAAATTGTAAAAAAAAATATTTGTAAAAATTGTAAAATAAAATAATTTTAAAACATTTAATCTTTAAAAAAAATGATAAAATGTTTTTGTTAAAAAATGTAAAAAAGGGCTAATTCACACAACTTCTCTTTTATCTTTGTGTCCACTAAGAATGATTTTAGTATATTTATTAAATTATATTATAAATTATAGATTTTGATATATTTAAGGGGGGGTCCTGCCAGGTAGGCTGTACGGGCTAACAGCAGCCCTGGTAACACCTATCAGTGCCATCCATCAGGGCCCATCAGTGCCCTCTTATCAGTGACCATCAGTGCTGCCTTATCTGTGCCTATCAGTGCCGCCTTATCTGTGCTTATCAGTGACCATCAGTTCTGCCTCATCAGCGCTTATCTATGAAGAAGAAAAATTACCTGTTTGCAAAATGTTATAACAAACTATGAAACATGTTTTTTTTTTTGTTGTTTTTTTTTCAAAAGGTTCCACCTTTAGCAAAAAATAAAAACCCCAGTAGTGATTAAATACCACCAAAAGAAAGCTCTATGTGTGTGAAAAAAATTATAAATATGTCATTTAGGGTACAGTGTACTATGACTGCGCAATTGTCATTCAAGGAGTAACAGCGCTGAAAGCTGAACATTGGTCTGGGCAGGAGGGGGTTTAAGTGCCCAGTAATCAAGTGGTTAATGAAAACACAATATGATGTAGTCTATGCGGAATCCCCCTTGTTTTTTTTTACTTTAAAGAATATTTAATTACTTTCCGTACAAATAACAGAAATAACAAAGACATCTATTTTAAGTATAAACCAATTATGCAGGATCCCCTTTTTGACACTGTTATAATTTTCTTGATACAGGTCTTGTTTGTGGAGTCAATAATCAATGACTAACTTTTCTATCTATCACTCACATTAATATTGTAAAATAATATAATTATCTCTTGCAGTCCTTTTTTTCAGTACCTTACTTGCATATACCAGAATTTATGTAACCAGCCATATGCTTCTATGTATATGCAATTACCAGCTATTGCAATCACAAACAGTTTACTGTATGTGTCCTTGATATATCAATGTCCACTTAGAAATTAACCAAATATGGTCTAAAGCCCTGTACACACGGTCGGACTTTTGCCCAACCAACATCAAAATCCGACACTTTTCGCATTTGTCCGACCATGTGTACGTTCCATCGGACCAACTTTTTTGGCTTTCATCGGACAAAAAGTTGGGTCTGCGAACGGACCAACTTTCAGGCAACAAAAGTCCGATGGTGCAAAGTCCGATCGTGTGTACAGCAAACCATCGGACTTTTGGACAAATTACAAATGCGCATGCTCAGAACCAATGTTAAAATCAACCAACAATAGCAGAAGTTAACCAAAGGGTGGCAGTAAAGAGCAGAAAAACCACGTGATGATGGAAAAGTTTTAGAAAATTTTGCAGAAAAGTCCGAGCGTGTGTATGCTATGGGTGTGATCGGACAAATCAATTAGGACAAAAATCCAAGGTAAATTTTGTTGGATGTCCTACCGTGTGTATGGGCCTTAAAGCCCTGTACACAAGATTTGTTCGTCGGATATCTGATGAAGCTGACTTTCATCAGTCTTGCCTATACACCATCGGTCAAAATCCTAAACGCGGTGACGTAAAACACAACGACGTGCTGAGAAAAATGAAGTCCAATGCTTCCGAGCATGCGTCGACTTAATTCTGAGCATTCGTGGCTTTTTGACCGATGGACTTCCACACAGACGACTGTCTATAGTTTTTTTTTTATCCATAGGAAAATTTTAAAACATGTTCTATTTATTTTTCTTTTCCATTGGTCCGTTTTCATCAGACAAACCAATCATGTTTCCAGGGCTTTAGAATTTTCTCCTTATATGGTAAATAATTTAAATATTCACAAAACACCCAGCTGCAGAATATATTGTATATATTGTAACTATAAATAGTTGGCTGCCCAATTACAAAAGCCACTTGAGTATTATGCAAAAAGTAAAACCAATCTTACTATCTTCCAATTTCAGGGATCCAAATGTGTCCCAGTATAGATAGTACAGTAGATGTAACCAAAAAGCATTTCAGTCTTTAATTGCAAAATAAATGATATGCATGCTGTGAGCCATCTGCTGTTTAAACAGTGTAAATCAAGTAAAGATCACTACATGGTCCATGGAATCCCTGAGTGAAAAACAATCCATAAACTCTGGAAAAGTGGAGATCACTATTGGACTGCCACGCATGTCTCTCTACATGTTTACCACATACATGCGGCTTCCTCAAAGAGGGATGTGGTAATCAGTCGTCATTTATGATTATTGTGCCATCATGTTGCAGTACTGTATAAGTGTTAATGTTGTAAACTTAAGACTACCAACAATATTATTATTATTCACAATTTATATAGCGCCAACAGTTTACGCAGCACTTTACTGTAGAGGGGGGACAGCACAATTACAGTACAGTTCAATACAGAAGGTACAGGAGGGCCCCGCTCTTAGAGCTTACATTCTAAACGGAGGGAGTGGTACAAAAGGTAATAGCTGCGGAGAATGATTTGATGGTGGTGGCTCAAAGACAGTTGTCAGGTGGGTGTGGGTAAGCTTCTCTGAATAAATAAGTTTTCAGGGATGTCCTAAAGGTGGAGAGTTTAAGGGCAGATCAGACATACCGGGGCAGGGAGTTCCAGAGGATGGGAGGATGGGAGATACTCTGGAAATGTCCTGAAGGCGAGCATGGGAGAATGCAACAAGGGAGCTAGAGAGCAGGAGGTCCTGGGAGAAGTGGAGGGGACAATTTGGGGGTTATCTGCAGATGAGGTTGGTGATGTAGATGGGGGCGATGTTGTGAATAGCGTGGTATGTTGTGGTTATCATTTTGAATTTAGTAATAGTACAATATGCTACCATGATTGATATCACATATCTAGTTTGCCAATAGATGACTAAATAGGAATACATTGGCCCGGATTCACAAAGCGCTCGAGCCGGTGTATCTCCAGATACGCCGCGTAAGTACAAATAAAGCCTACGTATTGTACGTTGGACGTCTGTGAATATGGGCCGACGTGGGTTTGATTGGGCGTAGATTACGTTCACGGCGTACACAGTGATCCGGCGTATCTTAGGCAGTTGTTTCGATGTGGTTGTGCGCATTCACACAGGGATACGTCCACGTCTCGACGCATTCGCAGTTCGTTTTAAGTACTTGTCTGGCGCCCGGCCCATCATTTGCATGGGGTCACGTTTCATTAGCATTGATCATGCCACTTTCAGCCCACTTCCACCTACTTCCACTTACGCCTATGAAATACTGTATATGCTACGCCGGGTTGGGAGCATTTGCTTTGTGAATTTCATGCTTTCCTCTCCACGCTGCGCCGGCGCAGCGTAAAAGAGATTCGCTACGGCGGCATAAATGTGCGCCGATGTATGTGAATCCGGGCCTATATATACTGTATATAGTTAACATTTACATTTTATACCCTATACCCCCCTTCTTCTTTTTTCCCTTTCCTCCTCTATTATCTTTCCCACCTATCACCCATAAAAATATGTTTTACTTATCTGAATCTGCCATCACATGGCCCACTGCAATGCTCATTTCTGGTGGATACTGGTGATCCAACACTGCAGTTCAGGCATTATACCATTCCATCCGATGATTCAGGAAGCAGCATCTCAAATGCAGGAAGGGCAGTTGCCCCAGATGCAGTTTTTTTATGTATTGGATGGTCTTGAAAATTTGAGATTTTATAACCATTCTCCAGTTGCTTGGATTGACAGGAGTGATGGGATCAATGCTCCTGTCAGGCAAAGCAGGGATCATGATAGTGTTTCAAGGTAGAATTCTGCTGTTTCCTACTTCCAATAACAGCCTTCTGTGGTGGAATAGTTGCTGAAAATAGACCTCTTTCTCAGTATGGGTTCCTTTTGGTACATCTAACATGACTCATGACCAGGGCCGATCCTAGGCAGGGTGCACAGGGTGCATTGCACCCAGGCGCTTGCAGAGGTGGGGGCGCCAAAGCTCATCCAACAGACCCTCTAACAGAAGCCCTCTCTGTGTCCATCACAGAGGCCCCCCCCTCCAGGTCCCAATAAAGATCGGACATATCCGATGAAAACGGTCCGTGGACCATTTCCATCGGATATGTCCGATCGGGAGTTTGATCCGATGTAAAGGGGAGGAGTGTAACACCATCGGATCAAATTCCCCGCCGCCGGACGGCGCGGTGATGTGGCGGTGACGCGGCTCTGTGACGTTGACGCCGCCGCGTCATTGCCATGTCACCGAAACATTTGTAAAGGGGAAGTAAAACACTTCCGCGCATGTGGGGGCGCCGAATCCATTCGGCAGCGGCGCGGCGGCGGTGGGGGACGACATGTCTGCTGGTAAGTGTACTAACCAGCAGACATGTTTCGGGCGACAGATCCCCAGGCGGATAGATTTCAAAGCTTGCTTTGAAGGTCTGAGCTGTCGGGTGGAGAAATCTGTCAGCTAGCCCATAGAGCTCCCCTCTGCTGACAACGGTCCATCGAGACCTTTTCAACCCCCTCCCTCCCTTAGAGGCACACAGGACTCCTTAGTTAAATGCACCTCACAGACCCCCAAATCCTCCCATATTCCCTCACCTCCTTTATCCAGCTGACACAAATGCCAAGGACATCTTTCTCAGAATCATAATCTAATACAGGTGGGGCAGGATGAGAAGCACACCACACCAAAATATATGCAATGGTTACCGCATGCTCTAAAATAGTGGTAATGATTGTGACACACTGCAGCAAATTGAAGAGTTTCACAGCTGTGCACATACTTACCCACAATAAAATATGAGGCAAACAATATGTACACAGCTATTAAACTCTTCAATGTGCCCCCTTTTCCACTTAGGGTAAGGGGTGCAGTTTGCCATCTTTACTCTGGGCACTGGATGATCTTGTACCAACATTGCTCATATGACATGGATATAAAACAAATACAGGGCATTTAGCAAAAAATATATATGCAGCAATTTACACCTCCTAGCCTATCTATACAATCACACCAAAAATCCAACATCAAATAGTCAATAAATCAACTAATCCATGCATGCAGTATATCCCACTGTGTCTTCACTCTGTGATCAATTAGACACTCATTAACTCCTTGCCTACTGGCGCAATTTTGAAATCTTTTCACATTGCACATCGCAGGGGTGCCCAACCTTTTGACGAGCAAGGTCCACTTAACCTCTTGCCGACCAACCGCTCATTACAGAGCGAGAACCGGGAGATGTGTGTGTAAACACACAGCTCCTGGTCCTGTCAGGGGGAGAAATGCCTGATTGTCTGTTCATACAATGTATGAACAGCGATCAGTCATTTCCCCAAGTCAGTCCACCCCCCATTCAGTTAGAACACACCCAGGGAACAAACTTAACCCCTTCCTTGCCCCCTAGTGTTAACCCCTTCCCTGCCAGTGGCATTTTTATAGTAATCAATGCATTTTAATAGCACTGATCGCTATGAAAATGCCAATGGTCCCAAAAATGTGTCAAAAGTGTCCGAAGTGTCCGCCATAATGTCGCAGTACCGATAAAAATCGCTGATCGCCGCCAATTACTAGTAAAAAAAATATATTAATAAAAATGCCATAAAACTATCCCCTATTTTGAAAACGCTATAACTTTTGCGCAAACCAATCAATAAACGCTTATGTGCAAACCAATCAAACGCTTATTGCGATTTTTTTTACGAAAAATATATAGAAGAAGAATATGTATCAGCCTAAACTGAGGAAAAAATATTTTTTTATATATTTTTGGGGGATTTTTATTACAGCGAAAAGTAAAAAAATATAAATTTTTGACAAAATTGTCGCTCTATTTTTGTTTATAGCGCAAAAACGTAAAAAAACAATCAAATACCACCAAAAGAAAGCTCTATTTGTGGAAAAAAATAATGCCAATTTTGTTTGGGAGCTACGTCACACGACCACGCAATTGTCAGTTAAAGTGACGCAGTGTCGAATCGCAAAAAGTGGCCTGGTTTTTGACCAGCAATATGGTCCGGGGCTGAAGTGGTTAGGCGACTTGGTAAACGGTCGCGGGCCACAATGAGCGGGTGGATGGCAGCCCACTCGGCTCTATAGAGCCCACTCTACTCTCAGCACCCCAAACTCGAAGGTAATAGAAGTCTATGGCTCAGTGCAGGTAACCCACAGGTGCACTTTTCAGCACCTGTGGATCAGTTTAAAAGCAGCCCAGTAACCACTGCAGAACAGATATGCCCATATATACACAGTGTGATTTTAGTAATAAACTTACCTTTAATAACAGTATTCTATTCTATTTTATGCCATTCCAAAGCAGGAGGTCGTGGGCCACATCAGAGGGCTCCACGGGCCACATGTGGCCCCCAGGCCACTGGTTGGGCACCCCTAAGCTAGGAAATCACAGCCCAGAAACATGAAGTAATGAAATCCTCCTAACTTCTGTATTCATTAATCACAGAAGAGATCAAAGAATGCATGTTATAGCAGTCCTGGGCTCTCCAGTAGAATGGGAGAGCCAGGGAATGGTGGCAGGTGGGGGGGCATCCAAGCACTGTAAAAGTTATGGGGCAGCTTTAAAGCCAATCGGATAATTTTTACAAGCAAGCTGATCCCCTGCTGAAAAAAAAAAAAAAAAAAACAAGCTTATGGCTTTCACTATAACTCACAGGACATTTGTGGATCAAAAGCACATAAGTGGAGGCTAATTAAAGTAAAACACAATAAACATAGGAACATAGAAAAGTAATGGCAGGCAAAAGATCATTATTATTTGTTTGTTAACCTTATTGTACAGAGAGTACACATTTAGGTTTATCCCAAGTTTATCCCAAGCATGTTTGCATAATGCAGCATAATGTTTATCTAAAATAATGAAATTGCAAGCAACCACTGCCACCTGACCAAATCATGCTTGTGTCATTTGGCTCCAGAATTGTATTACAAGATCATTCTAAGTCCCCAAAGTGTTGGATTTAGTCATACAAACATGGAATATACTTTTTAATAAGTGATTTTTTTGAGATTATTTTATATGCAATTCATTTACAATTGTTGTGAAAATTGCTTTGGAGAAGATAGCAAATTTGTTTCAGATTATAAAATGACAGTTGTAAACATTATGGCCCAGATTCACAGAGAGTTGGGCGCACATTACGCCGCCGTAGCGCAAACGTTGTACGCTGCGCCGATGCAGCGCGGAGAGGCAAGCACTGCATTCAGCAAGCTATTGCTCTTAACGCTGCGTCGGAGTGGCGTAAGTTTCGAAGGCACAGGCCAGCGTAGGTGGAAGTGGGAGTGACCCCATGCAAATGATGGTCTGAGCATGGTGCAGCGTTTTACGCCCGGTGTATCACGAACTGTGCATGCGCCGTGACGTTGCCGTGGCGTGGACGCATGAAACAGCACCCTTATGCGCATGCTCACAACCACACCGGCACAAATGCCTAAGCTATGCCGGATCACCACGTATGCCGAGAACGTAACGCATGCCCAATACGCCGGACGTACAATTTACGCGCACCTCGCGTAGCATGCGTCGGGCGCACGTACGTTCGTGAATCGCCGTATTTCCCTCATTTGCATGTTTGAATGCCTAATCAATGGGAGCAGCAACATGCGTCCAGACGAAAAGTGCGCCCACACTACGCCGGCATATGTAAGCTATGTTGGCGTAGACTGGCCAGTTTTTAGGCGTATGTTGGTTTGTGGGTCTGGCGCACAGATACGCCGGCGCAAATTTGCACTTATGGCCGCACATTTGCACTTATGTCGGCGTAAGTGCTTTGTGAATCTGGGCCTATACCTGCTCAAAACAGAACTGCGCAGAAAATGTTTATTTATTAAAACTGTTGGACAAAAATAATATCCTATTGTGAAATTTGTCAAACTATTTTTAATGAGGTTTTCAGTAACTTGATTTTCACATTTTATTAATCTCTTCAAAAATTGGTGCAATTTGTCCAAAACATTTTAAATGAAATGTCATATTTTTTTTTTTTTATATCGTATACTGGACATGTCACCAGCATTTTTAATTTATTTCCTGAAATGAAAGACTTGTGAAAAGTAAACCATCCTCTCCAGTGTCTGGATAACACAGTAACTATGGAAACAGGTGTTAAAGTGCTATGAATTCCAAATTATAGTGATACATTGTACATCATGTCCTCTGCTGACATGTTATTTTATATGCTGACCAATGCAGCAGCATTAATCTGACTGATTTGTACAGCTCTATAATGTAAAAAAAAGTCCAAGGGGGAAAAAGAGCATTTTTCAAAGAGCGCATACTTTATGTGTGGCTTATCTGACTTATATTTGAAGTATCAGAGTGATGAGAAAAAATATTAAAAGGAACGGGGTATAGCGCACATGAGGTATTTTATTGGATAACTAATCTCATTTATCCAGGAGCTATAAGGATAATTTGTATATATTTAGATCACAAATGTATTCTATGTTGGTGTTGTACAAGTACATATATTTACCATGCTCAAAATGTTTCACGTTTGTATTATTGTAATAATCATATAGCAGATATTAAATTATGTTTTTACCAAAACAGAAACACTTCAGCTCAAATCAATAAGCCCTTAGTAGTTTATACAATTTGAACATAATTGCACAATGGTGTTTTCCATGAGCTATTAAATTAAAAGTTAAAAGACCTTCATGGCTGGAAAAAGAAAGAAAATAAAATAAGGCTGGCTGCCCTGCAAAATAATATACCTGGTTTTGGAATATTTGTTTTTGTATACAAGTAATACATTCATTTTTATTGCCCACTGCCCATCCCTTTTATTTCCTGGTAGCGGTACTATAGTACTTAAATCTATATAAAAATGTATAAATATCTCATACTTTCAGAAAGCAAACATATAACACTAATGACCCCTTCTTTTATCTAAACATCCCTTTTTTAACACCTCACACGATAATTTTCAGGGTTGTAAAAAACAATGTTATTTTTTAATGTCATTAAAAACTATCGTGTGTGGGCTTTAGAGCATTTTTCGGGTTCTGAAAAATGGGCAAAAAAAAATTCAAACATGCTCTATTTTTTCACAACGTTTAAAACGTTGTCGTTTTTCAGGTTGTAAAAAATGGTCGTGTGTGTGCTTTAACGACGTGAAAAATCCGCACATGCTCAGAAGCAAGTTATGAGAGGGGAGCGCTCGTTCTGGTAAACTACCGTTCGTAATGGAGTAAGCACATTCATCACGCTGTAACAGACAGAAAAGCGCGAATCGTCTTTTACTAACACAAAATTAGCTAAAGCAGCCCAAAGGGTGGCGTCATCCGAATGGAACTTCCCCTTTATAGTGCCGTTGTACGTGTTGTACGTCACTGCGCTTTGCTAGAGCATTTTTTTTGTTCACGGTCGTGTGTAGGCAAGGCTGTTTTAATGATCAAGTTGAAAAAAACATCTTTTTTTTATAGCCTGAAAAACGTAGTTTTTTGCAACCCGAAAAATGATCGTGTTTACGCTGCATAAGACTTAACCCCTAATATATAATCAAGATGATTACAAGTGTGTATGCCAGAAAACAATACAAAAAGTGTGATACCATAAAAATGAAAACCTATGTACTCACATAAAATCCATAAAAGCATGCATTGAACAAGAAGTGTACAGTATCTCACTCCCCTTGGCAGCACTCAGTGTACCTCTTGATGTTTATAAGCTGATGTCTGCACAGACTCCCACTGCTCCTCACTGCTCATCCCTGCCAAACACACAAACACGTGGGATATCTCCATTGTCATCCAATCCGCCAGACAGATGGAAAAGTAGGGTTTTTCTTTGGCGGATCGGAGCCGGTCGGATGTCAGCAGGCATGTCACCACTGACATCCATGGCTCCATAGAGGTGCACGGAGCACCCGTTCAGGTCCGCCTAATAAACTGTCAGGCGGACTTGTGTGAAAAGGCATGCAAATCTCATTCAATACACCAACCAGTTCCAACAGCAACTCAAATGATACTGGACTCCTAGAGTCAGGTAAAACCTGCCCCTTATGAAATCCTTTGTGACATCTTGCACATCCAGTTATCTAAAAAAAGAATTGCAAACCAATGCACCAGTGACAAATTCCTTTCCATTGGTGTACTGCAATGTAATCAATCTGTCATTTTTCAACAAGGGGCCTTCCAACTCTAATTCCGACCATTCCTTTCAGTCTGTGGAGTGTGCCCAAGTTCCCACACTCCCTGAACACCAGCGTAACTGTATTAAGATTCCAATGCCACTTTCCAGAGATGCTTAGCACATGGAACTTCTGTTGCTCCCTTTTCCTTGCCAGCTTCTGGAGCTTGATCCACCGGGGTGACAACACAACACATATACAAAAATATGGAGTAATAGGAATCCCGCCTATTTAAATATGTAGTACTCACCAAATAAATAACGGGGAGTGTAATCAATAATATATTATACCAACAAACAGAAAAATAAAAAACACATAAAGATTCCTACACACCCTAAAGAGTTAAACTACAAAATAATGTATTATATATTATGTACAAGAAGTTATAAGCACAATACCTTAGATCCCCATATAGACCAAAGGAAAGTCCCTATGTGACAAAGGAATTCCCTAATGGTCTAATCCTCCCCAAAATAAACTCCTCTAAAAACCAAGTAGACTGTGTAGGGCAAAACCACCCCTTTTATGTCGAGGGGAGGAGATGCAAACCGCAGTCAGCATTCCCACCCTCCCCAATGTAAAGCACCCCTAATGAATACCTAAATTTTAGATCAAAGCCACTAAAGCCTTTTCCCATTTAAAGTGGATGTCCGTTCAAAAAAAAATATTAAAAGCCAGCAGCTACAAATATTGCAGCTGCTGACTTTTAATATTAGGACACTTACCTGTCCTGGAGTCCAGCGGCGTCCGCAGCAGAGGATGAGCGATCGCTCGTCACTCTGCTGCCCCCCCCCCGCCATCCACGGTGAGGGAACCAGGAAGTGAAGCGCTCCGGCTTCACTGCCCGGTTCCCTACGGCGCATGCGCGAGTCGCGCTGCGCCCGCCGATTGGCTCCCGCTATGTGCTGGGAGCCAAGTGTTCCCAGCACACAATGGGGGGGGGCGACGGGAGGTGATGACATGCCCACATTCTGCCAGAGAATGCTGGGCCGGAAGTGGGTGCAAATACCTGTCTTTAGACAGGAGGGGGGAGGGTTCCGATCAGCGTGAGATCAGCGTGAGTTCCACTTTAGGGTGGAGCTCCACTTTAAAATTAGATAATTAAATTAAAAGGAGCCATTTGAGCACATTGCTTAACATGCCTTAAACTCATGTCAAAGCAACAGAAATGCATTATAAAACTATTTAGGCACATTAGAGTGTGTTTAATGCTGCATTAATACCCATGTGAAAAAGCCCTTAGGATAAGTTTTAACATGCAGCAGCCTTTGCCACCCCCACAATATTTCACTTTTCAGGGACATTTGATAGGCAGTGAGGAGGCAGTATCTCACCTCATCAATCTTAACCCTGAAAATGCCACACCACCACAACATGCGTTGTGCCCACTCAACGTGAAAGAGGGTATAATTTTTTACGCAACCAGGGCATGTGTGCAACCCCATATGGTTTCCTTTGAAGCCTGAGTGGGACTGTAAAAACATGGCTCAACTGTTTTTTGCTCCACCCAACTACAAGTGTAAAAATGCTCTAAACTTTCTTTAGAAAATCAAACATAGCCTGATTAGAAAAGCTTGTCCTCTGCCAGCATACTGCAGAATGAGTCTTGTCCTCTGTGTAGGAGCAATGGTTTCTCTGGATGTGTTCATCATGACCCCCCAACGCTCTCCAATCAGCAGGAAGCCTGAGCTTTGGTGATTGTTGAGCTATAGATCTATCTTTGATGGCAGCATGTCAGACTTTTGCAGAAACACTATTGCTTCCACACAAAAAGCAGGTGTTCTGGTACTCTAGTGATTACTATTACATTACAGTACTTTTAGTACTAATGTTAGTACTATGGTCCTCATAAATGTAATGTATTGGGTCATATGTGTCATATTTTTAATTGATATATTCATATTTGTATATGTGCTTGCACTTAGGGATCTGTTTATAACATTCTTTTGTAAAATAGTCAAAATTGGTATTTCCCTTCATTTCCTACCAGTTGTTACCAGGACAGAATATGAAGGAATATATCTATATCTATATCTCTATCTGTGTCCTAACTGAATATTTCCCCTTACTATCTTGGTACCCTGTTGTCACTTGGATAGAATGTGAGGATACATCTCCCCAGGCTTCTTTCAGGGAAAATGTATACAGCAAAAAAACATAGCTCATAGGTCTTTTTTTACTACCTGGAAACAAAAAAAAAACATTTGGACAGAGTTTCACTTTGTGTCACTTTTTGTTGAAACATATAGATAATTGGAAGATTTATATTGCAGTATCATCCAAAACTAGCTTTGTATAAAAATAAATTCTTGAGTCAGTTTTGGCTAGATAGTAAATGAGGAATTTAATTGTATCTGCAAACCACTATGTATATAAAAAAGCGCATGAATATCCTTTTTTTGGTCTTCGGTTCCATATTTTCGCTGTCACCAAAGACTCAGGGCACACAAATGACCTTCACAAGCATACCTATTGAGAAATTATATAGCTAGATCTTGCCCTTGTAACACAAACAATCATGTGTAGCATTCAAAATAAGCACTGTGCTCCTGGACCATACATTTATTGCTGCCTTGTTGACAGCATGGAAGCACTTGCTTAAAATACAAAAGGGGAATATGACTGCATCTATGACTGAGTTACCACTGAAGGTATATTACTTTCTAGTCCATTTTTTAATTTATTTTTTTGATGATAACTTGAACAGACAGAGGGTACACTAAAGTAACGGATTTGTCAGGTGAATACAAAATATTTTAAATTGATAATTTTTAAAGAGGATTTTTAAATCCGCCCATCGAAATAGAAGAAAATGTACAGGACTATTATCATAACCATGTAGCCTTTAAAGGGGGGATCTCCTGGTTCTATTCATATCTAAAATCCCGCAGGCAACATGCAAAATCCATTTCAATGTTAAAATGAGAAGGTGAACTGGGACAGACCTTCCTGTATAAGGAATGGGAGGTAGCTTTTACACATACATACTCAGTAACTCATTGTGTTTCCCATTGGGAATATACTCTAAAAATGGCCCATAAATGGTACCTTGCCCCACATAGGTTGTCTTTAATGTTTCCGCAAATTTCATCTGACTGCTGGCGTAAATGTGGCCAAAAGGGTAATTTAATCCATATATTATGGCATTGTATGTCTGTTAGTTTCTGGAACAGGCATTCTAAAGTCTCCCAACCCTTCTCTAGCCTTGCTGGGAATCACAATTAACCAATTTCCCTAGCAATTTCACAAGGTGGTGCTGCATATACTAAAGCCTAATATACACGAGCTGAATGTCGGGTGATATTGGCTGGTTCAATAGAGACCGGTCGGCATATGGGCCGTGTCTACGGCAGCGGGTCCAACAGAAACTGGCCTGTTTCTGTCAAAGGGCATGCATATTTTCTCTTCATAGAACCTATGTTTACGTAAAAATATTTGCTCCCTGAAGAAGACTGCTACTACGAAGGTCAAAACGCGTAGGGGCTTTTTCACACTTAGTGCTCATATGCATACTGTACTGTTTAAATTTGAATTGTTATTGTCACCACTTTGTGATCAATTTGTTTGTTTTATCTGTTTATGGATTGATTTTTATCAAAGCTCATATCCTGAGTTCCCTTTTGTTTAGGAGCTCTTTTTTGATAAACCTATTTATTCCAACAAATTTATATTTTTTTACCTAGTTGAATATTGTCTATATCGCGCTGCAACACAAAGCCCCTAGGGGTAAATTTCCCTTTTTTTCAACATTTGATTGTTAGTACAGAGGCTCCAACCTGAGCTGTGAGGGTTGAACGAAAAAACAATTGTTACGTGTACTTGCCTTCATAGCTGCCTTACGATTATGAATAGAAGGAAACAGGATGAGGAACTTACTGTGGCAGAAGTTATACATAGAGTATATTTACACTGCTCTTATGAATACTTTTTCGCAATAAGCAATCAAAGAGATTATGTTTTCAAAAAGGTTATTGACATACGATCTCAGGAATATATAATGTTGGCTTTGATGAATGTTAAGTGATACTTTGAGTATGCTGAGTTTTATATTTGTTTTCTGGATGTTTTCTTGACAGTGTCTTGTACCTACTGAGAGAAGCTTGAGCTCCTTGCAGGCAGCCTTTTGCCCCGTACACACAATCGGGATTCCCGGCTGTAAAAAATCTGCCGGAAATCCTGGGGGGAAAACCAACAACCTGCTCGGTCACTTTCCCTGTGTACACACCAGAGATTATCCCATCAGGAAAACTGCAGTGAGAGCTTTGACTGGGAATATCCGCCGTGTGTATGCTCCACCCCAGTGTTTCCCATAGGGAAACTGCCAGGAAAAAGACCGCCTGGAATCACGGCAGGAAAATAGAGAACATGTTCTATTTTTTCCTGCCCTATGGGAAAACTGGTCGTGTGTACAAGGCATTAGGCTCCCTACATATAGGCACTGTACTAAGATGTGATGTTACGATGGTTACTGTTACTGTACCTTGATGCTATTGTAATGAAGATTACATGGAATTTTATGCTGTTTGTATTTGATAACTTTTTTAAAGTTTTTTTTTTTTACATGTTAATCTTTGTAATTTTGTAAAAAAAAAAAAGAAAAGAAAAGCAAAAAGGAAATAAAACATAATTGTAAGAATAATAAGCACTGTGTAATAAATGCCAAAGTAGTGTGTAATGTGGCTTCATTGTGGTCTGCTTGTTCATATGCAAATGATAGCCTAGATCAGGTCTTCTATGTATATCCTGTGACAGGAAGTCAGGTAAATCTGTGTGTGTTGTCCCAGACAGGAGATACTTTTCTGCCTTGTTTAGACAATACACCAATTACTATTGGGCGTTGGCTGCAGAGATGGCCAGAGAGGTTTTGGGCGTTAAAAGGTTTCAGCTGTTCAGAATTAAGCAATTAAAGCCCCTATAAAGACAGCCTAAGGATGACGACTGATTGCTGCATCCTGAGGCTGTGTGAGTGAAGGAGCAGTCACAACCAGTACTGAAGAGGTGAGGTGCTGATGGATATTTCTGTGTGAGAAATATGAAAGAGACTTTTTGTTTTCTGCTGTAGGAGCAGCAGTGTCTGCCCAGCAGTAGGCTGTGCCAGACTCCATAGGTAGGTTCCTGTGTTGGGAAGGTAGACGCCCCAAGTGGCAAGGGTTTATTTTATGTTTTGTTTTGGTTATGCTGTTTTGATGCTTGCACGTGTATCCAGCAATATGGAAAAATAAACCATATCATTTGTTTTCAATCATCCTCAACTGCCTTTTTGTACAGTTCAGCGTGTAGTGAACCCATCCAGGGGGTCACACACACCCGCTACCGAGCTATTCCCTCACAATCCATACAAGAAAATCCTAATCAACTGGACAAGGAAGTAATTACTACATTGATTTTGGAATGTGTTTCATTTAGGTAGCATTTACTGTATTTTAGATAGCTTTAGTTAAATTAAAGTCTAATTCAAGGTCATTCTTTTTCAAAAAGTTCCCCCAGGCAAAATTGCAAAAAATGCTAAGGCTTTTCCCCACAGTAACAAACAAACAAATACTCTTGCACACAAGTGTGTTGATTAGGTAATCTGGAGTTTGATATGGATAATGTCTCAGGCCTTGCTGCCCTTCAGGATAGGGATATCCTAACAGTCAAACAAGAAAAAAGAAACAGAGGGCACACCAGCCTTGTGCATTATTCTTTGATAAGTTTAATAAAAGAGAAAATTAAAAACTGTTCACAAACGTGTGGAGGAAAATTGCAGTATAAAAGCCTTAATCAGTCTGGTATCAACAGTTTCCAGGTGGCAAAGGAGAGGACACTAAAATCACTGCAGGCTGACGTGTTTCGAAGGAATACCTTCTTCCTCAGAGCCTATCAGTGCTACCTCCTTCAGCAATTTAAATATACTTGTGCATCCATAGACCCAATCCCAGAGAGGCTCCAAAACCCCACACACTAATCATGAGAGGTCCAGCGGGGAGGGGCAAAACTAGAGTGACAGCTCTGCAGTGTGCTTATATGTATAAACATAATGCCATATTCCTGCCGTATAGTGCAGATTATATGGTGCAAATTATATTACACACACACACACAGCATATATATATGGGCTTACAGACTAACATAGCAGATCCCAATAGCCAGTGTGAGAGCCAATCCACTGATATATACATATAGAGATGCATAATAACCAACCAGAAAATTATGTAATTCTATATGGCTCTGAGTCTTACCATACAGATGTATCAGTATATCAAAAAGTGCGCAACCTAATTTGGCAATATAAATACAAATATATATTGAGCATATATCAAATAAGTAGTGTGCTATTATAAATTAAGTCAATGTCCAAACGGATATCAAAATATAAAAACACAAATGAAATAACACTAATCATGTGCAAATACAAACATAAAAACGTCATTGTAAAGTGAAAAAATGAAAAAAAATTCAAAGTCCCAAAAAACTTGATGAATCCACCAGACAGCCACAGAATATTAATATTACGGCAACAGGTATGTTGAATGGTGTGATATCAGAACAAATAAATCCAGCGGGCTATTTATTAAGGCAATAGCTGCTTAACAGAACCAGAAGATATTACGCTCCGAACCTGGCTGATCTGCCTATGGTCAATCTCTCCAAGGTGATCACCACACATGGATCGATTCTACATTTTTTTATTAAATCTCTTTATTTACATTTTCTCATTTTCCATACAAAAATAAAATCATACATATACATTATATTTTAATTACCTTTACTTCAAACATTAACTTTTTATATCTCCAAGACATCCATACCATCCTTCCATCCCATACACCATAACACATTCTACTTTCACCCTTCCCCACTCTCCCAATGGTGTGATTATTACCCCGGTTCCCCCTTTATCCTGACGCTGTTGTAGAGTTCTCTATCCAATTTGCCCATACTCTCCTATATTTCTCCCCATATCCTCTATTGCAATACGTCTCTCTGTATAATATCAGATTGCTGTTTACTAAGTTCTTCCACTGTGCTATTGAGGGGGCTTCTGTTTTTTTCCAGTTTAGCACTATTGCTTTTCTGGCATAGAACAGCGGCAGGCCTATCTGTGTTTTTCTTTCTTTTGAGATAGCATTACCCCCTATTAATCCTAAGAGACAGATCTCCACTTCTTGTTCCAGCCTTACAGATGTTACTCTTTCTATCATTCTCAGAATCTCACTCCAAAATACTGCTATTTTGGGACAGAGCCAAAATATATGCATGAAGTCTCCTGGAGCAACTACACACCTCCAGCAATTCTGAGAGTTAGTTGGTGAAATCTTATGCAACTTGTATGGTGTATAATGACTTTTATGTACAATTTTATATTGTATTAATTTGTCCCGGAGGGATACCAGAATCTTCAGTGGAAATTTCCATACTTCCTCCCAGTTCCCTAAACCCGGGGCATCTCTTTTCCAATTCTCCCTTAATTTGCTCAGATCATAAGGTGTAGTATTTATCAAGTATCCATAGAAATTTGACATTGTCCTCTTCCCGCCTTTTATCATTTGTTCTATATCTGATTCCATCAATTGTGGAGTCCCCTCAGGGAACTGGGCCACCAAGGCATGTCTAAGCTGCCTATATCTAAACTCGTAGCTCTCGGGAATATTCCATAATTGTCTCATCTCCACATATGATAAAAACTTTCCCTCCCGTAACAACTGTGAGAGTTTCTTTACCCCATATTTAGCCCAGGCTCCCGGATCCTGAACCAGATCTAAATGTGGTAATTCCGGGTTCCTCCACAGGGGGGTATTTGGAGATAGATTATTATTTCCCCTCTCTCTTCCTATGACCGCTTTCCATATTTTTACTGTTGTTCTCATTGCTGGCGTTAAATCTCTTCTGGTTTTAATACCCCTATACAGTAATCCTTGCAATGCTTCCACCGATTGGACCACTGTAGCTTCCAACATCGTAGCTGTGTCATACCCATCCGAGTTTAACCACCTCCCTGCTGTCACTAACTGTGCCGCTGTATAGTATTTATGGAAGTCTGGGAAAGCTAATCCCCCCTCCCCTTCCGGTCTCATGAGTGTACTTAGTTTAATTCTAGCTGGTTTATTGGCCCATATAAATGCAAAAAGCATTCCATGTAGCTGTGTAAAAAAGCTTTTTGGAAACCACTGTGGAGAATTTCTGAAGGCATATAAAAACTTTGGCAGCACCTTCATTTTCACCAGGTTTATGCGTCCCAGTAGTGACAAAGGCAGTGTTGCCCAGATCTTTATTCTCTTCCCGAGCTTCTGTACCTCCGGGTCTAAATTTAATTTTCGAAAATCTTCAATCTGTCTAGATATTTTAATGCCTAAGTATTTAAATTCCGATACCCATTTTAATAGCGTATTTGGAGCAGCGGTTTTTAGTGCTCCTTGATCTATCGGGAATAATATTGATTTATTCCAATTTACTTTGAGCCCTGTATATATCGAATATGTATTTAATAATTCTAGAGCCCCTTTCAGTGATGGACCTGCATCTCTCAAAAAAAGCAGCATGTCATCGGCATACAGGGCTACCCTCTCCTCCAGCCCCCCTACCCGAAGTCCCTGAATATTGGGTGTGGTCTTGAGAGCCTCTGCCACTGGCTCTATTGCGATTGCAAAGAGCGTCGGAGAGAGAGGGCAGCCCTGCCTCGTGCCTCTATATAATTGAAAAAACGATGACAGTTTTCCCCCTAGTTTCACTGTGGACATTGGCCTTTCATATATTGTTTGTATCCATTTGATAAATATTAAGGGGAATCCCATCCTTTCTAAGTATTTCCAAAAGAAACGGCCATTCCACCGTATCAAAGGCCTTCTCAATATCTAAAGAGGCCACTGTCCTTGATCCCTCATGTATATGGTGTGTATGTATATTTGTGTTAAGCCTCCGTAGGTTGATATCGGTTGTCCTTTGTGGCATAAATCCTGTTTGGTCCGAGTTTATTATGTTCCTAAGCAGTGGCTGTATTCTAGATGTTAGTATTTTTGTCAGTATTTTTAAATCTGTATTTAATAATGCAATTGGCCTATATGATGAGCATATCTTTGGGTCTTTTGTTTCCTTATATATTAATGTTATGTGTGCCTCTCTCATAGAGTCCGGCAGGGCTCCCTGCATTAGCCCGCTTGTGAATACTTCTGCTAGTTTGGGGGCTATTAATACTCCATATCTCTTATAGAATTCCACAGGAATTCCATCTGGGCCTGGTGCCTTTCCTCCCGAGGATGTTCGTATAACCTCTATAATCTCCTCCACCCCTATAGGCCTGACCAGTTCTCTCCTCTCCCCATCTGACAACCACCCCAGGGCAATCCGGTTCAAAAGGTCCGCCATGTCCTCCGGGCAGGATCCAGACGGGAGAGAGGAGGTGTAAAGCCCACTATAGTACTCTCTAAAGGTCTCCAGCATCGATCGATTCTACATTAACCACGGCTGGGTTTGAAAATGTGTCTGTGCCTATGGATGTCAGTATGTGTTGAAGTTCTGTGCAATAAATGCATTTTTAAGAAGACATACTGCACCATATTATAGTATTTTTTCTTCTTCCTTCTATTAACTATTGATTCTGGGATACCATCTCTGTTCTGATATTGGGTGGAATACGAGACATCTTTGTCATATCACTGCCTGTGAAGGACCAATAGATTTGGCAGTATCAGAGATCGGGTCTACACCGGGATTGCCATTTGGAATTTGAAACAAACTATGTGTGATGAGCATCGCAGAGAGATTGACCATAGGCAGATTCAGAGCGCAATATCTTCTGGTTCTGTTAAGCAGCTATTGCTTTATTGAATAGCCTGCTGGATTTATTTGTTCTGATATCACACCATTCAACATACTTGTTGCCCTAATATTAATATTCTGTGGCTGACTTGTGGATTCATCAAGTTTTTTTAGACTTTTCAATAAAAAATTTGGCCCAGATTCACAGAGCGATTACGCCTGCGCAACAGGAGATGCGCGTGCGTAAGTCGAAATGTGCGCGTGCGTTTCGATGCACGGCATCCCCAGAACGAGATACGCAAAAAATCTACTTTTTTTTGTCCCGCGTAATTTCGCTAGACTGGCGCATCCGTCCGCGCAAAAGTGCGCTAGACAGACCATTGATTTGCTAGTCAAATATGCTAATGAGGGACTTACAGGGATCCACAAAAGAACGTTGGGGCAGCGCAGGCGACGCAGTGTGCGCAACAGCAAAATCTCCTGTCTAAAATTAGAGCATATAAAAGCTGGTCTAAAAAGAGAAAAAAAGTATACTTGTTAGATAAAGCAACACTGTTAGTGAGGAGCTCAGCAGTCACACGTGTTGCACAACAATCTGTATGCCAACATGCCAGGGGCATCGTCGCACATAGCTATACTACTGACTTTAGATGAACAAATATGGGATGGAAGGATGAGGGCACGGAGGATGGCACGGAGGATGGCACGGGAGAGGATATACCGCACCCGCATAGACCTGTTTGGCATGAGTGATTCTGAGGTGTATCGCATCTTCAGATTCACCCCTCATGTCATCCTGGAATTAACCACAACCTTGCAGGAGGACATCACCAGCCCAACACACCGCTCACATGCAGTGCAGCCATTTCCTTGCCAGTGGCTCTTTTCAGCGTACAAGTGGAGTGGTGGCTGGGATGTCACAATCCTCCATGAGCAGATGTGTGCACCAGGTTGTCCCTGCATACCTCAGACGCATGGCCAACCAAATCATCAAACCCACCACTGAGGACCTGCGGCTGAAGGCAATGACAGATTTCTACAGAATTGCCAGATTCCCACGCACCGTGGGGGCCATTGATTGCACACATGTGGCACTCCAGCCCCCCATGAGACAGAGCACATGTACCGCAATCGGAAGCATTGGCATTCCATCAACGTACAGGTGATAGTCGATGCCCAAGGCCTCATATGGCACGTCCGTGCCAAACACCCAGGGTCCAGCCATGACAGCTACATATACAATCAATGCCACATCCGAATGGAATTCGATCAGAACATGTATGGGGACACCTGGCTGGTTGGTGAGTGACATGGGAGTCAGGCATGACTATCCCCTCCCATGATGCACACATCACAAGGGGCACATGCATGACTAACATCCTCCTGTCTTTTCCCTTACAGGTGACTCTGCATATCCACTGGGACCCCATCTCATGACTCCTATCCGGAACCCCCAAACCCCAGGAGAGGAAAGATACAATCAAGCACATGCCCAAACACGAGCAGTGGTGGAGCGCACCTTTGGCCTCCTAAAGTCACGTTTCCGATGCCTGGATAAGTCTGGGGGTACCCTCTTGTATTCCCCAAACTTTGTGTGCCAGATCATCGGTGCATGTTGCATGCTGCACAACTTCGCAGAAAGAAAGGGCCTGAAGATTGACCTACGTGATGACCTGACCCCTGAACCAGACAATCCCCCCCTAACCGAGGGTCCCCCGTCTTCTGAGGGAAGAGCAGCCAGGAGACAGCTCACATTGGGCACCTTTGCATGTTAAACACACACATTAATCATGGCACAATGAGAATGCATGCATGCACACCACTGTGGTCCCTAGCACACACAGCCCACATCCACATCAAATTGGATTGGCACCAGTCCACCATGCTGGACTTGTGAGCAGCAACGCCACGCCAAGGCTCCAATTATGTCACTGTACATTCATACACCATTCACACAGACCTGGGGATCACTTCTCCCTGGTCCTGGGGAACCCTTCTCCACCAAAATTGAGGGTGACACCCCTTTTCCGGCAGGAATGTCACCCCCACATTCAAACAGCATTCACAACCAAAAAAAAAAAATTACCAGCAAAATCAAAAAATTTCAAGCAAAAAAAAAAAAAGAGGGGAAAAAAAAATTATTGCCCTTGACGTGAGCCACGCCTGGGGCGCCCCCGGCCACGGCCCCGGCTCCTCAGGGGAGACTCATGGGGAGGGGGAAAACCGGGGAAGGAGGAGCAGCCCCTGATCTCTGCCCACCTGGCGGCTTGCCCTCCAAGGCCACGGCTATTCTGTCCAAGGCAGCACCAAGTGTTGCCGTGTTGGCCTGGATAGCCTGGGTAAGGGCCCTCACATCCTGCCCAACGCCTGCTGATGTAGTCTGCAGGTCGTTTAGGCAGGTTGTGAAAGCCCGGGAGTGGGAGTCCAGGTTCCCCAGCGTATCCTTGATGGAGGACAGGCTCTCCTCCATCCGCACCAATGTCTGGCTGACCTGTCCCAGATGGCGGGTCTGGAGGAACTGGTCCCTTCTCAGAGTGGCAGGCAGGAGATCGGCCAACCCCCTGGTGTTCTGGGATGAAATCCTGCCTCCAGCTGATGCTTGTGGCCGGGGAGAAGGGGAGGCCCTTGGGAGGGGAGCCATGTTGGGGGAGGAGGGGGGGGGCTCCCCCTTAGGGAGGGCTGCCTGCTGCCAGCCAGAGGGGAAGAGTCCTCAAAAACCAAACGTCCAGTGCCTGACATGGACTCCTCCTCCTCATGATTCTCCTCCTCCTCATGATTCTCCTCCTCCTCTTGAACCTCCTCCGCGGACTCCGGCCTTGTTGGGGGGGCCTCATTAGGCTGCTGTCCTGGGGATGGTGCGGTCAGGCCAGATGGCCCTGCACCCTCCTGCACATCTGTGGATGACACAAAACATTCACATGTTGGAGGATTCACACACTTGCCACATATTCCCTTTCACCCCCTCCCCCACACATGCTACACACCTGATATTAAAAAAAATACTTACCTGGCACCACGGGCTCCGGACTTGAGTCAAAGCCGGGCAGGCCCTCAACTTCATGCCGATGAAAGGTCAGGGCCACCGCACGCTCCTCCGCTGTCAGCCTAATATGGCATGGTGGGCCCCCTCATGTGCCCCTGGCATGGGCATGCATTCTAGCCAGCTTCTGTTTGACCAGACGCCGGAGGTCATTGATTTTTTTGTCAATCCCAGACTGGGTCCGTGTCTCCCCCTCCCCCGCTGAATTGACCTGCTCAGTGATCATATCCAAAATCTCCCTCCTCCTGGCCGGGTTGGTGTTGGCACTGTCCGGGCCGTGGAGGAAACGCCCCTAATCGCTAATGGCCCGGGCAAGAATTCTTTTTTCCCCCACAGTAAAATTGAGCTTTCGCTTTCTCTCTGTCATACTTCCAAAAAAACTCACTACCAGTCAACAAAAATCACTCACAAAAACAAGCACAACCAATCAAGCAAGAACACACACAAAGAGAAAACTAACACCCAAAAAATCACACTAGCACTCAGCAAGAAACAAAAACAAACAGCAAAAAAACAGCAAGAAAACAAACGAACAGAAATATATCAAACAAACAGTCACTCAAACACTTATCAAAAAACACTTTCAAAGATCTACTAACAAACACTTGATCACACAGAACACTAATCTGACAACTACAAAACACAACGCAACGAACAACAGGACAAAAGCACTTGGTTAAATGGGAAGGGACAAAGGGATGTACTTTTGCAATGCAAGTGCGTTTGTGTCTGTCTATTTATGCTGTTTGCGTAGTTCACAACGTTGCCCTAGTCCATTTCCAATTTCACTGATTGCGCCGCTCCTGAGTTGTGAGCATGCGCACAGCAGAGCTGACCATGGTCTCCTTCAAGCGCGCATGCGCGAGCCGGCCGGCCCTTCATTTGCATGGGGTCACAGCTCATTTCAATGTAACACGCCCACGTCCTTCCCAATTTGTATTACTCCGACTTACGCCTTTGAAAAAACTTTACGCATGCGCAATTTTCTGCGCAAAAGCTACGAGAATAGGGTGATTACGCGGCAAAATTGCGCAAGTCTAACGTAAAGGCGGTGCGCTACGCCGGTCCAATAATGCGCAGATGTACCTGAATCTGGGCCTTTATGTTTGTATTTGCACATGATTAGTGTTATTTCACATGTGTTTTTATATTTTGATATCCGTTTTGACATTGACTTAATTTATAATAGCACACTACTTTTTTGATATATACTCAATATATATTTGTATTTATATTGCCAAATTAGGTTGCACACTTTTGATGTTCTTTTTTCACTGCTTATGAGTCTTATTCAGGCTTTGGGCTCTTTCATTACTGATCCACCCCGTGCACCTCTGTTTGCTCAGGGGGATCGCTCCGTTGATCCCCGCTGAGCCAACGGATGACAGGGCAGTCCCCGCACACTGTGCAGGGACCGCCCTGTCTTTCCATCACTCTCCCCTATGGGGGGAGCAGATGAACACGGACTGTATGTCCATGTTCATCTGATCCGGCAGACGGATGGAAAAGTAGGTTTTTCCTCCGTCACACTTTGGCGGATCGGAGCAGGTCGGATGTCAGCGGGCATGTCACCGCTGACATCCGTGGCTCCATAGAGGTGCACCTAAAAAACTGGCAGGCGGATCTGAACTGTCCGCCCGTGTGAAAGAGCCCTAATTCAATTGCAGAACCTAGTTCACGTTTAGTTCAGGTGTAACTCAATCTGTTATCACCTGGTCACTTTTTCACACCCCAATTTACTCAGTATTTTCCATTTCACTTAGGATTTTTTCCTTTTTTCCAGATGTATCAGTATGCTGATCCATAAATATATGGGTTCCCCATGGTACCCAAACTCTCTCTTATTCACAGTGTACTGAAACAGAAAGCTGCTCTAATGGGATCAAATCAGCAAATCAGCACCCCTGTCTACATCATTTAGAATTGCCTTGCATCTTTATACATCTGTTTTTATCAACCTCAACCTAATAGTGAGCAGTATGGACACCACTCTTTGGCTTTCTTTTTATGTACTCAAACTGTGCAGGGGTGGGATCCATGGAACATTTTTGTGAGATGAGGAATGTGGGACCAGCTCCCTTTTGACAGCAGGAATTGCTTTAGTTTTGCATGTAAGCAATTCTGCTCCTGAAATTTAAAAAATGTCTGTTAACAAAAACAATGGTGTTTCTAAAGCTTGGCTGACTGAAATAATATAAAAAACTTTCTTCATCTCCTTTTAACTATGCTCTATCAGGCCCCGGTGCATCCACTAAAAAGTAAAACATTATCACAAACCAACCCCTCTCCCCCCGTCTTTTTATTAAATTTGAGAGAGCAGGTCACAAAATGCAAACAGACTCATTTCTATTGGGATGGCCACAATTATTATTATTATTATTTTCATTTATCAAGTGTTTATTTAAGAAGTTTACAAGTTTTTAGGAGGTACATCTGACAGATGACAGAAATGGAAAACTGACATTAGTGAGCACAAATGGTAAGAAGTATTGCCTGTTGTTAATACAGGCCCCAGACATATGGCCAAAATCATATAAAACTATTTGTGCAAAATAAAGAATAAGGAATCATGGAACCAATGCTCCACCTCCAAATGTTGATCTCAACATCTTTCAGTCAGTCTGGTATTAGTTGGAAAGACAGCCAAAACGGAATGTGACAGAAAGTGCATTCATCTGTATTTAAACATATTGGTAATTTAATGTTTCAGACCCAATTGATAGCAATCTTTTAATTGCATATTCCAAAGGTTTTATACATCTATTATACAATGCTGTTCAAAGGAGAAATAGAAAGGCCAAAAAAAAAACAGAATAGAGCCTCCCACCAATCCCACCAATCTGGCCTTAGCATCCTTATAGTGATATATATAACTTGCATAGTGTTTATAGCCTTAAGTTTTTTTTTTTTTGGAAAACCAGTTGCTAAGCATTTCTAAATGAAAACTCCAGGGTTCATTAAAAATATGGCAAACATTTGCAAAGCTCATTAAGTGCAGTTTTTTCTTTCTCCATGTGTATCAGATTCCTCCCCTGCATGTTATGCGTGACCAAACATCTATTAGCCCTAATCCCATTGACGAGTTTCATACAGTCAAACTGGCAATTAGAGAAAACAAAAGAGATATTTACTGTGATAATCACATAAGTATATTCATATTGGTCTTGGCTCCTGCAAAATGACAGATTAATTTCCTCTCGTTAATCTATATCTGCTAGAGAATGATGGTTTTATATTGTCTATTTTCTTGTATTGGATTTTAGGGTAAAAAATATTTAAGAAAGAAAATCACCAGTAAAAATATCTCTAGTTAGAAAAGATAAGCTATGCCATGCAGCTTATCTTAAAATGTATAATTGAAGCTGAGCCTATGAAAATGTGATCTGATCAGGTCAGTTTGCCCTTTGTGGAGAGACATGAATATTGTGGTTATTCATGTGGTTGCTTATAATGAAATCCTGGAGTAGTGGCATTTGTCTCCTATGTGGTCTAAAGTCGGCCATATATAGAGTGATTTTCTTTTCTGCAACCATAGGTGGAATCCCTCCAGCCGAGCCATAGTTTTCTGCCGGTATGGTGTGGGGGGGCTGTCCCGGCTGGTAGAACACAGGGATTATTGCTAACGGCTATAACAGCAGGTTCAAATCTAACAGGCTGGTTGGGTACATTCAGCCTGCCAATACATGGTTCAAATCTTGGCCGGTTCCTTCTTCCAGCATCCCCTGCATGTTCATATCTTGTCATACCCTGTCTACAGACCAATCAGACATAATCCTTTGTTGGGGCACATGCTGGCCAGCTTCGAGAAATAAACCACATTTATACTGCCCAGAACTTCCACCATTAGGGATGAGCCGAACACCCCCGCATTTGGTTCGCACCAGAATCTTCGAACGGACTGAAAGTTTGCGTGAACATTTAGAACCCCATTGACGTCTATGGGACTCAAACGTTCAAATTCATAAGTGCTCATTTTAAAGCCTAATATGCAAGTTATTGGCGGAAAACGGGTTTGAGAACCCGGGTCTTGCCCCAGGGAACATGTATCAATGGAAAAAAAGTTTTAAAAATGGTCGTTTTTTCTGGAGCAGTGATTTTAATGATGCAGCATTATTAAAATCACTGCTCCAGAAAAAACGACCATTTAAAAAAAAATGACCCGGGTTCTCAAAGACATTTTCACAGGCATACTATAGACACACAGCAGGTACAATATTTAAAGTATTTTTTTTTTTTTAAAGCATCATGATGCTTAAATAAAAAATAAAAATAAAATTCCTTTAAATATTGTACCTGCTGGGTGTCTATAGTATGCCTTGTAGCTTTATGGTGCACACTGCAGAGGACACAGGCAATACACCATGTGAGAATACTGCAGCTAGCACAATCACCTGCCTGCCAGTAAATTAGGAAGAACTGATCTAGCTAAACTATACAGTGTATAAATATATGTACAACACCTGGGATGTATATATATCCTCTACACACTGTAACATTAACTGACAAGCCTGCCTGCCTGCCTGCCTGCTCTATCTACCTAGAAAAAAAGACACTCTGTCTCTCTCGGTGACTGATATCTAACCACCGCCGCAAAACACTATACAAGGCCGCCCTGCAGGCGGCCTCTTATAGTGTGGGGCGTGTACTAAAGCCCTAAGCCATAATTGTCCGAAGCCATCCTGGCTTTGGCCAATTACGGCTCTCTGTACTGACGGCGCTGTGACTGGCCAAGCATGTGGGTCATAGTGCATGCTTGGCCAATCATCAGCACGCAATGCCGCAGTGAATTATGGGCCGTGGTGCGTCACTCGAATTTGGCGCGAACGACCCATTTTGTTTGTATTTCGACGAATGATCGAACATACGTTTGACTCGAACACAAAGCTCATCCCTATCCACCATTAGTCCTCAATACATTAGTAATGCAGCTCGCTGCCTTATCACCCTTAGTGTATAATTCAGAAAGTGATTGCAAATTTTTTTATTTTTTTCGATCTATGAATGAACATTTTAATAAAAAAATGATGATCTGCCCTGGTTTAAAATCAAATCACATTCCACCAAACTGATCCTACATACAGCAACTAACAGTCATTTTCAATTTATTTGAAAGGTCTGCTATTCACTAACTTCTTCTCAGCAATTTGGAGGAGAGTATCTCTTATTCATCTATCTGAAGTATCACTTAAAGAGTACTAAAGTGGCTTCTACATCGAAATTGCTTGGCTATGTTGGTTTGCTATCCCTGCTTGATGAATTTACTCCATTTCTCACAAACATGCAGCAGAGTCTAACCTCTCCCTACCCTCCATTGTGAATTAACATCCCCTTGCCAGTTCTATGTGCTAGGAGGACATTATTGAAACTTCTTTGTCTGCAGTGGAATCACCCTCCAGAGATTGCTCTTTTCCCCAGAAATGGGTTGCACAGTGAAGTCGCTTGAGCAAGAGATTTAATCAGTAACCACTCTGAGCGATTACATATTAAAATATGGGAATAACTGACTCTCTTTTTTTGTCACTATCATAGCTTTGTTAAAGTGGAAGATTATAGGATGCAAACAAACTCCTGTTCACAAATCTCTTCCGTATAAAATGAACACAGAAGTGTTCAGTTCTGAGCACTTCTGGCTGGACTTAGAGATGTCAAAATGCTGCCAGTGGTCAGGTAAACAGCAGATCAGGGACTCTCTGTCCCCTGTCTTCATAAGCTACCAGTATCAGGGGTCTGTTAGAAAAAGCTCTGTTAATCAGAAATACCTAACTTATTTCCGCTAACATATTTCCACTTGTTTTCTATAAATTCTACTTGATAAACGCAAAAAAACTTGTGAAAACTTGAGTCAAAGCCGGGCAGGCCCTCAACTTCATGCCGATTAAAGGCCAGGGCCACCACACGCTCCTCCGCTGTCAGCTTAATACGGCATGGTGGGCCCCCTCCTGTGCCCCTGGCATGGGCAAGCATTTTGGACAGCTTCTGTTTGACCAGACGCCGGAGGTCATTAATTTTTTTGTCAATCCCAGACCGGGTCCGTGTCTCCCCCTCCCCCGCTGAATTGACCTGCTCAGTGATGAGGTCCAAAATCTCCCTCCTCCTGGCCGGGGTGGTGTTGGCACTGTCCGGGCCGTGGAGGAAACGCCCATATTCGCTAATGGCCCGGGCAAGATTTTTTTTTTCCCCCAAAGTAAAATTGAGTTTTCGCTTTCTCTCTGTCATACTTCCAAAAAAACTCACTCCCAGTCAACAAAAATCAGTCACAAAAACAAGCACAACCAATCAAGCAAGAACACACACAAAGAGAAAACTAACACCCAAAAAATCACACAAGCACTCAGCAAAAAACAGTCACAAAAACAAACAGCAAAAATTCAGCAAGAAAACAAACGAACAGAAATATATCAATCAAACAAACAGTCTCTCAAACACTTATCAAAAAACACTTTCAAAGATCTACTAACAAACACTTGATCACACAGAACACTAATCTGACACATACAAAACACTACGCAACGAACA
Organism: Rana kukunoris; assembly: GCA_029574335.1. Lineage (NCBI taxonomy): Eukaryota > Metazoa > Chordata > Amphibia > Anura > Ranidae > Rana > Rana kukunoris. The sequence continues at coordinate 295,645,070 of CM056049.1, forward strand.
ACGGGACAAAAGCACTTGGTTAAATGGGAAGGGACAAAGGGATGTACTTTTGCAATGCAAGTGCGTTTGTGTCTGTCTATTTATGCTGTCTGCGTAGTCCTTAGTCCATTTCCAATTTCACTGATTGCGCCGCTCCCGAGTTGTGAGCATGCGCACAGCGGAGCTGACCATGGTCTCCTTCAAGCGCGCATGCGCGAGTCGGCCGGCCCTTCATTTGCATGGGGTCACGGCTCATTTCAATGTAACCCGCCCACGTCCTTGCCAATTTGTATTACTCCGCCTTACGCCTCTGAAATAACGTTACGCATGCACAATTTTCTGCGCAAAAGCTACGAGAATAGGGTGATTATGCGGGTACATTGCACAAGTCTAACGTAAAGGCGGTGCGCTACGCCGGTCCAATAATGCGCAGATGTACGTGAATCTGGGCCAAAGTGCCTGTGTTTAGAATAAAAAGGAAAAAATCATTTTGTGAAAATACTATTCTTATACATAATATGTTTCGTATTAAACAGAGCAAATGACATTTTTGTTAATATCTCTGCTTATTAAAATATAAAAAAAACATATTTAGGGTATTTTTTAAAAACCAATGAGTACATGAAGTCCTCATATGTGTTAAAACTAAACAGTGTGAAAATCAAAATGCAAAGCAGTTTAAAAGTGACCAGTGCATACTAACTCAGGCCGTGTACACACGACCGAGGTTCTCGCTGGAAACCAGCGAGAACCTCGCTGGAAGCTGCATTCCAGCGAGGACCTCGGCCGTGTGTACACTCTCGGCGAGCTTCCCGTCGGGAAGCCCGTCGAGCAGAAATAGAGAGCACGCTCTCTATTTGCTCGACGGCCCGCCTGGAAGAATGGCTGGTTGCCATTCCCGACGGGCGGGTCACCGATTTCGACGGCCGGCAGGGAACCTCGACGGGCGGAACGATGTGTTCTGCCCGTCGAGGTTCTCTGCCGTGTGTACACGGCCTTAAAGTTAGATCTGGTCACATGCATGTCCCGTGTTTGTGTTTCAAATACCCAGATCTCTGAAGATATATGAATTAAAAAAAAAATTCTACTTCTAATAAAATAACTATTGTATTCCATGCATATTAGTTCCCAGCAAAAATAAGTAAAATTATTGTGGTGTCAGGAAACTCATTTTCAATTCACACTTTTTTTTACTGGGCATCAACTATAGCTCATGTTTGATCTGCTAAAAATACATGTATGTTTGTCTCGACCAAAGCAACAGGGGTTGACTTAATAAAGGCAAAAAAGGTGTTCCTTTTGTAAGGAAAATTGCACTTAGCAACAGAATTTTTCTCAAAGCTTAAAGTGGAATTAAAACATTGTTTGTTTGTTTTAAACCTGCACGACAAAGTTATAATGTGCTAGTATGCATCACATACTAGCACATTATGTGAAACTTACCTTAAAACGAAGCCCACCAGCGGCGCACTGTCAATTCTGACAGGGCTTTCATCTTTACTCGGTCTTCCTTCCGGGTTGGCGGGCTTCCAGTCCTTTGATTGGACAACCCGCGATAATGTCTCTCCCGCACATGCGGTGATGTCACTGGCAGCTTCACAAGTCTCCTAAACAGTGCATGTTTAGGAGATATTTACTGTAGCTATTGGCATGCCCTATGATAGGCTTACCTATAGGTAAAAATCATCTATGGAGGTTTACTATAACTTTAATGAATGCTCTGCTGACATCCATCATCCGATCATGTACAAGCATGATTGGATATTGTTTGCAAATTAAAATTTCACTACATTTACTAAGCTCTGGTTAAAATTCCCTTGCAAAGTGTAATTTCTCTTCCAAAGTAAACAGACATTTTGGGCCAGATTCAGATACACTTAATTTTGCACTGCGTAATCGAAATACTCTACGCTGCCGTATTTTACCACGCTCTACATCGAATTCTGGTAGATTTTTGCCAGTACGCTACGGCGGCGTAGTCTATTTCTCGCCGCGTAATCGAAATACGCGATTAGGGGGCGTGAAGCATTTAAATTAAGCGCATCCCCGCGGCGATCTAACTGCGCATGCTCCGTTCAGAAATTTCCCGCCGTTCATTGCGCAAAATCACGTCGTTACGTCATTCGTTGTTTGAGTAGCGTCGTTTACGAACATTCCTATTCCCGGACGACTTACGTTAAAAATAATAAAAGACGTCGGAAAACGTAGAAATTCGACGTGGGAACGACGGCCATACTTAAAGCGGATGGTTCACCATAAATAAATATTAAAAGCCAGCAGCAACAAATACTGCAGCTGCTGACTTTTAATATTAGGACACTTACCTGTCCTGGAGTCCAGCGGCGTCCGCAGCAGAGGATGAGCGATCGCTCGTCACCCTGCTGCTCCCCCCTCCATCCACGGCGAGGGAACCAGGAAGTGAAGCGCTCCGGCTTCACTGCCCGGTTCCCTACGGCGCATGCGCGAGTCGCGCTGCGCCCGCGATTGGCTCCAGCTGTGTGCTGGGAGCTGAGAGTTCCCAGCACACAACGGGAAAAGCCCGTCTTTTGCCCGAGACTGCGGGCCGGAAGTGGGTGCGGATACCTGTCTTTAGACAGGTATCTGCACCCCCCTCCCCCCTGAAAGGTGTCAAATGTGACACCGGAGGGGGGGAGGGTTCCGATCAGCGGATCTTCACTTTAGGGTGGAGATCCGCTTTAACATGAGCTGTCTAATATTAGAGCAGCAAAAAGCTGGTATAGTGTTACGCGAAAAAAAGATGACTAAAGATGCCGTAAGAGATTGCGATTGAAGATCGTAATTTCGGGGATCGCCGGCAAAAGCTCATTAGCATACCCCGACGCTGAAAACGACAGGAAGTCCACCCAGTGGCCGCAATTTTATTGCACCGTAGATCCGAAGGCGTACGAACACGTAATCCAGTCGAATTGAAGCCCGCAGCCGTCTATTGAGGTTTGAGGATTCCGACTAGCTAAAAAACGCGCGTAATTTGAAATTACTCCAGTCTAACACCAGTTAGACAGGAGTAAGGGATCTGTGAATCTGGCCCTTTGTCTTTAGTAAAACAACCCAAACATAGTATTGTAGAGGAGTGTAGAGGAGTGGTGGCAGCAAAAAAAGGCAAAGACTTTTGAAACAAATTGACCAAATTTCCCTAAAAACAAATGGACCACAGGTATACAGTACATTACAAACATAGACATAGGTTTTGTCACCTAATTTGGCCAAAAGAAACCTAGAATAGGCAAATGTCATCCCAGATTTATGTTCAGCTTATGAGCCCTTTATGATAGAACTCTGGGATGCACGTTTTCAATTGTTTAACAAGAAAAATATAGAAACATAGAAAAGTGACAGCAGAAAAAGACTGAGTAGTCCATCGAGTCTGCCCATTTTTTAAATTAATAAATTATTTTTATTTTTTTAATGTTTTTTTTTTGTTTTTGTTTTTCATCAACCTTCTTGTTTGACTATAGATCTATGTTTATACCAAGCATGTTTGAAGCCATTTGCTGTTGACTGTTTACTACTTCTGCTGGTAAATTATTCCAATCATCAACTACGCTTTCAGTAAAATAATGCTTTCTAAGATTCGTTTCAAACTTTCCTCTAGTTAGCTTGAGGTCATATATGTTAAACGGGGGTATTCCTGTGCTATTATGGGTAAATAGAGTTGCTCAAAGGTGCCACAAACATCGTAAAGGTCAAACACTACCCACAAAAGAATCACAAAAAAATCAAATAGTGGTGCTGCGCTCAATCATGAAATAACATATAAACCTAGATATATGAAGGCAGAGAGAATAAATTACCGTATTTGCCGGCGTATAAGACGACCTTTTGGATGCAAAAAAATGCATCCAAAGTCGGGGTCGTCTTATACGCTGGATCTGTCTCCGTCAGCCTACGGACATCCATGTTTCAGGCTGTGGGCATCCATGATTCAAAAGCCGCGCCTCCTCCTCAGACTGTTCCGTGATAGGCGGAACACTAATTTTCCCAGCAGGGCCTCTGTTCAGTGTTCCACCTATCATGGATGCCTTCTCATCCTCGGACGAGAGGACGTCCGTGATAGGCGGAACATTGAACAGAGGCCCCGCTGGGAAAATTAGTGTTCCGCCTATCACGGAACAGTCTGAGGAGGAGGCGCGGCTTTTGAATCATGGATGCCCGCAGCCTGAAACATGGTGGGGGCATGGAATGGCACGGCACAGTTGGGCATGTAATGGAATGGCACAGTGGGGCATGTAATGGAATGGCACAGTGGGGCATGTAATGGAATGGCACAGTGAGGCATGTAATGGAATGGCACTGTGAGGCATGTAATGTAATGTAATGTAATGGCACAGTGAGATTTGACAGACAGACTAGTAACAAGGGGGTAGTCTAATACGGCGAGTATATCCCAAAACCAACATTTTTTTCTGGAAAAATAGGGGGTCGTCTTATACGCCCAGTCGTCTTATACCCCGGCAAATACGGTATATAAAATTATATAAATAAATATATAAAGTGCTGCAAACAAGTGACTACAGGTGCAATGATATAAAGTGCAATGATAATAAATATTCAAAAATTCATAATAATTAGAATAAAAAAGAATAAAAAAATTAGAATACAAAACAATGTGTGTAGAATTAGCTTGAGGTCATGTCCCTGTGTCCTTGATTTTGCTTTCATATTGAAAAGACTGCCTTCTTCAACCTTATCCCCCCCCCCCCTTGATGTATTTAAAGGTTTCAATCGTGTCTCCCCTTTTCCTTCTTTCCCCCAGACTGTACATATTACATTCCTGAAGTCACTCTCGATATATATTTTATCCCCCACACCTTTCACCACGTTTGTTACCTGTCTCTGGACTAGTTCTATCTTATCTTTCTGTAAGTGAGGTCTCCAGTACTGGACACAGTATTCTAAATGAGGTATCACTAAATATCTATATAGGGTAATCAGGACCTCCTTCCTCCTGCTGGTGATCCCTCTAGTGATGCATCCTAGAATTCTATTTGCTTTAACCTCTGCCTGGTCAACAAATCCTTAGCAACAAGTGATTTTAATCCCAGCCTTGGCTTTATAATTTATTCTAATTTAGTGGACACCCAAATGGTAGTTTTTAATATCTGCTTTGACTCGGTATTTTATAAATGCATTGCAAATAATACATGTTATCTGCCCTAAGGTTTTGAATTTTTTTTTAATGAAATATCTATTTTTTCTATACTACTATAACTCAGTATATCGTATGTATTGTCAGTTATACCAAGTAAAAAAAATGCTCACTCTTGTTCTTGTAGTTATGTTTCTGTATTCCTGATGTTACTACATCATCCTACATGTTTGTGCTGCATAGGCATGATCCACAGGAAAAAATAAATTGAGAAATAGCACAGAAATATCAAATCATTTATGTTCTCCCACTTACGCTTATTTGTGAATAATGCTTACTTTTGTTGAGTACAATAACTCAGTTCTGCTCTGAATAGCTTAACATTCAAGATAGAATTCATTGTTCTGAAAATATTTTTGTTAAAATGTTTCTTTAGCTTGTTTGTAATAATGCATTTGCAATTAATTGCTTTATGTAGTGAATATTTTGAATAACTATACATGTTGCTTGCTACTTTTTTGTATTAATATTTCTACTCAAAGAGCGTTTTACGGTAACAATATTACAGCGCACGTATTCATTTTCTGAGTTCAGCATAGGGTATTCTTTAAAATGCAAACATTCAAATGCTAGGGCAAATAGTTATAATTTTATTCAAATTATGCTATTAGCATAAAGATTTTAAGAATAAATCCAACTCTTGTGTGCAGTTGATTCAGGTATAAAGACAACTCTTAACTTATATTGAGAGGTTCTGGGCTTGTCAGAATAAAATAATTACAGCATTGCACCTTTACAGTTCTATCACAAATGGCACTTGTGTTATGTTCAGAGGATTTTTTTAAAACTCTCTGCACAGAATGCTTTATTTCACATTGTTTTGCAGATGCATATTATGTAATTATACTACCATAATACAGATTTAAGCATACCTATATTCAAGGCTTAACCTAAAGCTAATTTAATAATCTGAAATTAAAAACGAAAGAAAAGAAAGGCTGCTTTAGTCTCTATCCAGTGCTGGTATCATTGCCAAAAGCCTAGTCATTTGAAACATTGCATGCAATATGCAGTGGTGAATACAAATTTAATTGATAATTTTGCTACAATTGTGTGATAATCTTTAAACTCGTGTTCATTTAAAGGCCCATTCACATTTATGCAGTACCAAAAATTGAACAGTACCAGTCTCAAAAAATTAAACAGTGTGTTGCCACACATTTCAGAGCATGTTGCTTTAGTACATTGGGGTGCCAGCAATGCAGCAATACATGTAATTATTACTGCAGTACATTGCAGAAAGGCAGGCATTCCTGAAATGCATAGATATAAATGGTCCATAAGGGGAAAATGTCATATAATTACAACAGAATATGATTTCACCTTCCTTATTATCTATAATATTACATTAACGAAAGTTATTAAAAATGGGCAACTTTTTATAATGCAATCATATTTTGTTTACAGTACATATTAACATAAAACAAATCTGTACTTTACCGATTTCGAGTCTTACCTCTCCTTAGTATATATTTACTTTTCCTTCTCTACCTGCAGCTCCACTCAGCATTGAAAGACAATGAAAATACCCCCTGCAACTTCACCAAAATCAGTGTAATATTATGTTTTCAGGGAGCGCTAAATTATAGTAAATCTAAAGCCAATATTTTTTGTTTGGATAGGATGAGAAAGGATTAGAACTATATTGTTGTACCTACTTGGAAGTTTCACCCTCTGTAATTGTCCTAGTGTTCTTTGTTTTCAGATCTGAAAGCAATAGAAATATATAAAGTTTAAGTTATCACAGAAACAAAAAATACAGGTCTAATAGAATCACTTGATCCTATGACAACTGTCTAAGAGAGAATATCCCTTATTAACCACTTTGCCTCTCACAATTTTTGACCAGAGCAACTTTTTATATTTCTGCTATAGGCCTGTTTATTCAGTAATAACCATGTCATTACTTAAAATACAACATCAGGACAAACCAGGTTTTTTTCGTGAATATTGTCTTTTTATCGTATTTTTATTTATTTTTTGCAATCCTTAAACAATTAAACCAGGATTTACTTACATACTACACTACATCAAGGTGACAACTTTGGCCTTATATTCAATAAATTCAATACAAAAAAATGCTACACCTTAATACACTAAAGATAAAAGATTTCTTTCAAAAATAAAGTCTATAAGTATAAAGAAAGTAGGAAAAAATACAAAAGTCCTAATAAGAATCCCATCCAGAGGGAAAAGAAGACCACCACTTGTGACTAAAAATGACCTCACTCACTGGCTCTAAAAGCTGACACAGATCAGCATCCATACCTGGCCATCCAGGCTCCATTGCTCCATCTATCCACTCTTGGTCTTTTCACTGAAGCTGCAACTCTGCACCACTAGGGGGAGTGAGAATGCCCCTATACCACTGTATGGGAGGAAAGTGCTCACCGCATGGAGCCAGACACTTAAAAAGCTGCCAAAGCCAAGACCGAAGATGGCATCATGACATCAGCGTACAGCCTCACCCCTATGTGTTTCGTGTCAACGCACGTCTTCAGGGAACGCTAATATATTATATTCAATAAAGTGTTCTTTTTTTATAATCTTAGGTGGAGTAACCTTTGGCAACCTAACAAAACCCCTTGTGTCCTAAATTCTGCAGAGTGAATTGGTTGCCATAGGACACTGCAGTAAATAATTAGAAATAATAATTTAATAAAAACAGTCATATCTCAAAGTAAAATGGATGCAAACAGGAATGTGAACATAGTACCATTACACATACAGCCCCGTTGTGTCTGAATAATGTTTCCACACTAATTTGTTGGGTAAAGTACTTTATAAATAAAACAGATCTTTGAAAGTGCACACTTCCTCCATAATTTAAAGACTTGTTCTACTATGCTCTGTACGTTTTATTTGTTAACACATAATAGTATTTATGCAGCTGTTCTAATGAGAACACAAGGTGTGAAACTGTATACTCTGCTTTTCCCTTTTTTTATTTGATTTTCTGTCATGTAAATTGCTTATGCTATTACCTGTTTTATTACCCTTCATGTTGGAACGAGTTGGATTAAGTGAAAGTTTTCTACATTCCAAGCTTCAATAGCAGCTCTGGTCATTTGCCTGCCTGTGCTTTTTCTCGGTAGCTGTAATTGCAGTGTTAATGCTTGTTAGATTTACCCATGAAACATTATCTGTGTATTTATTATAACCAAGGTAATTGTTCTAATCTAGTGTGCAATAATAGTCTCTATCAATTCAATTCAATGGTGCTTCCTTAATAACCAAATGGGATTCAATGAAGAAATAATCAAGAAAATAGTTTTACTTTCTCTTAATTAATTGGTTGGAAAGCATTAACCAGCTGCCTGATATATAAATTAAATTAAAAGTTTAAACATTTTGTGAAAATGCCATATTATTAGCTGTTGGTCTATACACATTTTATGATATAACATTACAAAACATCTGCCACTCCATTCTGAATAAGCTACAGGGATATGAGATACATGAACAATTATAATCAAGTCTATGCTGCTCTTACTGAGAGGAGAAAAAGAAAACCAAGTCCAAAAATTTCTATTTTTTCAAAGCATTTTAGAGCAAAGGGAATCTTGAAGTTAAAGGAACTTGTTACACTCCAAATTTGGTCATTTTAATTATATCTTTTTATGTGACAACATTGAAGGAATTACACTTTTCTACAATGTAAAGTAGTGAGTGTACAGCTTGGATAACAGTGTAAATTTGCTGTTCCCTCAAAATATCTAGACACACAGCCATTAATGTCTAAACCGCTGGCAACCAAAGTGAATACACCTCTAAGTGAAAATGTTCAAATTAGGCCCAATTTTCCTCCCTGGTGTCATGTGACTTGTTAGTGTTACAAGGTCTCAGGGGGTGAATGTGGAGCAGGTGTGTTAAATGTGGTGTAATCGCTCTCACTCTCTCATACTGGTCACTGGAAGTTCAACGTGGCACCTCATGACAAAGAACTCTCTGACTATCTGAAAAAAAATAAGAACTGTTGCTCTACATAAAGATGGCCTAGGCTAAAATAAGTTTGCCAAGACCCTGAAACTGAGCTGCAGCATGGTGTCCAAGACCATACAGTGCACATGCTCAGTGTCATATCCTGAGGTTGTCTTTGGGAAATAGATGTATAAGTTCTGCCAGTATTGCTGCAGAGGTTGAAGGGGTTGGGAGGTTAGCCTGTCAGTGACCATAAGCTGCAAACTGCATCAAATTGGTCTGCATGGTTGTCATCCCAGAAGATGACGCACAAGAAAGCCTGCAAACAGTTTGCTGAAGACAAGCAGACTGAGGAAATGGATTACTGGAACCATGTCATGTGGTCTGATGAAACCATGATAAACTTATTTGGTTCAGATGGAGTCAAGCGTGTGTGGCAGCAACCAGGTGAGGAATACAAAGACAAGTGTGTCTTGCCTACAGTCAAGCATGGTGGTGGGAGAGTCATGGTCTGGGGCTGCATGAGTGCTGCTGGCACTGGGAAGCTACAGTTCATTGAGGGAACCATGTATGCCAACATGTACTGTGATATACTAAAGCAAAGCATGATTCCCTCCCTTCAGAGACTGGGCCGCAGGACAGTATTCCAACATGATAACGACCCCAAACACACCTCCAAGACGACCACTGCCTTGCTAAAGAAGCTAACGATAAAGGTGATGGACTGGCCAAGCATGTCTCCAGACCTAAACCCTATTGAGCATCTGTGGGGCATCCTGAAACAGAAGGGGGAGAAGTACAAGGTCTCCAACATCCATCAGCTTTGTGATGTCATCATGGAGACGTGGAAGAGAACTCCAATGGCAAACTGTGAAGCTCTGGTGAACTCCATGCCCAAGAAGGTTAAGGCAGTGCTGGAAAATAATGGTGGCCACATAAAATATTGACTGTTTGGGCCCAATTTAAATATTTTCACTTGCGATGTACTCACTTTTGTTTCCGGCACTTTAGACATTCATGGCTGTGTTCTTTTGAGGGGACCACAATTTTTTTTACCCATTTTTTTAATACAAGCTGTACACTAACTACTTTACATTGTATTATTATTAGATTTTATTATTATTATTATACAGAATTTATATAGCGCCAATAGTTTGCACATCGCTTTCCAAAATGAAGGGAGACATTACAGTTACATTACAATTTGGTACAAGAGGAATAAGAGGGCCCTGCTCATTAGAGCTTACAATCTAAAAGGGAGGGTCTATTTATTCAAAAGGTAATAGCTGTGGGGGAGTCAATGGAGTAAGTAAAACAGTGTTTTAATTAGAAGCAGTATAGGCTTCTTAAAGAGAACGGTTTTCAGGGATTGTCTAAAGATGGATAGATTAGGGGACAGTCAGACAGATTGGTGTAGGGCAGTGATGGCGAACCTTAGCACCCCAGATGTTTTGGATCTATGTTTCCCATGATGCTCATCTACACCGCAGAGTGCATGAGCATCATGGGAAATGTAGTTTCAAAACATCTGAGGTGCCAAGGTTCACCATCACTGCCCTACACCAATCTGTCCGACTGTACACTAATCTATCCATCTTTAGACGATCCCTGAAAACCCTTCTCTTTAAGGCCCTGTACACACGAGGAGACATGTCCGATGAAAACGGTCCGCAGAGACCTTTGTTTGTTTCTTAACCACTTCATCTCTGTAAGGTATACCCCAATACATGACCAGGCCATTTTTTGCACTGCGTTACTTTAACGGACATTTGCGCAGTCATGCAATACTGTACCCAAATAATTATTTGTCCTTTTTCCCCACAAATAGAGCTTTCTTTTGATAGTATTTGATTACCTCGGAGTTGTTGTTTTTTTTCCGCTATAAACAAAAAGAGACAGACAATTTAAAAATAAAAACAATATTTTTTTACTTTCTGCTATAAAACATATCCAATACAATTTAAAAAAATAATCCAATTTCTTCATCAATTTAGGCAAAAATTTATTGTTTTTTACTTTCTGCTATAAAACATATCCAATATAATTTTAAAAAATAATCTAATTTCTTCATCAATTTAGGCAAAAATGTATTCTGCTACAATGTGCCATGACTATACAGATCACTGATGTCATTAACCTCCCTGGCGGTATGATTCTGTCTGGAATTACGTACCAAAAGCGGTACAATTATTTTGCATGGAAATTCTGCGTTTTATACTGTAGGCCTGCAATTTTTAGGAATAACTCACTTAAATTTGTCCAAACCAGAGTCTAGTAGACATCCCGGGTATGATAAAGTTTGAAACACAAAATCATAAAATTATAATATAATAAATAACTATAAATAATTATAACAAATAATAATGTAATTATAATAAAAATTATTCACTAATGTAATCAAATCAAAATCACTGAAATTTGCTCAGTTGCAGAATTGTCGCTGTCATTACTTTTATTTTCTTATGACAAATTTCCCCACAAATCGCTATCGCTCAATTCTGCAAGTGATTATCATTTATTATCGCTGTTTTCTAGCTGCTCTAAAATCACTTTTGACATAAAGGGACACTTTTGGTTGCTATGGACAATCTACAGTTTGCAGGCACAAACATTTTTTTTTTATTATGTAAAAGAACATGCAGGGCACTGGGCAGACCACTAGGGACAAGGGGGGTGTGTACTTTTTACATACAGTACTGTAATCTATAAGATTACAGTATTCTGTATGTAATGTGTTTGTTTACTTTTTTTAATTTGCCGCCGGTCTCCGCCCCCATGCGCCGTTACGTCGCAGGGAACGGAGATCGGCGGCGCGCGGGCACTGTGTGAGTCGAATGGAGGACGCCACTCGCTCACACAGCGGGGATGCATCGCTGGATCCAGGGACAAGGTAAGTACAGTACCCCGCCTGGATAAAAGGTAAGCCAGCGCGCGCTGCAGGCTCTGCATATTCACCCCGAGCGCGACTCGGGGATATCGATATTTACATGAAAAATCCACCACGAGTCGCGCTCGGGGATACCGGCAGGGGGGTTAACCTGCTCATTTCATGGCATGATGAGAAAACCTCTTCTAAAATGTAAAACAGGATAAGCATCAGCCTGGGATTTTCTCATGGAAACACAAAAGTGCTGATTTATATTCAACAACAAAAGGCTACATATTTTTTTTTAATTTTAAGACTTCCCTAATTGAAAGTTGATGCAAAATCTTTTAAATGAGACATATAATGATGATATAGTGTACAAATATTCCTGGGCTTAGCGCCATGTTCTCTGTGTGAACACTGAAAGGCGGTTAGAGTTCCCCCATATATATCAATGCATTGATAGGCTATAGTGCCCCTATATTAATAATGCATTATAAGGCTTGTTAGAGTTCTCCCTTAGTGATTAATGCTTGTACGAGTATGTATCCTTGAGCTTCTAGGAAAAGCTAGGAACATTGCCATTGTTATTGTGTACTAGGCAAAGAATGATAAACATTAGATAATGTGCAGTAGAAACCAAGATCAGTCAGGCACCCGGAATACAGACTGTTATATTTTACACACGATGTATAATTGTGACGAATATTACTTGTATAACCTAATAACTTAGATATGATTGGCTGGGACAAGGGCGTTCCCTTCTTGTATGATTTGATTATGAACAAGTACACATTAGAAAATAAAGCTAGTGTGGACATACCATGCGTGCGTGTGGATGTTTCTCACTACCAATGCATTGGGGACTTTCCATACATCCAGATTGTCCTTAAAACCCGGGTCTAGTTGAACCAGCAACCTTACAGACACAGTGGCCTATCTGAAGAGGTCCAACATGCCTCTAGCCTAGTCAAAGCTAGAGCTTTCCAATCAGCAATGCTCCCTGCTAATTGGAGAACTCTAGCTCTGAATCAGCTGGTGGAGTGTTTGACCTCTGCAAAGAGACCACTGCTTTTTACAGAAATCAAAGGGTACTTTTCTGCAACATGATGGCAGGGAAAAGGGAACTACAAGGCTTTTGATTCACCTAGAATGTATCTAGCTCCTTTTAACTGAAAGTTCCATTTTTTCTTTTTATACTCAAAACAGACAGCAGAGTAGATCTGCTAAAAAAAATCTCTAAACAGTGAAGTAAACTTGGTATAAATCAGTGGTTGTCAGTGCACTGCATGTACTGTACATTTAATGAAACATCCTCTGAAGCAATGTAAACATAGTGAGATTATAAAGAATACTTTTTATAGGTATCCAAGAAGAGTACAAAATTGTAATAAAACTTCCAGACAAATATTCAGGCAACATGTAATTTACAGCGCTATTATGCTGAACAATATCCAGAGTCATCTGTTTAAAATATCAGCTCAGAAAATTGTATATCTGCATGGAGCAGCTTTCTAAAATATAAATTAGAAAGATTTCACACATGAATCATTTTCGCAGAATTTTTTATTTATTTTTTAACCTGACATTTTAGTATATTGCTGATCAATGCTGCAATTATAATAACGGAGTAAAAAATTGTGCTTACTGTATGTCACTGAAAATGAAAAGTCATACGTTTAAACTTGGGTCCCACAGACAATGCAGAACTAGCTATAAACAATTAAAAAGAATAATGAAGCATCTTTATACTGTAAATTATGAAAAGATTAGAAGGCTGATGTTAAGGTACAAAACTGCAGACTAAGTGTATTTTAAACATTGTTGGGCTCCATGTTGAATTTGCTCTCTGCACTGAAATATACTACAAGCATAAGACAAGATAATTCAAAGGCCATTGAGTATAATAGAGTTCAATTATAGTCTTTGTTTGAGCTGACACAGCTTAAACACTGCTGTGCCATGGCAATGCAAAGAGGCCTCAAATTTGAAGTTTGTAATTATGCTCAAAGCCCAATCCCATGCTCACCCCTTCCGTTTCACAGCGTTTCCCCCTGCCTACTATATTTTTTGCTTTATTTTTTATGCCTTGGCACATGTCCTTATGAAAATCATTTGTTGCATTGGTTGACGGGATGATATTGGCATAACTCCCAACCACCCCTTATTCGCTGGGACCGTCCTAGAATTTGATCCATGTCCCGGGGTCCCAGTGAATCAGGGCTCCCGGAATGCCCGCGGCATGTGTGGGGCAGCTTGATTGCCGCACGGTGTAGGCTACACTTTGGATGGCAGCAGGTGACATACAGACAGTGTAGAGCGGAGTGCACTGAACCTGCCCCTCCTCCTCCTGTGTTTTTCTTTACACAGAAGAGGATGCGGGGAGTAGCACACCACTCTGCCAGAATGGGGCTGATCTGAGGTCTGTGATGATTTCTGTGTACACGATACTTGTAAAGGAGGGAGGCACGGGGAAGAGGGTGAGGGGGGGGGGGTAGCTTGGATGGGATCACAGGAATGGATAGAATTGGGATGGTATCAGGGTAGTGGATAGAGTCGGGGTTGGATTGGGGGATGGATGGTGCCAGAATGGGATCATGGAAATGGATAGATTTGTGATGGGATCAGGGGATAGATGGAGCCTGAATGGGATCAGGGAAATGGATAGAGTTTGGATGGGACAGGGTGATAGACTTAGGATGGGATTGGGGATGGATGAAGATGGGATGGGATTGGGGGAATGGATGGAGCCGCAATTGGATGGGGGAATGGATGGAACCAAGATGGGATCAGGGGAATGGATGGAGTCAAAATGGGACTAGGAGAATAGATGGAGCTGGGATGGGATCAGGGAAATGGATGGAGCAGGAATTGGATCATAATAGTGGATGGAGCCAGGACTGAATTGAGGTGGTGGATGGAGCCAGGGTAGGATCAGGGTAGTGTATGGAGTCGGGATGGGATTGGAGAGAATGGATGGACCCATATGGGATCAGGGGGAATGGATGGAGCCGGGAATAGATGGAGTTGGGATGACATAAGGGAATGGATGGAGTTGGGATGGGATCGGGGGAATGGATGGAGCCAGAATAGGATCAAGGGAATGGATGGAGCTGGGATGGGATCAGGGAATAGATGGAGCTGGGATGGGTAGAGGGAATAGATGGACCTGGGATGGAATTGGGGGAATGAATGGATTTGGGGAAATGTATGGAGACGGGATAAGATCCGGGAAAAAAATGGAGCTAGAATGGGATCAGGGAAAATTATGGAACCAGAATAAGATCGGGGGTGTGGATGGAGTTGGGATGGATTTAGGGAAATAGATAGAGCCGGGATGTGATTTGGGGAAAAGATGGAGTCAGCATGGGATTGGGGAATGGATAGAGTCGGGATGGTATTTGGAGAATGGATGGAGCCGGAATTGGATTGGAGGATTGGATGGAGCCAGAATGAGATCGAGGGAATAGAGAGAGCCAGGATGGGATCGGGGGAATAGATGGATTTGGGATGAAATTGGGGAATAGATGGAGTCAGGACAGGATTGGGGGAATGGATGAAGCTGGAATGGGATCGGGGGAATAAATGGAGCCGGAAAAGGATTGGGGAATGGATAGAGCCAGGATGGAATCAGGAGAATAGATGGAGCCAGGATGGGATTGGGGGAATGGATAGAGCTGGAATGGGATCAGGGAATGGATGGATCTGGGATGGGTTCAGGGGAATGGATGTAGCTGGGATGGGATCAGGGGAATGGATGGAGCTGGGATGGGATCAGGGGAATGGATGGAGCCGGGATTTGAATCGGGGGAATAAATGGAGCCCTGATGGGATTGAGGGAATGTGTTTTGTTTAACCACATCCTTAAGCCCTTCCCACTGCTAAACACTTGGCCATGCCCACACGAGCCACAGGTCTTGTCCCTCCTCCAGTGTCTGAAGTTCAAATGTTGGGAGGTATGTATTGGTGCAGCTGTCTCTATCACTAAATGTGAATTTCCAGGCTCTGTGATGATGCTGGGTACCATTCAACCCAGAAGACTGGACATCTAGTGGCAGAAAAAAAAACAACCCTGCGGGACTGTGTCAGAGAGAAGGTGAGTATGGCAGCCAGCTATTTTCTTCACACCTTTAGCCAAATCTAGGAACTAACACCTTTACAGGCTTCCTGCCTAAGAACAGCTTAGTGTTTAGTCCAAAAGTAAGTTGAGGCTGAATACTGATGGCTCAGATGTTCATCTAAATGACTAACATTTAGGGCATTCATAAATGAAAGAAATGAATTAATGTGACAGCTTCTATCTGTCAATGGTTGCTTACCACATAAGCAAATGGGTGCTGATCGGTGATCAGAGGGGCTATATCATTGCCCAAATATGGCCATATTTAGGCAATAATGTAATCACTATTCCTGCCCCCCCTTATATAATTGATGAAAGTTCAGGGAGCTATCATTCGACTAGTGGTACCTTTGGCATTAGTTGTGTGGGCCAGGTCATCTGTGGGTTTTTTTTGGCAGTTGGTGGATACTGACATGAATAATGGATTTTTTTGGGGACATTTTTAATGTTTTAACCACTTGACGACCCACCCATAGCCGAATGACATCTACAAGGTGGTTCATTAATTCTGGGAGGGCGTACATTCACGTCCTCCCAGAATCGCGCTCCCGCACCCCCTGGGGTGCGCACATGGGAGTGTCCATAGCAGTCGGGTCCAGAGGATCCGGCGCATCATGGATCACGATACATAAAACCCTCTAAATGCTGACAACAAATATCTTGAAGTGTTTAAGAACATGGGCCCAGATTCACAGAGCGATTACGCCTGCGCAACAGGAGATGCGCGTGCGTAAGTCTAAATGTGCGCGTGCGTTTCAATGCACGGCATCCCCAAAACGAGATACGCAAGAAATCTACTTTTTTTTTGTCCGTCGTAATTTCGTTAGACAGGCGCATCCGTCCGCGCAAAACTGCGCTAGACAGACCATTGATTTGCTAGTCAAATATGCTAATCAGAGCCCCATCCCCACAGATTTCGAACAGAACATGTATGGGGACAGCTGGCTGGTTTGTGAGTGACATGGGTGGCAGGCATGACTGTCCCCCCCCATGATGCACACATCAAAAGGGGCACATGCACTACTAACATCCTCCTGTCTTTTCCCTTCAAGGTGACTCTGCATATGCACTGGGACCCCATCTCATGACCCCATCTCATGCCAGCTCACATATGCATCTTTGCACGTTAAACACACACATTAATCATGGCACAATGAGAATGCATGCATGCACACCACTGTGGTCCCTAGCACACACACCCCACATCCTCATCACATTGGATTGGCACAAGCCCACCATGCAGGACTTGTGAGCAGCAATGCCATGCCGCGGCTCCAATTATGTCACTGTACATTCATACACCATTCACACAGACCTGGGGATCACTTCTCCACCACAAATGAGGGTGACACCCCTTTTCCCGCAGGAATATCACCCCCACATTCCAAAATCATACACAAACAGAACCAACAAAATAAAATAAATGACGAGCAAAAATAAAAAATGCCCCAGCAAAAATATAATTTAAACAAAATAACAACAAAGAAAACACATAAAAGACAAAAATCACTCTGCAAAACAGTCCCCAAATATCTCAAAGACACGTCACAAACAAACAAACAAACGCTAATAAACAAAAGCACCTTGCTGTATAGGAAGGGAAACAAAGGGATGTACATTTGCAAAGGAAGTGCATTTGTGTCTGTCTATTTATGCTGTTTGCGTAGTTCACTAAGTTGCCCTAGTCCACTTCCAATTTCACTGATTGCGCCGTTCCCGAGTTGTGAGCATGCGCACAGAGGTGCTAACCATGGTCTGCTTCAAGCGCGCATGCGCGAGCCGGCCGGCCCTTCATTTGCATGGGGTCACGGCTCATTTCAATGTAACACGCCCACGTCCTTCCCAATTTGTATTACTCCGCCTTACGCCTCTGAAATAACGTTACGCATGCGCAATTTTCTGTGCAAAAGCTACGAGAATAGGGTGATTACGCGGCTACATTGCGCAAGTCTAACGTAAGGGCGGTGCTCTACGCCGGTCCAATAATGCGCAGATGTACCTGAATCTGGCCCATGGTCTTTAGTGATCTTGATAAAATGAGAATACGAAAAGTTGTCAATCCTCAATATATCAAGAAAGGTTTGGAATCCCTTGAAAAACTTAAAGAAATTATTATACGTCCAGCAGATTTTGGACAAATCTGATTATCTAGCTGAGATGGATCGCTTGTTGAGTGATCATGAAACATATCATATTTTAAATAAGTATCCCATGTTGACCTATAAGGATGAATTGCATCTGCTAGTAGAGGAAGGGAAAGCCAATAATGTCTCAACTAATAAAAGAAGCAGCTTATCTGGATCCCTTATTTTGTAGGACTCCAATTATATTCTGTGCTCCTTAGATCCATAAGAATAGTGCCAACCCACCTGGAAGGCCTATCGTTAATGGAATTGATTCCATCTCCTGGAGAGTTGGACAGTATATTGATAGCTTCCTTCAACCCTTAGTGTCTAAGACAGATGCATTCCTCAAAAACACCAAACATATCATCCAAGTCAAAGTATTTAGTGGGACACAGATCCTCAAATCTAGACACCACCTCCCATGTGACTAAATTTGAATTTATAATAGGACTGGGGTTACTCAACCCTGGGACTTTAAACGGTGTCAGTTTGTGTGCTAATAATACAACAGGTAGAAAAAGATTTTGGGGATTTTTATTTTACAAAAATGGAATATAAAATTAAACAAGTATAAAAACCATTCATTAAAAATGCAAAACACTAAAACCATGAGCATGAGAAGCCTGCAATGAAATTGCTCTACATGTTTCGCTCTCGATGAGCTTCTTCGGGAACTTTTACAGGAGATGCTGAAAATCACAAGAAATGTGTAGAACAAATGAAACAGCAAATTAGTAAATTTGACAGTAATCATTTTGACATAATGATAATTATATAAAAATATAATGAAGTTGAATGATACAAATATGTTTAAGTCAGAAATAATGATGATCAACGGAGTGCAAAAACAAACAGATCTCACCATAATATTCAATCCAAATCGCAGGAAATGGTCAAAAGTAAGAATGATGGACAAATCAGCTGGCCCCATAAACAACTTCATAGCCAGATATCACAACCAGTCTGTGTTCATTTAATATGGTCACAGTAGGTAATGAGCCTGATTATTGCCAGATATCCTATAGGAATATACAAACTGCAGTCAGCAGATTAAAAGTAAATTGTACTCAATAAACAGAGAACGGGAGCAATACCCTACCTGGTTGAGTAATCAAAAATGTGTAGAATCAATCAGATTCTTCATTAGTATAAAAGGTCATTTGGATCACATCCAGAGTGAAAACACGCCGTAATTGAGAGATGTGAATTACAACTTGACTGGTACCATACTGAACAATGAATATACCAGTATGCTGAAAATAAATACATGAAAAATGTTTAAGAAGGGCTGAATAAGTTAAATAAAAAATAAAAAACAATCACCTCTATGTGCTATAGATCCGCAGGATCCAAAACAAAGGGGAAAGTGGGACATCTTACCATTAGTAAAAAGTAGATGAAATAGGTCGCAATTGATTACTGTCAAATTTATTAATTTGCTGTTCCATTTGTTGTACACATTTCTTGTGATTTTCAGCATCTCCTGTAAAAGCTCCTGAAGAAGCTCATCGAGAGCGAAACATGTATAGCAATTTCATTGCAGGCTTCTTACGCTCATGGTTTGAGCGTTTTGTATTTTTAATTAATGGTTTTTATAATTTTATATTCCATTTTTGTAAAATAAAAATCCCCAAAATCTTTTTCTACATGTTGTTGTATAATTAGCACGGAAACTGACATCATCCAAGTCATTGAGTCAGTGAATAGTTCCCCTTCTAGCATCCTTGTCACAGCAGACGTGACCTCACTGTACACCATTATTGGGCATGAGGATGCATTATCCTCTGTACAGTGGGCTCTGTCCTCCTCTGACCTCCACAGGAAACTTAGAAATTCTATTCTGAAGGGCCTTGATTTCTGCCTCTCCAGGTATTATTTCTGGTATAAGCGTCAATTCTTTTTGCAGACTAGGGGGGTTGCGATGGGGGCTTGTTTTGCTCCCAGTGTGGCCAATTTATTTATGGCCCACTAGGAGGAAGATGTGGTCTTCAAAAATCGTCCCCCTGAGTTAATCTGTTATAAAAGATTTATAGACAATCTCATCATGATTTGGGAGAGAGATAGATCCAGTTTGGATCTCTTTATCCAGACGATGAATAATAACACCAAGAATATACAACTTACCTGGAATATCAGTACGGAGAGTATGTTTTTTCTTGATCTTAAAATCAGGAAGGACAATGAACATTTTTGTTTGTGCAATTACTTTAAACCCACCAATTAAAACTCCTACAAACCATTGGAGAGCTGCCACCATAGTTCATGGTTATGCAACATCCCCAGAGGTCAGTTCATTTGGCTTATGCATAATTGCACACGAGAAGAGGATTTTATCTCTCAGTCCCAAGTTTTATCATCCAGATTTCAGCAAAAAGGAAACAAAGAGAAGGTCAGGGGTATGAATAGAACTGTCTAATGGCCCGTACACACGATCAGAAAATCGGACGAAAAATACCGCTTTCGGACAGATCGTTCGATAATCTAATCATTAGTACGCGTCCGTCGCATCCGATTCAGGCTGGTCGTACGAAATTTGTAGAAGGAGCAAGATTGAAAATTTTTCTCGTATGTGAACACAACGAACGATCATCGTATCAATGGTATGGTATCGTACGAAAAAAAAAAACGTGAATAGAAGTGCGCATGATTGGGAAACGAAAGAACGACCCGGAAACAAAACAAGACAAAAGTAAAAACAAATCCATGCTTCCCTATTCTTCATGGAAAGAGACAATAGTGTGAAAACATGTCTGTGCAGGACATTGGTGTAGTAGATGATGTTATGTGTACTGTTGATATTTTTATTTGTTGATATGTATATACGTATCTATATGTATCGCTATATATTGTATTTGTTTTTAAAAAATTGGATAAAAAACTACAAAATAAAGAAACAATGAGGTGATGAAATCAGTATTCTATTTTCTTTTCATTGATATCATTTGATTTCATTTCAATCATTGATAATGTAATAATGTCATAATGTAATTCTTTATTTGTATTTCATTCATTTCTCTATGTTAAAATATATTAAACACTCATACAAACAAGTGAAATAACATAACTTTATTATTTTTTATTTATTTATTTGTTTCTATAATTTTTAGATGTATGAAAGATAATGCTAATATCATATGCAAACAATGGAACAGTGCACACCAGTCAACAAAAAAATAAATAAAAATTCAATACATACAAATTCACTATCTTGTACAAAATCACAGACATACAAGAAAATATTCAACTGATTTTTTTTTTTTTTACTCTGAATGAACAACTATACGGTATGTAACATGGAAGGAATCCAAAACTGTCTTTAAATAAGAAAAAAAAAAAAAAAAACAGAGGATAATTCATCCTAAACAATTCTCATGAAATCATCAGTATCCATGGATGGGACCCCCATATCAATATTGATAACAATTTATATATAACAAACTTTAAACTGGTAACAAAAAATAAAACTTATTATAATTGGGTATAGTCAGGCGGCCACTGGGAAGACGGCCTTTCCCCTGGTAAGTACTGTGAAACTGGCCTTTCCCCTCCAGAATAATGGGAAGATTGCCTTTCTACAGGGGGATAGTGTGGGGCGGTTCGAGCCCACGGGGATGGTTGGGATAAGATCGGAGAAAGTGAAGGTGTAGGTGTTATAAGGATTGGTTGTTCCTCCTCCAAACGTGTTCTCTCAGTTAAACGTCCATTTACACCTTTATGCAAGACTTGGAGCAGTAACATTTCTGCCAATTGTTTCTGTTCCGTGCTCATTTGCTTGAGTTTATTTGAAACAACAATGGCAAACCCATCAGAGTCATCAGGTTTTTTTTGTAAGGCAGCAGATGCTTGAGCTAAGAATTCTTCTGTTCCATCTGCATTTTTCCTTTTTTTAGGCCTTGGTTCCGGTCTAGAAAATGCTGAAAGGCTTGCACTGCTACTACTTGCTTCCGGGTTCTCCTGTTTTGTTTTAAAAAATGTTAACTTAATATTATCGTACACCTATTTGAACATTCATTAATAACCATACATATTTACCTGTGTCAAAACCATTCATTAAAAATGCAAAACACTAAAACCATGAGCATGAGAAGCCTGCAATGAAATTGCTCTACATGTTTCGCTCTCGATGAGCTTCTTCGGGAACTTTTACAGGAGATGCTGAAAATCACAAGAAATGTGTAGAACAAATGAAACAGCAAATTAGTAAATTTGACAGTAATCATTTTGACATAATGATAATTATATAAAAATATAATGAAGTTGAATGATACAAATATGTTTAAGTCAGAAATAATGATGATCAACGGAGTGCAAAAACAAACAGATCTCACCATAATATTCAATCCAAATCGCAGGAAATGGTCAAAAGTAAGAATGATGGACAAATCAGCTGGCCCCATAAACAACTTCATAGCCAGATATCACAACCAGTCTGTGTTCATTTAATATGGTCACAGTAGGTAATGAGTCTGATTATTGCCAGATATCCTATAGGAATATACAAACTGCAGTCAGCAGATTAAAAGTAAATTGTACTCAATAAACAGAGAACGGGAGCAATACCCTACCTGGTTGAGTAATCAAAAATGTGTAGAATCAATCAGATTCTTCATTAGTATAAAAGGTCATTTGGATCACATCCAGAGTGAAAACACGCCGTAATTGAGAGATGTGAATTACAACTTGACTGGTACCATACTGAACAATGAATATGCCAGTATGCTGAAAATAAATAAATGAAAAATGTTTAAGAAGGGCTGAATAAGTTAAATAAAAAATAAAAAACAATCACCTCTATGTGCTATAGATCCACAGGATCCAAAACAAAGGGGAAAGTGGGACATCTTACCATTAGTAAAAAGTAGATGAAATAGGTCGCAATTGATTACTGTCAAATTTATTAATTTGCTGTTCCATTTGTTGTACACATTTCTTGTGATTTTCAGCATCTCCTGTAAAAGCTCCTGAAGAAGCTCATCGAGAGCGAAACATGTATAGCAATTTCATTGCAGGCTTCTTACGCTCATGGTTTGAGCGTTTTGTATTTTTAATTAATGGTTTTTATACTTGTTTGATTTTATATTCAATTTTTGTAAAATAAAAATCCCCAAAATCTTTTTCTACCTGTTGTTGTATAATTAGCACGGAAACTGACATCATCCAAGTCATTGAGTCAGTGAATAGTTCCCCTTCTAGCATCCTTGTCACAGCAGACGTGACCTCACTGTACACCATTATTGGGCATGAGGATGCATTATCCTCTGTACAGTGGGCTCTGTCCTCCTCTGACCTCCACAGGAAACTTAGAAATTCTATTCTGAAGGGCCTTGATTTCTGCCTCTCCAGGTATTATTTCTGGTATAAGCGTCAATTCTTTTTGCAGACTAGGGGGGTTGCGATGGGGGCTTGTTTTGCTCCCAGTGTGGCCAATTTATTTATGGCCCACTAGGAGGAAGATGTGGTCTTCAAAAATCGTCCCCCTGAGTTAATCTGTTATAAAAGATTTATAGACAATCTCATCATGATTTGGGATGGAGATAGATCCAGTTTGGATCTCTTTATCCAGACGATGAATAATAACACCAAGAATATACAACTTACCTGGAATATCAGTACGGAGAGTATGTTTTTTCTTGATCTTAAAATCAGGAAGGACAATGAACATTTTTGTTTGTGCAATTACTTTAAACCCACCAATTAAAACTCCTACAAACCATTGGAGAGCTGCCACCATAGTTCATGGTTATGCAACATCCCCAGAGGTCAGTTCATTTGGCTTATGCATAATTGCACACGAGAAGAGGATTTTATCTCTCAGTCCCAAGTTTTATCATCCAGATTTCAGCAAAAAGGAAACAAAGAGAAGGTCAGGGGTATGAATAGAACTGTCTAATGGCCCGTACACACGATCAGAAAATCAGACGAAAAATACCGCTTTCGGACAGATCGTTCGATAATCTAATCATTAGTACGCGTCCGTCGCATCCGATTCAGGCTGGTCGTACGAAATTTGTAGAAGGAGCAAGATTGAAAATTTTTCTCATATGTGAACACAACGAACGATCATCGTATCAATGGTATGGTATCCTACGAAAAAAAAAACGTGAATAGAAGTGCGCATGATTGGGAAACGAAAGAACGACCCGGAAACAAAACAAGACAAAAGTAAAAACAAATCCATGCTTCCCTATTCTTCATGGAAAGAGACAATAGTGTGAAAACATGTCTGTGCAGGACATTGGTGTAGTAGATGATGTTATGTGTACTGTTGATATTTTTATTTGTTGATATGTATATACGTATCTATATGTATCGCTATATATTGTATTTGTTTTTAAAAAATTGGATAAAAAACTACAAAATAAAGAAACAATGAGGTGATGAAATCAGTATTCTATTTTCTTTTCATTGATATCATTTGATTTCATTTCAATCATTGATAATGTAATAATGTCATAATGTAATTCTTTATTTGTATTTCATTCATTTCTCTATATTAAAATATATTAAACACTCATACAAACAAGTGAAATAACATAACTTTATTATTTTTTATTTATTTATTTGTTTCTATAATTTTTAGATGTATGAAAGATAATGCTAATATCATATGCAAACAATGGAACAGTGCACACCAGTCAACAAAAAAATAAATAAAAATTCAATACATACAAATTCACTATCTTGTACAAAATCACAGACATACAAGAAAATATTCAACTGATTTTTTTTTTTTTACTCTGAATGAACAACTATACGGTATGTAACATGGAAGGAATCCAAAACTGTCTTTAAATAAGAAAAAAAAAAAAAAAACAGAGGATAATTCATCCTAAACAATTCTCATGGAATCATCAGTATCCATGGATGGGACCCCCATATCAATATTGATAACAATTTATATATAACAAACTTTAAACTGGTAACAAAAAATAAAACTTATTATAATTGGGTATAGTCAGGCGGCCACTGGGAAGACGGCCTTTCCCCTGGTAAGTACTGTGAAACTGGCCTTTCCCCTCCAGAATAATGGGAAGATTGCCTTTCTACAGGGGGATAGTGTGGGGCGGTTCGAGCCCACGGGGATGGTTGGGATAAGATCGGAGAAAGTGAAGGTGTAGGTGTTATAAGGATTGGTTGTTCCTCCTCCAAACGTGTTCTCTCAGTTAAACGTCCATTTACACCTTTATGCAAGACTTGGAGCAGTAACATTTCTGCCAATTGTTTCTGTTCCGTGCTCATTTGCTTGAGTTTATTTGAAACAACAATGGCAAACCCATCAGAGTCATCAGGTTTTTTTTGTAAGGCAGCAGATGCTTGAGCTAAGAATTCTTCTGTTCCATCTGCATTTTTCCTTTTTTTAGGCCTTGGTTCCGGTCTAGAAAATGCTGAAAGGCTTGCACTGCTACTACTTGCTTCCGGGTTCTCCTGTTTTGTTTTAAAAAATGTTAACTTAATATTATCGTACACCTATTTGAACATTCATTAATAACCATACATATTTACCTGTGTCAACACCTCCTCTCCAAAGGTTTCCAGATCCATATTTCCACAATCCGATCCTAGCAGAGGAACATGGCAGTGTACTCACAGAAGCCTTTGCATCGACTTCTTCAGTCAGGAATACTAAGCTTTCATAGTACCATAATCGTGGTACATAGACCTCGTCTGTACCAGCCCCTGACTTCTGTGAAGCCCTAATTTTATTTAATTCTTTTTTTAAAACAGTTCTAAGGTTTGCGATTTTTTTGCAAACGTAATCCATTGTTGGATTCGGACAGACTTCTTTGCATAAATCTCTTAGCTTTTCTAAAGCCTCTTGTCTCTTATTTCTGTTGTAGTAGTCTTTTGATTTGACCTTCCATAAGCAGGACAGTTCCTGATACATTTCAATGAATTGAGTGAGGAAATCCGGCCTGGTAAATTTATCAGCCATAACTAGAAAAAGCAAAAATATCGTCAGCAGCTTGTATAAAACATATTTAAACATATACAACTTACACATTTTTCTGATTGCAAGTAAATTACAGCAATCCCTCCTTCCTTGTACGTAGTTCCTCATCAGGGTGTGTATGTATCTGTCTATAGACAGAGAGAGAGAGAGAGAGAGAGAGAGATACAGATATATATGTGTATGTATATATATATATATATATATATATATAAGTACGCATACATAGATAGACATAGAGGGCCAGATTCAGGTACATCTGCGCATTATTGGACCGGCGTAGCGCACCGCCTTTACGTTAGACTTGCGCAATGTAGCCGCGTAATCACCCTATTCTCGTAGCTTTTGCGCAGAAAATTGCGCATGCGTAACGTTATTTCAGAGGGGTAAGGCGGAGTAATACAAATTGGGAAGGACGTGGGCGTGTTACATTGAAATGAGCCGTGACCCCATGCAAATGAAGGGCCGGCCGGCTCGCGCATGCGCGCTTGAAGGAGACCATGGTCAGCACCTCTGTGCGCATGCTCACAACTCGGGAACGGCGCAATCAGTGAAATTGGAAATGGACTAAGGACTACGCAGACAGCATAAATAGACAGAAACAAACGCACTTCCATTGCAAAAGTACATCCCTTTGTCCCTTCCCATTTAACAAAGTGCTTTTGTCCTGATGTTCGTTGCGTTGTGTTTTGTATTTGTCAGATTAGTGTACTGTGTGATCAAGTGTTTGTTAGTAGATCGTTGAAAGTGTTTTTTGATAAGTGTTTGAGAGACTGTTTGTTTGATATATTTCTGCTTGTTTGTTTTCTTGCTGAATTGTTGCTGTTTGTCTTTGTGACTGATTTTTGCTGAGTGCTTGTGTGATTTTTTGGGTGTTAGTTTTCTCTTTCTGTGTGTTCTTTCTTGATTGGTTGTGCTTGTTTTTGTGACTGATTTTTGTTGACTGGGAGTGAGTTTTTGTATGAGTATGACAGAGAGAAAGAAAAAACTAAATTTCACTTTTGGGGAGAAACAAATTCTTGCCCGGGCCATTAGCGATTATGGGCGTTTCCTACACGGCCCGGACAGTGCCAACACCACCCCGGCCAGGAGGAGGGAGATTTTGGACATCATCACTGACCAGGTGAATTCGGCGGGGGAGGGGGAGACACGGAACTGGTCTGGGATTGACAAAAAGATTAATGACCTCCGGCGTCTGGTCAAAAAGAAGCTGGCCAAAATGCTTGCCCATGCCAGGGGCACAGGAGGGGGCCCACCATGCCGTGTTAGGCTGACAGCGGAGGAGTGTGCGGTGGCCCTGACCTTTCATCGGCATGAAGTGGAGGGCCTGCCCGGCTTTGACTCAAGTCTGGTGCCCGTGGTGCCAGGTAAGTTTTTTTTTTTATATCAGGTGTGTAGCATGTGTGGGGGAGGGGGTGAAAGGGAATATGTGGCAAGTGTGTGGATCCTCCAACCTGTGAATGTTTTGTGTCATCCACAGATGTGCAGGAGGGTGCAGGGCCATCTGGCCTGACCACACCATCCCCAGGACAGCAGCCTAATGAGGCCCCCCCGACAAGGCCGAAGTCCGCGGAGGAGGTTGAAGAGGAGGAGGAGGAGGTTGAGGAGGAGGAGTTTAAGGAGGAGGAGGAGTCCATGTCAGGCACTGGCCTATTGTTGTTGGAGGACCGTTCCCCTCTGGCTGGCAGCAGCCAGCCCTCCCTAAGGGGGAGCCCCCCCCTCCTCCCCCAACATGGCTCCTCTCCCAAGGGCCTCCCCTTTTTCCCAGCCACAAGCATCAGCTGGAGGCAGGAAGGCGACCCAGAAGACCAGGGGGGTGGCCGATCTCCTGCCCGCCACTCTGAGAAGGGACCAGTTCCTCCAGACCCGCCATCTGGGACAGGTCAGCCAGACATTGGTGCGGATGGAGGAGAGCCTGTCCTCCATCAAGGATACGCTGGGGAACCTGGACTGCCACTCCCGGGCTTTCACAAACTGCCTTAACGACCTGCAGACTACATCAGCAGGCGTTGGGCAGGATGTGAGGGCCCTCACCCAGGCTATCCAGGCCAACACGGCAACACTAGGTGGTGCCCTGGACAGAATAGCTGTGGCCTTGGAGGGCAGGCCGCCAGGTGGGCAGAGATCAGGGGCTGCTCCTCCTTCCCCGTTTTCCCCCTCCCCATGAGTCTCCCCTGAGGAGCCGGGGCCGTGGCCGGGGGCGCCCCAGGCGTGGCTTACTTCAAGGGCACTATTTTTTTTCTCCCCTTTTTTTTTTTGCTGGAAATTTTTTGATTTTGCTGGTCATTTTTTTTTTTTTTGGGTTGTGAATGCTGTTTGAATGTGGGGGTGACATTCCTGCCGGAAAAGGGCTGTCACCCTCAATTTTGGTGGAGTAGGGTTCCCCAGGACCAGGGCGAAGTGATCCACAGGTCCGTGTGAATGGTGTATGAATGTACAGTGACATAATTGGAGCCTTGGTGTGGCGTTGCTGCTCACAAGTCCTGCATGGTGGACTGGTGCCAATCCAATTTGATGAGGATGTGGTGTGTCTGTGCTAGGGACCACAGTGGTATGCATGCATGCATTCTCATTGTGCCATGATTAATGTGTGTGTTTAACGTGCAAAGATGCCCAATGTGAGCTGTCTCCTGGCTGCTCTTCCCTCAGAAGACGGGGAACCCTCGGTTAGGGGGGGATTGTCTGGTTCAGGGGTCAGGTCATCACGTAGGTCAATCTGCAGGCCCTTTCTTACTGCGAAGTTGTGCAGCATGCAACATGCACCGATGATATGGCACACGAAGTTTGGCGAATACAAGAGGGTACCCCCAGACTTATCCAGGCATCGGAAACGTGACTTCAGGAGGCCAAAGGTGCGCTCCACCACTGCACGTGTTTGGGCATGTGCTTGATTGTATCTTTCCTCTCCTGGGGTTTGGGGGTTCCGGATAGGAGTCATGAGATGGGGTCCCAGTGGATATGCAGAGTCACCTGTAAGGGAAAAGACAGGAGGATGTTAGTCATGCATGTGCCCCTTGTGATGTGTGCATCATGGGGGGGTACAGTCATGCCTGCCACCCATGTCACTCACCAACCAGCCAGGTGTCCCCATACACGTTCTGATCGAATTCCATTCGGATGTGGTTCTGATTGTATATGTAGCTGTCATGGCTGGACCCTGGGTGTTTGGCACGGACGTGACATATGAGGCCTTGGGCATCGACTATCACCTGTACGTTGATGGAGTGCCAATGCTTCCGATTGCGGTACATGTGCTCTGTCTCCTGGGGGGGCTGAAGTGCCACATGTGTGCAATCAATGGCCCCGATGGTGCGTGGGAATCTGGCAATTCTGTAGAAATCTGTCATTGCCTTCAGCCGCAGGTGCTCAGTGGTGGGTTTGATGATTTGGTTGGCCATGCGTCTGAGGATTGCAGGGACAACCTGGTGCACACATCTGCTCATGGAGGATTGTGACATCCCAGCCACCACTCCACTTGTACGCTGAAAAGAGCCACTGGCAAGGACATGGAGTGTTGCCATGACCTTGACCAGTGGCTGCACTGCATGTGAGCGTTGTGTTGGGCTGGTGATGTCCTCCTGCAGGGTTGTGGTTAATTCCATGATGGCATGAGGGGTGAATCTGAAGATGCGATACACCTCAGAATCACTCATGCTAAACAGGTCTATGCGTGTGCGGTATATCCTCTCCCGTGCCCTCCTCCGTGCCATCCTCCGTGCCCTCATCCTTCTTTGTTCATCTAAAGTCAGTAGTATAGCTATGCGCGACGATGCCCCTGGCATGTTGGCATACAGATTGTTGTGCAACACGTGTGACTGCTGAGCTCCTCACTAACAGTGTTGCTTTATCTAACATGTAGACTTTTTTTCTCTTTTTAGACCAGCTTTTATATGGTCTAATTTTAGACAGGACATTTTGCTGTTGCGCACACTGCGTAGCCTGCGCTGCCCCAACGTTCTTTTGTGGATCCCCGTAAGTCCCTCATTAGCATATTTGACTAGCAAATCAATGGTCTGTCTAGCGCAGTTTTGCGCGGACGGATGCACCTGTCTAACGAAATTACGCTGGACCAAAAAAAGTAGATTTCTTGCGTATCTCATTTTGGGGATGCCGTGCATCGAAACGCACGTGCACATTTAGACTTACGCACGCGCATCTCCTGTTGCGCAGGCGTAATCGCTCTGTGAATCTCTTTAAGATTTCAATATATATCTCAAAAAACTATGTGTGTGTGTGTGTATGTATATATATATATATATATATATATGTGTGTATATATATATATATATATATATATATATATATATATATATATATATATATATATATATATACAGATCTAATAGATATAAATATATATTTCATATGCAGCCATGTGTCACCACATTGTTTTGTCCTGAATAGAAAAAGTACCCAAAAAGTAGTAACCTTGCCGATTAATTTGCAAAGATCTTTGATTTCTAAAGATCGCTGCGTCACTGCAGGTAGATCTCAAAGTCTGTATGCAGCCGAACGATCGCTGGTTTCAACAATAACGGCTCCGGATAAAGAACAATCTTGAAGGAATTGACGCCTGATTAGGCCACCAGCGAGGTTGTATTAACCCTAGCTATCGACCGATAATTAATAACACCGACAGTGCGTCTTGGCATAGGTGCATGGAATAGCAATATTATTATTATTTTTTTGTTATATAAATTAATAAGGACCAGTGAAGGAGCGGTAGACACAACGCTCCTCTACACGGTCCAAAATCTTGCAGAAGATTTTGTCTCAGTTAGCGCAATGCCTCAGTGTGAAAGCCCTTGGGTTTGCATATTGGGAATGCTGGTCATGATTTCTCTTTGCTGTATTTAGGTGCTATATTGAACG
Organism: Rana kukunoris; assembly: GCA_029574335.1. Classification (NCBI taxonomy): domain Eukaryota; kingdom Metazoa; phylum Chordata; class Amphibia; order Anura; family Ranidae; genus Rana; species Rana kukunoris. The sequence continues at coordinate 295,676,069 of CM056049.1, forward strand.
TTAACATAATTTACATAACCAATGTTGTCAAGAAAAGATGTTAACACCAAAGTATTTATGATTTCAGATGTGATGATATCCTCAATAAATATTCTGGAATTTAAAGATGATACAATGTCGAACAGCAAACCAGAAGAAGCATTGAAGAGCTTGTCACGTCTAGGTAATGTCCAATTAATCACTATGGGCCAGATTCACAGAGCCCTTACTCCGGTCTAACTCGCGTTAGACCGGAGAACTTTCGAATTACGCGCGTCGTTTCATTAGGCTGAATCCTCAAACCATGAAACGACGGCTTCGGGCTTCCATCCGACTGGCTTACGTGTTCCTACGCCCTCGGATCTACGCTGCAATAATTTTGCGGCCCCTGGGTGGAATTCCCGTCGTTTTCCGCGTCGGGGTATGCAAATTAACTTTTTCCGACGATCCACAAAGTTACGAGCGTCATTCGCAATCTCTTACGGCACCTGTAGTCATCTTTTTGCTGCGTAAAGTTATTCCAGCTTTTAGCTGGTCTAATATTAGACAGCCCATGTTAATTATGGCTGCCGTTCACGCGTCAAATTTCAACTTTTTTTTTAATTTTTTACGTAAGTCGTCCGGGAATAGGAATGTAAGTAAACGACGCTACTCAAACCAAAAATGAATTAACAGCGTTATTTCGCGCAATGCATGGTGGTAAATTCATGAACGGAGCATGCACAGTTCGATCGCTGCGGGGACGCGCCAAATTTAAATGCTTCACGCCCCCTAATCGCGTATTTCAATTCCGCCGTTCAACTAGATGTTCTGGCTGATGAAACTGTGCATACACTTAAATTAGCCCTTAAAAATATTTTATTAGCTTTATACAGTAGATATTATAATGTTTAATATAGTTATTTTAGATGAAAACAATTAGAAGAAACAACAAAATGGGCTAAAAAAAAAAAAAAAATTCAAATGCTTTTTTCTAAAAGATTACTTTATATTGACAATGAAAACATGGGGTAAAGCACAGTTCAATGTTGTGTGTGTATGACATTCAACTACATTAATAATTTATTAAAGATCTGACTGCCATGACACTGTCCCAATCCCAGTGAAATAGTTCATGTAGTCCAATCGGCATTGCCTTGCAGACAATGTAGGAAGTCTGGGATGACCAGTGGACAACAGTGTCAGAACTTCCAAGTTATCTTGTACTCCAACGACGGGCCCTGGCATTGTCTCTGGATCCCTTGATGATTGGTTGCTGTAAGCTGTTGAATGGGCACGCAAATAATTATGAAGGACACAACAGCACAAAACAATTGTGTCAATTTTTGGTATTGCCATATTTATGCTTGTCAAGAAAATTCTAAATCTGTTGGCTAGTATTCCAAATGCGTTCTCAACTACCCTTTGTGCCCTTGACAATCTATAATTGTAGATTCTTTGGTCCGGGGTAAGGTTGCGCATGGGGAACGGTTTCATGACGTTCTCGCTTAAAGCAAATGCATCATCGGCCACAAAGACAAAGTTTTCCACGGTGTCATCGCGGGTGGGCAGGTTTAATGTTCCATTTTGGAGACGATCATAGAACTCTGTATGCTGGATGACACTGCCATCAGAGTTCCGACCATTTTTTCCGATGTCCAAATACAGAAAATTATACTTGGCATCTACTACTGCCAACATTATGATGCTGTAGAAACCTTTATAATTAAAATAATAAGAACCAGAATTTGCTGGTGGAACGATTCGCACATGTTTCCCTTCTATAGCTCCTCCGCAATTTGGGAAATTCCAGACTTCTTTAAAATTATTTGCAACATCCATCCACTCTGATGGGTTGCTTGGAAACTGTAACATAAAATTAAGTGTTTTAATATATTTTTTTTTTAGTGCAAACTAAACTGACACACCAAAATAGACTCAGTAGTACTGTGCTAGAAGGTTCATAAAGATGTAATGGGACAGCGCAGTAGGTGAACAGACTTTAGGTAAGTAAAATGGGGGTCAAGGGGTGGTGGGTGGGCGGTACTATCAACTTTATTGTGACCTTTGCATAGATTACTGAAAGGTACACAAAGTAGAAATTTATAAGCACTTTAAATGTAAAAATATAAAAAAATATCAGTCAGGGGAACATACATATAGTAGACATAATAGGTGTATAATAATTTACCTTCACATAATCTCTCTGTAGTACATCTATGAGAGCTTGGCAGGTTTCTGGGATTATTCTCCCAAGTGCTTGAGGAGAAATTCCGGTAGAAAATTTTAGGTCTTGGAGACCTCTCCCGGTTGCCAAATACCTTAAGGTTGCAATAAGCCTCTGTTCTGCAGTTATTGGCTGGCGCATAACTGTTGTTTCTTTTTGGATGATCGGTGTCACCAGCTGCAACAAGGCTTGGAAGCAGTCATCATCCATTCGGAGATAATTATGAAAGTCGTCTGGATTGTTTTCTTTTAATTCTCTGAGCAAGCTCATATGAGAATATCTCTCTCGTCTCTGCAGCCATTGTTTGAACCATGTGCTTCTCTTCTTCTTTTTTTTGGTTTTAAAACCATTTTGGATGGCCATAACTCCTAGCATGACCAGGGGCAATGTTTGGTCTTCCATATAAAAGTCAATTTTTGCCACGAAAAATCGTTAAATCAAGAATATTCTTCTCCCGAACAAATATACGTCTATAACAATCAATCTCCTAAAAACTCCTCACCGGAAAGGCGTGGCCACAAGGTCAAGTTCTGACATCAGATCCTCACTCCACGCTGACGAACGTTCCTACGCACAAGGGACGTTATGCTAGATCGTACGGGAATTGTCGGATGCTACTACGCGGCCGATTCGATTCTACATGTGCATACGATAATTTTATTAGGATTTTTCGAAAGATAATCTTTACATGTGTATGATGAAGCCGATTCGATTACAGTAACGCATACGATTAAATTTGGAAGAACGTTCTTTCTATATTTGTATCGTGTGAACGGGGCATTAGTCTCCAATAAGATCAAATATACCAGCAAAAATGTCTCAAATTTCAAGATGGTATTGGAATATAAAGTACATTACAAGAAATTTGAGAAAATAGTACTTAATAATTGGTCCATCCTGAAGCAAGACAGAGTTCTGGGTCCTTTGTTACCTCATCGACCTTCTTTTATTTATAAAAAAGCCCCCTCCCTACGTGACCGACTAGCTCCAGGTGTGGTAGACCCACTAATACAGTCGGAAAGTAGTTTTTTTTCCTTTCTCTCTGGATTTTATGCCTGTGGGCGTTGCACGGCCTGTAAGCATTTCAAATGTAATGTTAAAAAACAGAAAGATTTTTTGGCTTCAGTCACAAATAAACAATACAAGTTAGGCCAACTTATAACTTGCACTACAGTTGGTGTTGTTTACATGCTCGAGTGCGAATGTGGTCTTAAATACATCGGTAGGACCTCTAGACCCCTTCATGTTAGGTTAGGAGAACATGTTAACAACATCAAAAAAGGACTTAAAATGCACAATGGGGTCAATTCACAAAGCTTTATTTCCAGATTGCGGGTGTTATTTTAACGATTTTGCACGTTATTGAAGCTAGTTCAATTCACTAAACGATTTAACGCTTTGAAAAATCATCAAATAACGTTTCACTACACAGAACCGATATTTTAAGGTGTGGATCCTTATTAAAGAGTCAAATCGTTATTTTAAAGAGTCAAATCGTTATTTTAAAGTGTCAAATCGTTAAATATGTACAGAAGTGCAATTCACAAAGATTTTTTTGACAGTTATCGATCGTTAAGCAATCGTTAAATTAACACCTCCCTCAGGGAGGCGTTATGACATTTCTCAGGCGATATTTTGTAGTTAGAGGAAGCTTTTGGGCGATTTTTGTAGCGTAGTGAAGTTTTAAGTAGTGTTGGGCAAGATAGAACTGTGCTCTATTTAAACTTAAAATTATCCAGAGGCGAAGAAGAACATGTTAGAATGTTGTTCAGGTTTATAAACGTGTATCCCGTTCACATACTATTTTGGATGACTTTTCTGAAACCCAGGTGATAGCTAAATTCCGATTATCTTCTCCCATGATTTATTCTCTGTATGAGGAAATACACATGGCTTTAGAAAAGCACACACTAGAAGTTTTGCACATCACATGCTCAATCTCCATGTGTCTTGCTTGTGTCTCTCTCTCTCTCTCTCTCCATGTATCTGCTCTTTTCCACATGCAGCTGTTCTCCTCTTCTTCTGCTCCCAGAATGCATCTCTCCAGCATTATTTAACGATCTTAAGAGTTATTTTAATGTTCAAAATCTTAATAATAACGTCTGAGTAGTTAGCATAACGATTGGATAAAGAGTCAGTTGAAAACCATAACGACTATTTTAACCACTTAATCACCGCCCTATAGACGAAATACGTCTATAAGGCGGTTCCTGTACTCTAAGGCCTCGTACACACGATCGGACATATCCGATGAAAACGGTCCGTGGACCATTTCCATCGGATATGTCCGATCTGGAGTTTGATCCGATGGCATGTACACACCATCGGATCAAATTCCCCGCCGGCGGATGGCGCGGTGACGTGTCGGTGACGCGGCGGTGACGTTGACGCCGCCACGTCACCGCACCAGGAAGTAAAACACTTCCGCGCATGCGCCGAATCCATTCGGCGGCGGCGCGGCGGCGGTGCGGGATGACATGTCTGCTGGTAAGTGTACTAACCAGCAGACATGTCGGGCGGACAGATTCCCACCGGATAGATTTCAAAGCATGCTTTGAAATCTGTCGGGTGGACAAATCTGTCCGCTAGCCCATACACACGATCGGAGATGTCTGCTGAAACGGTCCATCGGACCGTTTTCAGCGGACATATCCCCTCGTGTGTACGAGGCCTAACAGGACGTCCATGGACGTCCTCCGTTAATGTCAGGTGTGCGCGCCCGACCGGGCGCACACACGCGATCGCCGGTGCTCACCGGGTCCACGGGACCCGCAGCATCAGTGATCGCGGTAAGGAGCCAATGGCGACAGCTCCTTACCACGTGATCGCGCCGTCCAATGATGGCGCCCCCTGTGCCCACGAGTGCCGCCTGTGCCCATCAGTGCCGCCTGTGCCCATCATTGCCGTCTGTGCCCATCAGTGCTGCCTGTGCCCACGAGTGCCGCCTGTGCCCATCAGTGCTGCCTGTGCCCACGAGTGCCACATGTGCCCACGAGTGCCGCCTGTGCCCACGAGTGCCGCCTGTGCCCATCAGTGCCACCTGTGCCCACCAGTGCCACCTGTGCCAATCAGTGCTCACCTGCACCCCACCAGTGCTGCCTGTGCCCCACCAGTGCCATATGTCCCCACCAGTGCCATCTGTGCTCACCAGTGCCATCTGTGCCCACCAGTGCCATCTGTGCCCACCAGTGCCACACCAGTTCCACCTGCACCACTGCAGTGCCGCCTGTTGGCTTGAAATGAGAGAAGCTGTCAGTACTTCAGGTGTGATCAAATGGATCAATTTTCAGAAATTGTTACCATAGCTTGTAGACCCTATAACTTTTACCCAGACGAAATAATATCCAAAAAAAAATTTTTTTTACCAAAAATATGTAGCAGTATACATTTTAGGCCAAATTTACTAAATGTTATGATAGCAATGAAGAAAAATTCATATTTTTACAAAATGTTCGTTCTTTTTTCATTAATAGCGCAAAAAAATAAAAACTGCAGAGGTGGTCAAATACCACCAAAAGAAAGCTCTATTTGTGGGAAAAAAAGGACAAAAATTTAATTTGGCTACAGTGTTGTATGACCGAGTTATTGTCATTCAAACTGTGAGAGCACCGAAAGCTGAAAATTGGTCTGGTTATTAAGGGGGTTTAAGTGCCCAGTGGTCAAGTGGTTAAATAACGATTATAGCTTTCGTGAATACCATGTTTGCTAGCGTTAAATAAGGAGTGCTAATTTAACAACTGAAGAAAACCAATAACGTTTCTCTTTGTGAATTGACCCCATAGTGTCTAAACACTTCAAATTTGTTCACAATCAAAGCCCCATGGGTTTAAAATTCTGGGGCATTGAAAAGGTGACAAAACATTGGAGAGGTGGCAATTTTTTATGTCAGCTCAGCTGCAAGGAATCCCATTGGATTCATGAGACCAAAGTTTTGGTTCCGGGGGGCTTAAATGTTGAATTTGATATTAATTGTTTCATTTCTGATCGGTATACAGAATAATTCCACGCTGCCTTAAGAGTAAGCTGCTGACACACCAAGTAGACAAATTGCAACAATGTGGAAACAAAAAAAGTGTAATCAAAATATTTGAGAAATGAATAAATACGTAAAAACTTGATAAAATGAAGTGCTCAAATAATGATAGTGAAGAATGTAAATAGAAATGTCCCCATAAGCACACTATGAAAGTCTATATGCAGGAAATTTAAAACAGGTGCAAAAATGCAGAGACTATCTGTCCTTAGAGTGATCAAACTTCGGTGTTGACAAAGTTCAAAATATGGTGACGACTTCAAACCATGCAGATCTGTGCAAGTGAAGAAGCGATGAAGTAAAGGGAACCACACCACAGGTAAAAGGTTTACCAGAATGTATGGACCCTAGAGAACTTACGTTCAATGGGTCAAAAAGGCTTGCGTGGTGGAACCATGATGTAGTTTTGGGCTCCAAGATGCTGTGCCAGAGATGACAAAACACTAGCAGTATAGAGAGAATCTCAGGGAAAGGTGACTTCCCAGTGGGTTGTCTCATAGAAATGATGGTCCAGGGAATCCCAAATAGATGTAGAAGGGTTGTGTCACATAATAGAAGAAAAAAAGGGCCACATAGTGTAACTCTATATTACAGCATATTAGTACATATCAAAAGTTTAATGAAGTCAGCACACTTACATTTGTGATGATATTCAAGCGCTTTGTATAAAATGTGGAAACAATGGAGTCTCCCGACGCATTTTGTCCACTAGGACATCATCTGGGGTATCTCTCCACTGCTGCCCACCAATTATTTATAAAAATAATTACCCCAATTATGTAGGGATGCGGAAATTAACTATCAATTCCTCGATTAATCTTACATTTTTTTGATCGTTCAAAATTTTTTTGATCGATCAAAATTCATTTGATTGGTACTTACCTCTGCGCCGGCTTCCGGGCCTTCTTGGAGCTCCGTTGGAGATCTGGTGACATCACGGACACCAGCGGGACTTGCCATGTCCATCTGAAGGGTTCCTCTACTGTGCCTTCATAGCTGCATGCCGGCGAGACCTTACTACAGTAGGTGACTGGGATATTGTGTCAATCTCGCTCCCTTTCTCGGCGAGATTGAGCACTTGCGAGCCCCATCGCGAGAGCCAGCGCCGAGCTGGCTTGCCGCGATGGAGACAAAGCCATCATAGAAGCGACGGGGATCCGACGCGGATTCCCGCCAATTCTACACGTGGGCGGAGTTTGTTATGAATCCTGAAGGAGAAATCCCCGCCGGATTTTTAAAAAAAAATCTGGCATGGGTTCCCCCCTCAGGAGCATAATGGGCCCTTAGGTCTGTTATGGGTTGTAAGGAGACCCCCTACGCCGAAAAAACGGCGTGGGGGTCCCCCCACAATCCATAACAGACCCGTATCCAAAGCACGCCGGCCGGCCGGTCAGGAAGGGAGTGGGGGCGAGCGAGCGCCCCCCCCCCCTCCTGAGCCGTACCGGGCAGCATGCCCTCAACATGGGGGGGTTAGGTGCTCTGGGGCAGGGGGCGCACTGCGGCCCCCCACCCCAGAGCACCCTGTCCCCATGTTGATGAGGACAGGGCCCCTTCCCGACAACCCTGGCCGTTGGTTGTCGGGGTATGCGGACGGGAGGCTTATCGGAATCTGGAAGCCCCCTTTAATAAGGGGGCCCCCAGATACCGGCCCCCCACCCTAAGTGAATGAGTATGGGGTACATTGTACCCCTACCCATTCACCTGCAAATAAAAAGTGTAAACACAAATAAACCACACAGGGTATTGAAATATTTAATTAGTTGGCCGCCGGGGGGGGGGTGTGTATGATCGCTTTTATAAAAGCGCCCCCCTCCGGCGGGCTTCTGTGGGGGGTGGGTGCCGCCGTCTGGTTCTCTTCCGCCGCCGGGGGGGGCGCTTTGATAAAAGCGCCCACCACCCGGCGGGCTTCTTTCGACGTCTTCGGCGGCTGGGGGGTCTTCTCCCACTCTCCGGGGTCTTCTCCTTCTCTCCGGGGGTCTTCTCCGCTCTCCGGGGGTCTTCTCCGCTCTCCGGGGGTCTTCTTCTTCTTCAGGACTCGCCGCCGCTAACTTTGTGTGTTAGCTCAATTACTAGCGGCGGCGAGCCCCCTCCTCTGTGACGTCGTCTTCTTCTTCTTCCTCTTCTGTTCTCCAGATGTTGACGCGACGCTTCCTTCCGCTGTTATGCCGGGCGTGCGGCTCGCAGCGAGTTATATAGGCCTGTCTTGTGACGTCGCAGTCCCATCATGCTCCGGTAGGTACCACGTGCTACCTACCGGAGCATGATGGGACTGCGACGTCACAAGACAGGCCTATATAACTCGCTGCGAGCCGCGCGCCCGGCATAACAGCGGAAGGAAGCGTCGCGTCAACATCTGGAGAACAGAAGAGGAAGAAGAAGAAGACAACGTCACAGAGGAGGGGGCTCGCCGCCGCTAGTAATTGAGCTAACACACAAAGTTAGCGGCGGCGAGTCCTGAAGAAGAAGAAGACCCCCGGAGAGCGGAGAAGACCCCCGGAGAGCAGGACAAGACCCCGGAGAGTGGGAGAAGACCCCCCAGCAGCCGAAGACGTCGAAAGAAGCCCGCCGGGTGGTGGGCGCTTTTATCAAAGCGCCCCCCCCCGGCGGCGGAAGAGAACCAGACGGCGGCACCCACCCCCCACAGAAGCCCGCCGGAGGGGGGCGCTTTTATAAAAGCGATCATACACACCCCCCCCCGGCGGCCAACTAATTAAATATTTCAATACCCTGTGTGGTTTATTTGTGTTTACACTTTTTATTTGCAGGTGAATGGGTAGGGGTACAATGTACCCCATACTCATTCACTTAGGGTGGGGGGCCGGTATCTGGGGGCCCCCTTATTAAAGGGGGCTTCCAGATTCCGATAAGCCTCCCGCCCGCATACCCCGACAACCAACGGCCAGGGTTGTCGGGAAGGGGCCCTGTCCTCATCAACATGGGGACAGGGTGCTCTGGGGTGGGGGGCCGCAGTGCGCCCCCTGCCCCAGAGCACCTAACCCCCCCATGTTGAGGGCATGCTGCCCGGTACGGCTCAGGAGGGGGGGGCGCTCGCTCGCCCCCACTCCCTTCCTGACCGGCCGGCCGGCGTGCTTTGGATACGGGTCTGTTATGGATTGTGGGGGGACCCCCACGCCGTTTTTTCGGCGTAGGGGGTCTCCTTACAACCCATAACAGACCTAAGGGCCCGTTATGCTCCTGAGGGGGGAACCCATGCCGGATTTTTTTTTAAAAATCCGGCGGGGATTTCTCCTTCAGGATTCATAACAAACTCCGCCCACGTGTACAATTGGCGGGAATCCGCGTCGGATCCCCGTCGCTTCTATGACGCACTCGCTGGAATGTGCTTTTACTATTCCAGCGAGTGCGAGATATCGGCAGCCTGTCGCCGAGATTCAGCGCGATGCTGTCATGCTAAAAACACATTCTCGGCGGCAGGCACTGTATCTGCCACACGCAAGGGATTTTACACTTCCCTCTATCACTTCCCTCTATCAACCTGGGATTCTACAGCCATCCACTGGGAGTTGTGATAGTTTCCTTCATGGGACATCTACATGCCGACAGACTGATGTTAACCTCTCCTCATCTAGATTTAGCAGTTGTATCGTTGTACACATTTGTATACCAGTATCATACTTAGCTACATGTTTTTATGACTGCTTTTGCTACCGTTTGGTATTACTTACACCATTTTTACAGTTTATGTAGCTACATCGATTTTATCTCCAGTGCAATATTTATTTTGTTACCTACTTGAAGACTATAAAAGTAATAATGCTATTCCCATCGAGTGCTGCCTTTGTGTGTTTTTTTTTATCCTGCTATCCATTTTTCCAGTGGTTGGTAGCTGCACTGGGAATGAGCCTGCTAGGAGATCAGCTAAAAGTAGTTGTCTCTGTAGGTGCATTATAATTATTCGAAATTAGTCGATTAAAAAAAAATCGATTAATCAAACACAACATTTTTAATCAGTAACAGCCCTACAATTATGAGAAACCAGCCCATGAGCATTACCAGTGTGAAATAGCTTTTCTTCCTGTATAGACCCAAAATGGCCAACCAGCGTGTGTTCCATGCCTCTATCTGGATACCTGTATTTGTACCAAGCCTCTTTTTGGTCCCTGGATGCCTGTATGTGTGTCCAAAATGGCCGACCGTGGTGCTTTCCACGCCTCTATCTGGATGCCTCTGTATTGTACCAAGCCTTGTTTTGGTCCTTGGTCCTTTTTCATTTCTGATCGTTAGGTTTTTTATTTATTTTTTATATATGTTTTATATATATTTTCTTCTATCATTCTGTGTGTTATTTATGCGTTTTATGAGATTTAAATCTAAGTGACCCATGATATTCAGTATGGACGCAGGATGAAATTCATGATTTTTTAATATATATTTGTTTTTATATATTTTATATTCATTATAGGAAACTAGTACTATTTGGATAGTAAGCATCATTTATTTTAATTTTTTTAAAACAGCAATGTTTTTTCGTAAATTTTAACATTGTTAACTTTGTTCAGTTATGTTATTTCTGTTCTATGCTTCAGTCTCTTTTTACCATCGACTATATTGCGTGGTTGCTAGGGTGATGTGCTTTGCGTAATTACTGTTTCTAGCCAGAGATGTCTGCTAATTGTGTATTTAAAGTGGGTGATTTGCGTCATTCCGTCACCACTGATGATGTCCTGTCCCCTTGGGACGTAACACGTATGGAACCTTGTGACTATTGATCATGACGTCACCTACATGCTGTCTCTTGTGGAGTACACATTTGTATATGTTGTGAATCTTTCGCACTAAGTTCAGTGCCATACTTGTAAGTGCATTTTTATATATTTTGTTTACATTTTACATCATACGGAGAGCACTAGATGTCTGCTTCTTCTTCTATGTTTATATCCACTTGGAGTTGGTGGTGAGATTGTTCACGATCTAGCAAGTTACCAGCATTCATTCCATCTGATCCAGAGCACCTGTTTGTTTATCCCTTAAAGGAAACTACCGGTGAGACCTGACTGATATATTCAGGGGTCGATTATTTGAGAATAACATTGGTGGAGGGTTCCACTCAGTCACCATATCAGATCGTATATCACTTTGGACACTTGCTGGTGATTGCTGACCATCTTTTATGAAGAATTCTAGTTGAAAAGCATGGACTGTTTCTTTTACCATTTATCTTAGTTTTGTTTTACATGTTTTTGCGCTGCACTGCCTATTTTATATTTACTATCAGGGATTTGATATTTTGACCCTCAGTGTTTCAGCTGTTGTTCTTAGGGTTAATTTGCGCTGGTTGATTTACCTTTTCAATAACTTGTATATAAGCCTTTAAAATTAACAATTTTGTTCGAGGCGCATGCGCGGACTGCTCGGGAATGGCATCTTAGCCTGAGAGCTCCGCACCGCTACGGCTGATCGGCGAACATAGCGGGGGAGCCGGATTCCCGGGGGCCGCTGACGATACACCCTCTGGTGGGGGAATACCCAGGGCACCCACACAAGCTGGAGGGATCCGTGCGGAGAAGCCTGGAGCCGCAATTCACGGAGGTGAGCGGGGCGCACGATCCCAAGATGGCGGGCATCCCTCTGACACGCTACACAGGAGCGGAGGAATCCCCTGTTGTCAGGCCATCGTACGCTGCGGTGGCCGGCTTACATGCTCAGGGGACCCTGGCAGGTTCCCTGACAGAATTAGCTCACTCCCCAGCTTCCACGGAGTCCCTGCTAGAACAAACCATGGCAGAGTTGCTGGACTCGCCCCTGGGGCCTACCTCCCCACAGGCAGCGGTGGAGCCTGTCATGGCGGCCGCATCCCCTCACAGCATATCTCACACTGCTGACCTGTTCACACAGCTGTCCATATTACTGGACAAAGGGCTAGTGCAGACTGCAGCAAAAATTACTAGTGACCTGAGAGGGGACTTTCACATGATCAGCTCTAGGATGGAATCCATTGAAAGCAAACTGGATCAAACTATAGCCACAACCAGACAAAACTCTGACCAGATCCAGGTCCTGCAGGACCAATTGGACATTGCCTTATCCCGGATTGATGACCTGGAGAACAGGTCCAGGAGAGAGAACTTTAGGATCAGGGGGCTCCCTGAATCAATCACTGACACCTTCACGGTTGTCCAGGAATTCGTTAAACAACTTGTCCCTAACATCCCCCCACATAAACTGGAGATCGACAGAGCCCACAGAACCTTGGGACCCCCTAGAAAGGACGGATCCCCCAGAGACATAGTGGTCAAACTCCACTTCTTTTCGGTAAAAGAGGAGGTTATTGAAGTTGTGCAGGCACCAAAACCCTCTCACCTGCCGGGGACACAACATTCAAGTGTTTGCGGATCTCTCCCCGACAACCATCCAGAAGCGGAGGGCCCTAAAACCCCTCTTGCTGGTCCTGTCACAACGTAACATCAAATATAAATGGGCCTTCCCCTTCGCCCTAAAATTTGAGTACAAAGGCAAATCTCACTCATTTCACAGTCTCCATGATGGGGAACGCCTTCTCTTAAATCTGCGCCTTATCTCCCAGGAAGCGGCCATGGATCTCTCCAACTCCAATCCCGGATCAACCAAGAGGCCATCCCCTGCGAGCCCTCTTGCAAACACCTGGGATAAACCTAAACTTAAGAAGACCAGGGACACCAGACCCCCATGATTCCACCTGAAAGTTTTTCTGGGAACAGTCCGTGAAATTCTCCCTCATGGGACCTCTCTTCTGTTTTGGGGGGAGCAGATTCCCCCCCCTTTATTTCTATTTTTTACTTTATTTTTATTTGCTCTGCTTAATGCCCTTCTCAGCAGTTGCGATCGAGATCAGAGTTCTGATCTACTCTTCTAAGTTTGATATGTTGTGACTATATGATAACTTGTGATTTTCTCGTTTTGCCATACATGTTTTTCAGCTGTGTTGGGGGCCCGTCCCCGGTGGACCTCCTACTCCTCTGCGAGTTTTGGCGGAGGGGGGGGGCTCTCCGGGGAGATGGCCTCTGGGGCTCCGTGCCTCCCTGCTACTATTACCGGAGCTTTATGCTCCCTTTTAGTCTCTCTGTTAAGCCGAGGCTGGAGCTGTGTTGCTGCGCCTCCACCTACCCCCCGGACTTGGTTATGCCTCCTCCGTGGGTTAGGCGTCTGCCCCGCTCGCTGAGCGCAGATGACTTGCTTGAGGTTCTTGGTGACGGGTTCTTGATTTCCCGTCATCCCTCCGAGCTCCTCGTGAGCTCAGGTCCCCTCCCCCTTCCCCTCCCCCTCTTCTCCCTTCCCTTTTGTCTATCTCCTTTCTAACTTTTCTTTTTTCGCAGGAGGTTGTGGTCTTGTCCTCAGTTCGCAGTACCCAGGATGTCCTCAGCTCTTCCGGCGGCCAGGCCCCCGAGACAATTGCAGCCCCTCCGATCCGGTAAGTGGCGGGGTTCTGGTGATTTTCCCCATCCCTCTGCTCCATGGCTAGTAACACTCACAGGGCTGCTCAATTGAAAGTAGCCACCCACAACGCACAAGGCCTTAACTCACCGTCCAAACGGCGAAAGGTTCTGGACTTTGTGAAGTACCGCAACCTTGATGTCCTCTTTTTACAGGAAACCCACTTCCCGATCCGGTACAAACCCAATTTTCTACACGCCCATTTTCCACAGTTTTTTCTAGCTAGTGCTGTGGATAAAACCAAGGGGGTGGCAATTCTCATTTCTAAGAATTGCAGATTCTCCCTTCAGTCGGATTATAGGGACCCCGGGGGAAGGTTTGTCCTGGTCAAGGGCACGATCGATGGCCACCTGTACTCACTAGTCTCTTACTATGCCCCCAACGTGGGCCAACTTAAATTTTTCATTGACCTATTCAAAACCCTAGATCCCCTATTGGAGGGCTCGGTGATACTGGGTGGGGATTCGAACGTCGCCTTTGACCAAAGCATTGATAAATCCAAGCCCCCCATGACACAGAATGTGCGCCCCACTAAAGTCAGCTCCAAATTAGCCAAATTATTATTCCAACGGGGCCTCACGGATATCTGGAGGGAAATGAATCCTACTCAGAAAGATTATACGCACTTTTCTCACGCACACCAAACATATGCCAGAATTGATCACCTCCTGATCTCTAACGCCATGATCCCAATGGTTGGTGACTCCCGGATCTCGGATACAGTTTGGTCGGATCATGCTCTGGTGAGCATGACCTTGACCACTCATCTTACCCCCCGGGCGTCCCCCTATTGGCGACTTAACGAAACAATCTTGTCGGACCCCGCCCACAGAGCTGAGATCGAACTGGCCATTTCGGAATATTTTTCGCAAAATAGCTCCCCTGACATGTCAGCGGAGACTCTGTGGGCAGCCCACAAGGCGACCATCAGAGGAAAGTTAATTCAAATTAAAGCGAGAATCAACAAAGCAAGTAGGGCAGCCATAAGGGGTCTGGAAAATAAATTTCAAGATCTATGCGCGGCACATAAGAGAGATCCGGGACAATGTCCTACGTCTCGCATTGATTCTGCCCGCCTGGAACTGAACTTGGCACTGACTGCTAGGGCTGTGTCCAACCTGCGCTGGCAGGGAGCAAAATTTTACAGTTTAAAAGATAAAGCGGGGCCTCTCCTAGCTTCCAAACTGACCCCACGCCCTCGAACGTATGCATTCCCTAAAATTAACATAGTGGGTCGTCCCCCCACGGCAAACCCTCTTAAAATCTTACAAGCGTTCCAATCTTTCTTCACAAATCTTTATGCTGATCACCAGGCAGGGAGAGACCATACTGGGACTAGGTTCCTAGACGACCTTCCCATCCCCTCATTATCGAAAGACCACAGAGATTCGAAGCTCCTGTATCTGTTGAGGAGATACTGGAAGTCATTAAAGGCCTAAAGAAAACTTCCGCTCCTGGACCAGACGGGTTCTCCACCCCGTATTACAAGGCCTTCGCCCTGATCCTAGCCCCCCATCTCGCAAACTTTTTCAACTCCAAAACTAAGGGAGACCCCATGGGTGCGCAGCTGAACGCCGCCTTCATCTCTGTCATCTCCAAACCTGACAAGGACCCGGGAGATGTCGGTAACTATAGACCGATATTCCTCATCAATAACAACCTCAAAATAATGACTAAAGTTATGGCCGATCGTTTACCGTCCTTTATTGGAACCTACATACACAAAGACCAAGTTGGGTTTATACCCGGCCGTCAGGGACCGGACCAAATTAGGAGGGTGGTTGACATTATGTCTTTGATACAATCGGGTTGGGATGGCGGAGGTGCCCAGGCAGGTATGTTGCTGTCATTAGACCTTCAAAAAGCTTTCGACTCGGTCTCTTGGTCCTATATTGCTGGAATACTGGAGCGATGGGGCTTTGGTCCCAGATTCACCGGGCTCATTCAGTCTCTGTACTCCAATCCTGAAGCTAGGATCAAATTACAGGGCTTGTATTCGGACCCCATAGCAATAAGAAAGGGCACCCGGCAAGGATGCCCCCTCTCGCCACTAATTTTTGCAATAGCGATTGAATCGCTAGCCATTGCTATCAGGTCCAACCCCGATATTGCGGGCGTCCGTTGCGGCCCTAAGGTCCACAAGTGTGGACTGTTCGCGGACGATTTGATCCTTTTCATAACCTCCCCCATCACCTCCCTACCAGTGATCTGTAAAACTTTGGATGACTTTGCGGTTATATCGGGGCTACGGGTTAATTATGCCAAGTCTCAGGCCCTCAATATATCCCTCCCGCCACCTGTAGTCGCCCAGCTGAAAAACTCCTTCCGTTTTCAGTGGAGTGAAGCCTCTATTCGTTATTTGGGAGTTAATTTAACCCCCAAATTTGAAATGTTATACCAAGCTAATTACCCCCCCATGTACAAAAAACTAGAACAAGATCTTAAACAGTGGCACCCACATCAACTGTCGTGGCTAGGGAGGATCAACTCCGTGAAGATGACCCTGCTACCACGACTCCTTTATATCTTTCGCTCTCTCCCAATATCTATTAGGAAGGATCACTAAGACTCATTCCAATCCAAAATCATCCGATTTGTTTGGAAGAAGTCGGGCCATCGCCTAGTTAGGAACACTCTTTTCAGACTTAGGAACAGTGGGGGACTGGGGCTACCCAATCTACTCTGGTACTATCAGGTGGCCAGACTAGCCCAACTCTCTACGGTTTACAGTAAGGTGGACATGGAAAGGCAAGCGGTCCCTACCTTCACTCTTGACTTCCTCCTCTGGAGCCCTCCCAAAGCTAGGCCGCCTGTACTTTGCCCCCCCTTATCTCACACATTTGCAATCTGGGATAAGCTTAGGAACAACCTTTCCCTGGTCTCCCCCTGTAGACCCTTGGCACATATCTTCCACAATCCTGATTTTCTACCGGGAATGGACATTAGGGCCTTCAGGTGGTGGCTGGACAAGGGGATGTACCGGATCGGGCACTTCCTTTCACCCTCGGGACCCCTCTCCCTCTCCCATTGTGTTAAAATCCTGAAAATGCCAGCTACAGAACGTTTCCGATTCCATCAATTGTCCTGCTTCCTGCACTCTATCTGGTCTAAGAACCCTGACCCGCCCCAACTCACATTATATGAACAGTGGTGTGGAGATCTCATGGAGCAGAGGGCGGGGGTTCTCTGGAATCTATTCGTCACTGGCCAGGGATGTCCATAAAACGGCCTACATGCTGGCCTGGGAAGGTGGTTTACAAATGTCATGGCCCCTGGAGACTTGCCACAAAGCCTATTTCTCATATTTTAAAGGGATATTTAATGTCTCCCTCATTGAGGCTAATTTAAAGGTATTCACCAGATGGTACCTGACTCCCACCCGGCTTGCCGCTATGTTTCCCTCGGCTTCCCCCTTGTGCTTCCGAGGGTGCCAAATGAGGGGTTCCATGCTACACGTTTGGTGGGAGTGCCCCAAAATCAGAAGTTACTGGACCAAAATATTCCGAATAGCGTCCTTGGTATCTGGCCTGGCTATTCCCCGGTCTCCATTAACAGCCCTTCTTAACCAACGCCTTCCCCGGGCTTCGAAATCAACCCATAAATTAGTTTTTTTCATTTTTCTGGGGGCAAAAATCACCCTGGCCAGGGCATGGAAGAACCCCACGATATCCATTACAGCAGCTAAAAGGAAAATATCATGGATCATGTCCCAAGAGAAGATGCTGAGCTCTAGCCTGGACACTTTCCCTCAGTTTTGGGAGACCTGGGAACCCTGGGCGAAATACATGGGGGTTGGAGACTCAGTCTTTTTGCCCTGCTGAGTAGACTGGGTATAGACATCTGCCTCCTGCCTTCTGCTGTTGCCTTCCTCCTCTCTTCCTTCTCTCTCTCCCCTTCTTCATTCTCTCCCTCTGTCCCCTTCTACCCTCCAATTCCCACAGACAGCATCAGGGTTTTATTCCTGGGCACGGGCTTTCTCTCTGCAATATATAGGGCTCATCATGCCCGAATGTTAGTTTTTTTTTTTTTTTTCTTACCTGATAATTATTGGAGAAAACCCTTTTTTTATTTTTATTCATATTTTTATTTTATTTTTCTGTGACCCCCACTGTTTGATATTTAGGTCGCCTTTTACGGATGGGGGCCCTCCACACCCTCCCCTGCACAGTCAGCTCCCTTTAGGGGTGTGGTGGAGGGGTTGGGGAGGGTCTCTCCCTTTGGGGTGGCCAGGTCGTTGTCATGTTCATAACTAAATAGGTGGTTAATGTTAGAAATACCTTTTTTCTCTATAGAAGCTTTTTGTTCTGCATATGTTATCTGTGCCGATTGTCTCTTAGGATGATTTCAGGCTTATCGCTGTCTGTCATTGTTACCTTCTTATTTGAAAATTAATAAAAACCTTTAAACATAAAATTAACAATTTTGTCAGGACACAACAATTCATTACAGCCGCAATCAGTTTTAAATGACCTTTTTCCTTAAGAAATTTAATTTTATTGCAGGGTCTTTTCTAAACACAGGAAAACTGCACCACTTTACAGGCATACTATAGACACCCCCCAGGTATGAAATTTAAAGGAATTTTTCACTTTAATTGTTTTACATTAAGCATTATTAAAATCACTGCCCACAAAAAAACATCTGTTTTTAAAACTTTTTTTGCATTGATACCCCGGGTCCCCAAACACTTTTTATGACAATAACATGCATAAAAGCTTTTAAAATTAGCACTTTTGATTTTTAATGTTCGTGTCCCATAGACTTTAACAGTGTTTGTGTGTTCGAACACATTTTTTTGCCTGTTCGGCAAGGTCTGGTGCGAACCGAACTGGGGGGTGTTCGGCCCATCCTTACTCTCAAACTGCAGTGCACACAAATGGCCAAAATAATATCATTGGTGGTAGTGGTTTACTAGTACACACATTAAGAATCACATACATGTGGCCTGTGTGAGCAGAGTTAAGTGTGGATTTTTTGCACTCTCAAACTGAACTTAGTGCACACAAAAATTCCCCAAATAATCTATGTGGCAAAGTAGTACTAGCAAATATATCGATTCTGTGGCCTGGCCATGCAGAGTTAGGCTTAGGCATAGGCAGGCAAGCGGCATGGCCTATTTGCATTCTCAAACTGAACTTTCAGGCACACAACAATACCCAAAGTACCTGTGGCAGAGTAGTACTAGCAGACATGCTGGAGATGAGCAGTATGGGGGATCCTTCTTGTTTAAAGTCCGAATGGAAATGGCTACGGGTGCATGGTTTTATGGATCCCGAGCGCCATGCATTGTGACGTCACGAAAATGGGCAGTGCACATGCCCAGATTCTATTTTCCACAACAATGATCATCCGTATTAACAAAAATAGAGCGACAATTTAAAAAAAAATGCAATATTTTTTACTTTTTGCTATAATAAATATCCCCCAAAAATATATAAAAAAAAAAATGTTTTCCTCAGTTTAGGCCGATACGTATTCTTCTACGTATTTTTGGTAAAAAAAATTGCAATAAGCGTTTATCGGTTGGTTTTCGCAAAATGTATAGCGTTTACAAAATAAGGGATAGTTTTATTGCATTTTTATTATTTTTTTTTTTTTTTTTACTACTAATAGCGGCGATCAGCGATTTTTTTCGTGACTGCGACAATATGGCGGACACTTCTGACAATTTTGACAAATTTTTGGGACAATTGTCATTTTCACAGCAAAAAAAATGCATTTAAATTGCATTGTTTACTGTGGAAATGACAGTTGCAGTTTGGGAGTTAACCACAGGTGGCGCTGTAGGGGATGTGTGACCTAATGTGTGTGTTTACAACTGTAGGGGGGTGTGGCTGTAGGTGTGACGTCATTGATCGCGTCCCCCTATTACAGGGATGACGCGATCGATGCTGCCGCCACAGAGAAGCACGGGGAAGCCGTGTGTACACACGGCTCTCCCCGTTCTTCCGCTCCAGGGACGGATCGCCGCACTCCAGCGGCGATCGGGTCCGCGAATCCTGCGGTCCCGGTTCTGGAGCTTCGGACCGGGTCGCGGGCGCGCGCCCACGGCTGGGTACTAAAATCAACGTATATATACGTTGATGTGCCCAGCCGTGCCATTCTGCCGACGTAAATGTGCAGTAGGCGGTCCTTAAGTGGTTAAAGAATGCCGCCATCTGTAAATGGACATTTATGGATGGCCCTTAAATGGTTGAAATGTATGGGCTATCCGTAATTTATTGACAGTTGGCAACCCTGCTATACAGTTTTGAAAAGTTTGCATCTGCAACCGTCAGAGTTGATGGCAATGAACTGGATGCTTCAATGTAAGACTCCACTTTCAGCTTGCTCTCTCTCAGTGCTATTAAGCTGCACACACAATTTACAATAAAATAACTGTATACAGGAGCTTCCAACATTTCCCTTTCTCAGCTCCATGTTACTCTTCCAAACCAATACATCTACAGTGATATTTATAAGAAAACAAAGATAGTAAGTCATTACAAAATAAATCAGGAGTTGTGATAAAATGTTTTTTTTTTTGAGTGAGGTAGAGCAAGTTTTATTATTTGCAGAACAGGATGTGAGGCTGCTAGCTATCTTGTGACTGAAACTCGAAAACCTCTTTTAAAGATCATAATGTGTACACAGCCTATGCGGTTATCAGTCTGACAACAAATTTCACCTCACTGAATTCCCCTTTTTTCAAGCAAGTCACTGAAAACATTCAGATTATTTTAAGCAATAATTATCTCAACTAACAATTGCATTAGCACCTATTAGGATTTATTGTTCTTTGGCAGTTCTAATAATGTTTTTCCTTTTGAGAACAAAAACTTAAGATGCATAAAAATGTGTCAGTTCCTTTGTATGATGACAAGGTTGCATAATTACACATTAAATGTTTTCATTTCATTCAAATGTAGATTTTTGCAAATATTCTTCAAAAATGTATAAAGTTATATTGCTAACAACAATGATGTTCTAATACAGCTTCTTTGATTGTAATTGTAAAATGTATAATACAAGTGTCCACAGTGTTGCAGTGTAATTTAGTTTTAATTAAACTCCTTTGTGGTTTTCTGCTGCTTATTTGGGAGAATGCAGAGTACTAACTCAGTCACGACACTAGGGAGTCATCAGCATCGCTCAGCTTTTTGCTTACAGTGAAAAACTCACTTCCTGGTCCAATCTATATCATAATGATTCTAATTTAGTATTGTTGATCTTTACCACCATGACCTTTGGCGTATGTTTGCCAAATCACCCTTATATTCATCTGCCTGAGTGATAACTTAAAGAGGAGTTCCACCCAAAATTGGAACTTCCGCTTATCCCACTCCTCACCCCCTTACATGCCACATTTGGCATGTAATTTTTTTTGGGGGGGAGTGGGAGCTTCAGGAGGAGTGGGACTTCCTGTCACACTTCCTCCTTCCGCCGAGGGGCTGGTAAGGCGATTAAGCTTAATCGCCTTATTGCAACCCCTCCCTGTAGGTGTTCACCTAGGACACTGACAGGTCCTAGGCGATCGCCTGTCCAATGGGACAGCCGGGAAACGCCCGCGCGCATGCGCAGTGCCGCTCGCGCATGCGCAGTGGGTGCCCGGCCGTGAAGCCGAAAGCTGTCATGGCCGGGTGCCCACAGTATCAATGAGGATGCCGGCCAGGGAGAGGGGGAGAGGAGCGGAGCCCCGGCCGGCCCGTCGCTGAAAAGCTGGAGCAGGTAAGTGTCTGTTTATTAAAAGCCAGCAGCTACACTTTTTGTAGCTGCTGACTTTTAATAAACATACATTTTGGCTGGAACACCCCTTTAATGGTTGATGACTGGCTAAGGCCGGCCATACACAGTTCAGCAGGAACCAGCTGAGATTGGAACCATTAATGGGCAGGCTGATTGTACCAAGTGAATCAAGAGATTAACTTGGGCACAACCAGCCTGCCAGATTCTTTTGCGATTATTGCTAGTGGCTGCTATAGCTGCTAGCAATAATTTCTGTCTTCTTTCAATAGGTGACGGCTCCCCCTGCCCGCCCTGATGGTTGCGGGAAATAAATTTGCTCTGTGTATGGCCAGCCTATCAAATAAAAACATAGTTATACTGACTTGACAGTAACATGAATTGAAAATCCTATCACATATCAATATCTATTTTTGATTTTAATGGCCTTTAACTACATCAATACTTAGCACTTTTGTCCCTTCCTTCCCAGGCCAATTTTCAGCTTTCAGCACTCTTGCATTTTTAATGACAATTACGCGGTCATGTTACACTGTACCCAAATGAAATGTTTATCATTTTGTTTGCACAAATAGAGTTTTTCCTTTATTTTTTTTATTTTTTTTGCGATATAAGCAAAAAAAGAGCGTACATTTTGAAAAAATGTAGTGCCAATCACAGAGCCCTCCTGCCGATCTCAGATGCGCCGTGTCCGGGTGACACAAGTGCATCGGGATCATGCCTTCTGCGTGGGCACGTGCTTGCATAATCCCCCTCCTTCTGAGAGACATTCCTAAATAACTCAAAAGCTTTCTTCAGCTAGAAAGAAATGCATACATTTAACCACTTCCCACCCGGCCACTGCATATGTACGGCCAGGTTGGAAGTGGCTAAAGGTATGCATTTCTTTCCACCTGAAGAAAGCTTTTGAGTTATTTGAGGTTCATATCAGCTGGCTTGCTGAGTACTTGCAGGCCCTTCCATTAATCCCCTTTAAAGAGTACTTGTCTTTTTAACTTCAGGTTAAAATGTTAAACACAGGCATACATTTCATACTGCCAGAGTAGGAAATCACTATGTGCAATCACAGTTTGGTCAGTTTTTGCCCATAACCTGTAGGAATAAATGAAATTAAAGCGGATGGCCCATTAAAAATGTTTTTTTAAAAGCCAGCAGCTACAAATACTGCAGCTGCTGACTTTTAAAAATAGGACACTTACCTGTCCTGGAGTCCAGCGGCGTCCGCAGCAGAGGACGAGCGTTCGCTCGTCTCTCTGCTGCTCCCCCCTCCATCCACGGTGAGGGAACCAGGAAGTGAAGCGCTGCGGCTTCACTGCCCGGTTCCCTACGGCGCATGCGCGAGTCGCGCTGCGCCCGTCGATTGGCTCCCGCTGTGTGCTGGGAGCCGAGAGTTCCCAGCACACAACGGGAAAAACCAGACTTTTGCCTGAGACTGCGGGCCGGAAGTGGGTGCAGATACCTGTCCCCCCTGAAAGGTGTCAAATGTGACACCGGAGGGGGGGAGGGTTCCGATCAGCGGATCTTCACTTTAGGGTGGAGATCCGCTTTAACAACAGAAGCTTGTTTTTAGATGTATGTCTCCTCTGCTCTCCTCTGTATATGTATTTATTTAAATCCACTCTGTGTTGTTTTCAACAGGGTGCCTTTCCTTCTTACTGATCCGTATGTGTTTCCCAGTTTACCTGTTGTGTGACACAGTTAAAGTAGAAACATAGGCAAAACATAAAAAAAAAACATTTTGGATAGAGTAATGGTTATTTTTTGCCATCTGTGATATTTAACTACACTTCCTGTCCCATAGCCAAAACAGGAAGTGAGGGGAAACCCGTGGAAATTAAGGGGATCCCTTGGGGACCCCCAGGTCACTAAAACTAGTGTCCCCATTGGAAGATTTACCCTCTATAACTTTTCTGGAGACAACCCAAAATGTGGGATTTTCTTTTACTTTCACTTTTAATGATAAAAAGATAAGATAATATATGTTATTGTTATTGTATACATACAACAAAATGTATTAGGATACTCTTTGTATAGGGATACAAAGAAAATGGTAAACAGGAAACAGAGAGAGTGAATCTCCCTATCCGGGTCACAGACAGCAATAAGAGCTGACAGGTGTTCTAATCCCTCTTTGTTCTATCCAAAACTAAAAAAAATGTTGCCTTTAGCTATACTTTAACATCATTTTATGGTTTACCTCTGTTCGCACTAAGACCCTTTTCACACTGGAGCAGTTTGCAGGCACTATTGCGCTAATAATAGCGCCTGCAAATCGACCCTAAACAGCTGCTGGTGTGTCTCCAGTAAGAAAGCCCTGAGGGCTTTTACACTGGAGCGGTGTGCTAGCAGGATGGTAAAAAAGTCCTGCTAGCCGCATCTTTGGAGCGGTGAAGGAGTGGTGTGTATACTGCTCCTCCACCGCTCCTGCCCATTGAAATCAATGGGGCACCGCAGCTGTACCGCCGGCAATGCATCTCTACTGTTTTTAACCCTTTCTTGCCCGCTAGCAGTGAGTAAAACTGCTGATGCTGCTCCCACCCCAATGTGAAAGGGGCCTCAAGGTATTTGACAAGGCCCAGCAGGTAGGAGTCAATTAAGCTGCATTATTTGTGGGTTCATGCGTTATATGTGTAGCGCCCCCTTTCTTTCAGAAAAGGCACTACGCTAGTGGGAGAATGGGAGAGTTATGTTGGTCCCATTCCTAATTTTTGCTAAATTGGGCTGCTGTCAGCCCTGAATTATCCTGTGGGTCGTTCTGTTTTCCAGGGATGCAGTTCCAGCTCTGGGCGGCAGGTGGCACCAGAGGGATTCAGGCAGAGCCACTTTTCCCCTAGCAGCCAATTGGAGGAGTCTTCCCTCGTGGAGCATGCTGGGGGAGGGTATATCTGTGGCAGACACCATTTTTTGGGGTTCTTCACGGGTTCCAGGTCCCAGGTGCGCCACCCACCTTCAGGGTGTGCGCACCCAACAGACCCCAGCGATATGGCCTACCAGGCCGGGGTCGCATGCTACGTGGAGTTCCCTGCTGATGCTGAAAGGGGCCCTAGCGACTTGCTGGGGGCCCCACTTCTGCTAAACAGATCCTAAGCTGTGTGCTGTTCGGTGATCCAAAAGGGCTTGAACGAACCATCGGAGATCTGGTTGCCAGGAACTAACAGATAACCATAGACTGTCAGCTGGTGACCCCTACTGAAAAGAGAACTTTCTGGGAGGATTCGCTCTACAGTCCAGCATTGGGCCTGTGGCAGAGATCTTCATCTTAAAACACTAAATTCAACTAGAGCCAAGTCAGTGAGAGAGACTTGTTCCTCCCAGATTACTTTAACCACTTGACCACTGGGCACTTAAACCCCCTTAATAACCAGACCAATTTTTAGCTTTCGGTGCTCTCACAGTTTGAATGACAATAACTCAGTCATACAACACTGTAACCAAATGAAATTTTTGTCCTTTTTTTCCCACAAATAGAGCTTTCTTTTGGTGGTATTTGATCACCTCTGAGGTTTTTATTTTTTTTGCTATAAATTAAAAAAGAACAACATTTTGCAAAAAGCAATAATTATTTCTTCATAAATTTGGCCTAAAATGTATACTGCTACATATCTTTGGTAAAAAAATGTTGGATATTATTTAGTCTGGGTGAAAGTTATGGGGTCTACAAGCTATGGTACCAATTACTGAAAATTGATCAATTTCATCACATCTGATGTACTGACAGCCTCTCTTGTTTCTTGAGACCCTAACATGCCAGAAAAGTACAAATACCCCCCAAATTACCCCTTTTTGTCACCCTTCAAAATTGCTCACGCTTGTGGAATGGCGCCAAACTTCGGTACTTAAAAATTCCCATAGGCGACGCTTTAAATATTTTTACTGGTTACATGTTTGAGTTACAGAGGAGGTCTAGGGCCAAAATTATTGCTCTCGCTCTAACGTTCGCAGAGATACCTCACATGTGTGGTTTGAACACTGTTTTCAAATAGGGGCGGGACTTGCGTATGCATTCGCTTCTGCATGCAAGCTCACGGGGACAGGGGCGCTGTATGCCCAGAGTATGCCCAGAGTATTGCAGAGTATGCCCAGAGTATTGCGAAGTATGCCCAGAGTATTGCGGAGTATGCCCAGAGTATTGCAGAGTATGCCCAGAGTATTGCAGAGTATGCCCAGAGTAAGCCCAGAGTATTGCAGAGTATGCCCAGAGTATTGCAGAGTATGCCCAGAGTATGCCCAGAGTATTGCAGAGTATGCCCAGAGTATTGCAGAGTATGCCCAGAGTATGCCCAGAGTATGCCCAGAGTATTGCCAGAGTATGCCCAGAGTATTGCCAGAGTATTGCCAGAGTATGCCCAGCCGAGTATTGCCCAGTATTGCAGAGTATTGCAGCAGGGATGGCTGAGCAGGGAGGGATGGATGGATGGATCTGTGACTACATTTGTCACAGATCCAGCCCACAGCACTGGCGCTGCCATCCGCTCCCTCCCCTCTCCTCTCACACTGTACCGATCAGGAGAGAGAGAGGAGGGAGGAACCGGCGTCAGCACATGACACCGGTTTGTTTACAAGTGATCGCTCCGTCATTGGACGGAGCGATCACGTGGTAAACTGCCGCTATCAGCGACGATTTACCGTGATCTGTGATGCGCCGGGTCCTCTGGACCCGGCGGTCACGGATGCTCCCGTGTGCGCGCCTCAGGAGGCGCGCGGGAGCGCGATTCTAAGAAGCCGTTAATTATGATGTAGAAAGGTTGTGGTGAACTTTTGCATCACTTCCAGTTATGCCACCAGTACAAAGCATGATGCAAGACAAGGAAAGATTTCAGGTCATTGTCTGTGGCCAGGTCTTTCTTGGCATACCTTTTTTTTATAGGAAGATAAAAAGATATATGTTTTAAAAAGTGCTGTTTTAATGCTTGAAACACACATCTACAAGAAAAGTATTCTGAAAAAGTAAATATGTTTCTGTAAACTTTCAGGTCATGTGTAATTACTACAGCACATCATGAGTGTTTGATCCAGCTTCTCCGGTAACTGTGCTACATGGTTGCTTAGTATATTCATAAATTTTTCATGTATTTTCATCTTTGTTTTTTTTTCCCTTTTCTGTGGTCTTTTAGCTCATTTTAAATAATTGCCATAATGACGTTTGCATTTGGCGTGCCTTTGCAGCACATCCTTGTGAATTTACAGCACATTATTTTATTTAAAATAAATATCCATAGATTACAACAGTCCAAGAGATTATGTAAATAAGGTATGTTTTGGTCAACTATTGTTTAACCACTTAAGACCCGGACCATTTTGGTGGTCAACGAAGGGCAACTTTTTGCGATTCGGCACTGCGTCGCTTTAACTGACAATTGCATGTCGTGTGACGTGGCTCCCGAACAAAATTTACATCCTTTTTTCCCACAAATAGGGCTTTCTTTTGGTGGTTTAGGCCAATACATATTCTTCTACATATTTTTGGTAAAAAAAAATAAAAACGGTTGATCGGTTTGCGCAAAAGTGATAGTGTCTACAAAATAGGGGATAGCTTTATGGCATTTTTATTAATATATATTTTTTTAATAGTAGTGGCGGAGATCATCGTTTTTTATCATGACTGCGACATTATGGCGGACACCATCGGACACTTTTGACAAATATTTGGGACCATTGTCATTTTTACAGCGATCAGTGCTATAAAAATGCACTGATTACTGTGAAAATGGCACTGGCAGTGAATGGGGTTAACCACTAAGTGGCACTGAAGGGGTTAATTGTTCCTAGGGCTGTGTTCTAACTGTAGGGGGGGGTGGGCTATGTTTGACACGACAGTGATCACAGTTTACAATTACAGGAAGCTGTGTACACTGTCCTGTCACTAGGAAAACTGGGGAAATGCTTGTTTACATAAGCATTCCCCCCTTCTTCCTCACCATGGCACGATCGTTGGTATGCCCACGGACATCAAGTCCGCCAGACCTGCGGTCGAAGTCATGGAGCTCCCAGCTGGCGCGATCGCACCCACAATGCCGGATTCTTAAAGGGGACGTATATATATATGTCCTTTTGCCTGTCCGTGCCATGCTGACGTATATAGTCGTGCGCTGGTCGGCAAGCAGTTAAGGTGGTATGTGATAATGGTGTTCAATGGTGCTTACTAAAAGGAAACACACTTCTGAAAATAAATAATTTAGTATGTTCAAGATATAAAATAAAACGCTACACTTTATTTGAAAAAATAAACTATGTGAATGTACCCTTTGCTAATGGACTTCCTCTCTTGCAGTAATAGCAAAAGCCTTTTATGGTGGTACATTCTGGGTCTATGCTTACTGGCACGTCACCACAGCAAAAAAGTGGACTGATGTACTACATCCATCAGGTTCTGGGTGCTCTTATATTTATTACTGTGCATGTCTCACCAAAGCTAACCTAGCATCATACATTACAAACTTTCTTAGGAGCATATTGTTTATGACTATCTGTTGATAGATTCAATTTACTGGCTGCATATACTTTACCTCCCTATGTTAACAAATAGATGGAGATGGCTCTATAAAGACAAAGGGTTGTAAATAATATACTCTACATTGTAAGATGCATTTAAGCTTAATGCAGGGAGCTAGGGAAAAAAGCTTAGCATTGTAGAGTAAAACCATGTGCAAATTGATATATTCCTGCATTGACTGTATTGTTTGTGACCTGATTTGCATTTGTTTACTTGTAAGCTATAAAGAAAGCTTGTCTGGGGTTTAGTAACTTTTTTTAATGGTTTATTGCTATCAACTGATACAGAAACAGGTTTTTAGCTTGCAGTATGCCTAACCTCTTAGCTATCTTAAGATGGCAATGTTCTGTAATCCCTTCAGAACTCAGCATTCCCCTGACATTTCATGTCATATCATAAACTGTGATCAGATAAAAGGCTGCTACCTAGGTAACATATCTATGAAATGCCTTGATCTCTATATAAAGACTGTCCTGTTTCCCATGGTTTACACCAGTTTTTCTAATAGACAGATTTGTTGATATTCTACACTATCATCCTAGATATTTATAATTGACACCAACCAATCAAAGGAGAAAATACGTCTATTTTCACTGTCACTGAGGCTACTAAAGAAGATGTGTTCCTATTATCCATAGCAGCCATTCAGATGTCACATTTTATTGTCTCTTTTAGCAGTTCACCTTTCATCTGGCTCATTCAGCAGATTTTGTCTTTCAATTTTTCATCCTTCACTTCATTCAGATATTTTAACAAAAAATGTTCCCAACCAACCCTCAGAAATGTGCAAAAAGAAATCTATGCAGCATTCTGTATTTCAGATTGAGGAGGATGACACTGCACTCCATATGTTCATTAACAGATAAATAAGCAGGATTTTAACAGCAACAATCTTGTAGCTCAAGGTATCCTAATCAAAATTGTCTATGCTGAATACTGTAAGTACAAAGTGCCTATTAGGGATGAGCTTCAAGTTCGAGTCGAACTCATGTTCGACTCGAACATTGCCTGTTCACCTGTTCGGCGAACAACGAACAATTAGGGGTGTTCGCGGCAAATTCGAAAAGCCGCGGAACACCCTGTTACAGTCTATGGGAGAAATCTAAAGTGCTAATTTTAAAAGGCTAATATGCAAGTTATTGTCCCAAAAAGTGTTTGGGGACCCGGGTCCTGTCCCAGGAAACATGTATCAATGCAAAAAAAAGTTTTAAAAACTGCCGTTTTTTCGGGAGCAGTGAATTTAAAAGATCACCCGTCGCTGGATAGAAGACAACGTGGTGTGGATTACCACCGCTGGATTTTTTTTTTATTATTATTATTATTATTAAAGGAATTTTTTCTACGGTGTCTGTGTGTTTTTTTTTAAAACTATTTACACTTCCTTTGTGAAATGATAGGGGTACCCAATTTCCAATTTACATAGGGGGATATCCTCTCAATATTGAGGGCATGTGGCCTGGTGCGGTTCAGGAGAGGGGGGGGGGCGCACTCTGTCCCCCACTGTTTTCTGCGGCCGGCCAGATTAATGTGCTCGGATAAGGGTCTGGTGTGGATTTTTGGGGGAACTCTGCGCCATTTTTTTTTTACATTTGGGGTGGAGTTCCCCTTAATATCCATATCAGACCTGAAGGGCCTGTTATTGGAATTTGGGGGGACCCCCACGCTTTTTTTTTTTTTTTTTAATGAATGAATCCTCTCTGAATTGCCAGAGCCGACAATTTATTATAACCGCAAAGCCGGTTTTAAATGACTTTTTGTCTTTCAGAAATGACACTTGTGCAGGGACAGTTCTATGTACGGGCTTTTTCACATGCTGACTTTACCCCCCCCCCCCCCCCCCCCCCCCAGTACGAAATTTAAAGTAATATTACACTTTTATTGTTTCACTTTTAGCATTATTATATTCACTGTTCCCAAAAAAACTTCCGTTTAAAAAAAAAATGTTGCATTGATGCATGTCCCCTGGGACAGGACCCGGGTCCCCAAACAATTTTTAGGACAATAAATTGCATATTAGCCTTTAAAATTAGCACTTTAGATTTCAAATGTTCGAGTCCCATAGACTTTAACAGGGTTCTAAAGTTCACACGAACATTTGGTGTGTTCGCAAGTTCTGGTGCAAACCGAACAGGGGGGTGTTCGGCTCATCCCTGGTGTCTATTAACAGTGCTTGCTGGCCCCACAGCTAGGCACTTGCCATCCTATGTAAGGATACTATTACTTATATAGCACATCCCACGTAGGAGCTGCAGATGAACAGGGATCCCCCACTCCTGCACAGCCAGGCACATCAAATATGCACAGGCACACAGAGTCCGTTTTTTTTTGTTTATTAGGCGTTAAAAGCTTGGGTAGGGATGGAAGATTATGGGATGCCCACTTGACTTGACCAAGATCTTCAGGGACAACTTCCTATTTACAGTCTCTTATTTCCAGCTTCCTAAAAACAGCTCCAACTCCATTAGCCTTCTACCTGCACAAATGTTGCTCCTTTCTTCCTCTGTACAGCTTCTGCTGGTTTACTACTGATGGAGTTGGAGTGAAACAGCTTCCCTCTTGGCCATTGATCCCAGCACCACCTCTTCAGGCCATGCTAACCAACCTGGCAGAATCTGCCTCTTTCACCAGCCCTCCTGGCTGCCTTTCTACACCCGTCTACCCAACTAATTCTTCCTCAGCCAACCTGGATGATCCTCAGGAGATCTCTCAGGGAAAGGATTGAAGACTTAAGCACACCGCTGTCTTCAAGGGAGACTGGCCACATGTGGCAGTCTCCCCCCTTTGTTAGTCCCCACAGTGCTGCTTTACTCACTCTGTCCTCTCTTGCCCCCTTGCCTCTAGGAACACCTCCTTCTCTGTGTTTTAGCAGAATTCCTCCAGCTCCCCGAGCCCCCGCCCAAGGCAGGACACCCCCTACCCCTCAGGGCCATGGACAGCGTTCTCAACACTGAATTTCCATCTTCCCCCCGACTGCCCCTGCTGGCATGACCCATGTCCCATGCCTGGAGGGAGCCCACTTCTTCTTGAAGGCACAGGGTCACACTGTTCAGTGAGTCAGTGAGGCAGACGGATAGCAGCAGGAGCTCACAGCGGCGCACGTTTCCTAGGAGTAGGAATGTGTGTGTCATAGCTCCAGGCAGGCGTAGGAGGTAGACAGGCAGGCAAGGTCTTTTCCTAGCCCTGCTCAGCCCAGTCCCAGCTCCAGCTCCAGCTTCTGTACATCCCGCTTCTCAACCTGGCCTTTCTCCTCCAGCCTCTCTTCATCATTCAGACAGACAGGCAGGCAAGGATTCCATCCCCCTGCCATTGCTGCCCGTTTCTTTCTGAACCACAGTGGATTAGCTTCCTGGCTCTCCGGTCTCCCTTGGTTCCCTTCCTCACTTCAGGGAGGCTAACAAGTAAGAGCCATCCACTAAAATTGCTGACGGCCGTCCTTTTCAGGACAGCAGCAGCAAACATCCCATGCCCACGGCTCTCCCCTGCTCCTTTCCTCCATCCCCTGTGCCCCCATACCAACATCACCATCTGAGGCACCCTCCTGCCACCTCCCCGCGACAATTCCGCCTAACGCCGCGGTGCTCCTCACACCCTGGAATCCCCACCAAACCATCCAGGAAACCCCCCTTTACCCCAGAATGACAGCCACTCTTCCTTTGCTTTACCTTTTTAACCCCCCCCCCGCATCACTGATCCACCGAATTGTCAGCCCCAGGCTGCATCCTGCTGCCTGATCAGGCAGCCTTCCTGCTACACCAGCAATAAGTTCACCTCTCATCCCCAGCCCCTTCTCATCTCAACACAACAGAAGCTTGATCCAGGGATTACCTGATCGCCTCTCACGGGGTCAGGAAGGAATTTTTTAGCCCCTGCCGGAGCATATTGGCCCAGCACGGCCGGGTTTTTTTTTTGCCTTCATCTGGACCAAGCCAGGAGAGAGGATTTAGCCAATTCCTCTCCCTATCGCCCCTGAAAACTCCCCCCCCCCCCGGTGTCTGGCGACCATGGCATATCGGCAATATTCTGCAGAAACCATTTGGAGTTTGAGGCAATTCGCCGCAATACTACCAACCATCACCAAAAAAGCCTTAAGAATTGAGCGACTATTGAGAATCGATCAGTGATCGACTGTCAGATATTTCAGCCATTCACCCCAGCCTAAGCACATATCATGTGCTTTGATCAACACAAGATCGGCAGTAAAACACTGACTGGAAATCTGTGACCTCATTCTACAATGCGATCTAGATTGCCTCTTTATTACAGAGAGCTGGCTTACAGCCGACTGTAACACCATTCTAGGAGAACTGGTGCCAGAAAACTACCGTATTATAACGTAGGGCAAAGAGGACTGGCGATGATCACCTTGCAATCACTAAACCAGTACTTCAAAACCCTCTTCCATTCATGGAAACCCTTACTCTGCAACTGCAAACAAATTCAAAGGAGACCATCCACATGCTTCTCTGCTATAGGCCACCCGGCTCAAAATCGCAGCTGCTACCATTGACGGAGTTCATCTCCACTTACACCCTTAACAGCAAACACCTTTTGCTGCTCGGGGACTTCAATCTCTGGGCCAACTCCTCACAAGACCCCATTGCCGACGCCTGTATTGACCACCTGGAAGGTTTAGGGCTACAGCAACTAGTATGTGGGCCCACACATGCTTCAGGTCACACACTCGATCTTATTTTCTTTTTTTTTTTCATTAAACAAGTTGTTTATTGAGCGAATATGCATACATTGAACAATCAACGTTTTATGGTTACATACAAAAACAGGGGGGGCTTACATTGTCAATACCGACATTAAACATGAGCAATTCAATCAGTGCTAGTCTAGCATCTACAGCATAATAAGACACCTGTCTCTGCCTGGGGGCATGAAGATCACCAATTAGGATAAAAAGCATGGGGACAATAGGCGGGGTGTAGTTTGGGCAGTCATGAGCATGTCGATTTTAATTGCAGGTTTCAGATTCATTCAACCATCTGTCCCATATTGTATAGTATTTGTCCGGGCAGGCTCTGTTAATATATACACATTTTTTGTAGGGTAGGGCAGAGGCGTCGTTAGGGGTGGGCTAAGGAGGCTGGAGCCCCGAATGAGCCCCGAGTCTCGGGCTTACAATGTTTAATTGTGAGCCCCGAGTCAATGCCGCCGAGCAGGGACCAGTCCCTGATCTCACCCGCAGCGCCATGTTTGGTGTCCAGTCTGGCGCCCTGTGATTGGGTGTACGGGGGTCATGTGTGGCGTGGGGCTGGCCTGTCTGCGAGCGTCTAGAAGTCCCGCCTCCGCACATGACCGTTATACGCCCAATCACAGGGTGACAGGAAATATGTAATATGTTGTCGGGAGATGAGAACTGTGTGAGCCACCGGGACTGCGATCTTCCCCTCCTTCACTTGTTCCTCGGCGGCGGTGTCCCCCTCTGCGACGGTGTCCCCCTCTGCGACGGTGTGTCCCCCTCTGCGTCGGTGTGTCCCCCTCTGCGGCGGTGTGTCCCCCTCTGCGGCGGTGTCCCCCCCTGCGGCCGGTGTGTCCCGATGCGGCCGGTGTGTGTGTCCCGATGCGGCCGGTGTGTCACGATGCGGCTGGTGTGTCCCGATGCGGCCGGTGTGTCCCGATGCGGCCGGTGTGTCCCGATGCGGCCGGTGTGTCCCGATGCAGACTTACGGCTCGAGGTCATGGAGGTGCAGCATCTTGCACCATGGAGCGGGCTGCGGGTGGATGGCGCTGGCCTGGCGGGGAGTCGGGACAGAAACAAGGAGGAGGTAAGGAGGACTATTTTGCACCGAGCTGTGGGGAGGGGGGTGTAAGTACAGCAGGAAGTAGTCTGCTTACTGTAGGTGTCGGGGGTCAGTGTCTGTGGGGGGGGTCAGTGTCTGTGGGGGGGGGGTCAGTGTCTGTGGGGGGGGTCAGTGTCTGTGTGTGGGGGGGTCAGTGTCTGTGTGTGGGGGGGTCAGTGTCTGTCGGGGGTCAGTGTCTGTGTGTGGGGGGGTCAGTGTCTGTGTGTGGGGGGGGTCAGTGTCTGTCGGGGGTCAGTGTCTGTGTGTGGGGGGGGGGGTCAGTGTCTATGTGAGTAGTGCAGAAAGTAGGAGTCAGATGGATCAGTGTGTGTGTCAGAGGGTCAGATAGGTCACCTGTGTTCAAAACATGGAAAGAGTGCAGCGCTATGTGGTTAAAACCACATGTGAAATAAATGTTATACCTTGAAGTGTAAACCAATGATATGTTAAAAATGTATTAAAAGAAAAACTAATGCGTCCAAAAAAAACATAATATAGTCTGTGAAGAGTTAATTCCAAAAGCAAATCTGTGAAGGGTTAACTCCCCAAAAAAGACACATTGCTTGCCAAGAAAGTGAAGATAACGTTTGGCGAATAATAAGTCCCAAAATAAACCAGGGTATTGCCAGAGTATTTTTGGGACTTATTATTCGCCAAACTTTATCTTCACTTTCTTGGCAAGCAATGTGTCTTTTTTTGGGGAGTTAACCCTTCACGGATTTGCTTTTGGAATTAACTCTTCACACTATATTATGTTCTTTTTGGACTCTGCATTAGTTTTTCTTTTAATAAATTTTTCACATATCATTGGTTTACACTTCAAGGTATAACATTTATTTCACATGTGGTTTTAACCACATAGCGCTGCACTCTTTCCATGTTTTGCTATCTATCCAAAAATGTTTTTGTAGTGAACGTAGTGAACGTAAATGCCAGCACTCTAATACACTTTATCATCATATTATTTTTTAATTTATTATTATCTTCTTAAATTAGTGTAGCGTTTGCAGTGTAAAGTGGTTCAGCGCGCAGCTGGGGGGGGGGCGTCAACAATCCTTGCACCACTCCACCGCACCCACAAATCCCCCCCCCCCCCCCGGGCCGGCTTCGGGCTAAA
This sequence comes from Rana kukunoris, assembly GCA_029574335.1. Taxonomy (NCBI): domain Eukaryota; kingdom Metazoa; phylum Chordata; class Amphibia; order Anura; family Ranidae; genus Rana; species Rana kukunoris. Next base: position 295,710,839 of record CM056049.1, read on the forward strand.
GCCCCTGGTCTTTTTGCCACCTAGCAACGCCCCTGGGGTAGGGTCATATTAATTTCTGCTTTCCATTCTGAAAAGGTAGGGGGAAGTTGCCTCATCCATTTGCGGGCTATGACCTTTCTGACAGAGAACAACGTCTCGTGTAAGAATATCCTGGTATATTTATCCAGACCTGTAAGGAAAATCCCCAGCAGGCATTGTCTGGGATCTAACCCGACAGGGGCTCCCATTGTGTCGTGGAGGAATTTTATGATTTGTTTCCAGAGCTCTTGAATTTTCGGGCATGCCCAAATGAGATGGAAAAAAGTCCCTGTCTCTTGAGTGCACAACACACAGGGTGGATTGGGTACGTTTGTATCTGGCTACGTGTATTGGGGTCAGATATGCCCTGTGGGTGATGAATATTTGTGTAAGGCGGTCTGAAAGTTTAGGGGACACAAGTTTGCAAGTCTCTAGAGCCTCCTCCCACTCCTCATCCTCCAATATCCCCACCTCCCTTTCCCAGCGACATTTTACAGCAGATGCTATCCTGGCGGCTGGAGGGGCAGATAGCATATTATAAAACGCGGATATGAGTTTGTTGGGATCCCTGCTTTTAACTATAGCCATTATGGGGTGCAATGTGGGTTGTGGGTAATTGCGTGAGAACTGTACCTGGGGCTGCATGTCTTATCTGATAAAACCTAAACAGCATGTTGTCATGGAGTGTGAATTCTTCTTTAAGTGTTTGGTAGGTTTTCAAGTTTCCATTAGATAATAGATGATGTAAATAAAAGACTCCCTGTGCAGCCCACAGTTCAGATCCTTGAACATTGGAGAGCTCCTGTAGAGCTCTATTATGCCAGAGTGGCGTGTAGTCATTGTACCCGGGTATTCCTAGTTTGGTGGATGCGAGGTCCCATATTCGTCTATAATGTCCTAGGAGGGACTTCGTCTCCCTCCTTGACATGGTGTTTCCGGATCCCACCGACACCGCGTAAAGTGCATCTCTGGTGAGCTGAGCCTCGCGTGGGCACAACAAAGTCAGAAATCGCTGACTGTCAGTTTTGTCTACATGATACAGCTGCGATAATTGCGCAGCTATATAATACAGATTGAGATCCGGTAGAGCCATGCCCCCATGTCCGTCGGGTTCTTTAGTGTTTGCCACGCTAGTTTGTGTCTGCCTGTTTTCCATATAAAGGGCTTAAGGAGGGCCTCCATAGATTTAAAAAATTTTAAGGGGATGTACATTGGGGTATGCCAAAGGGTGTAGACCAGTTTAGGGAGGAGGACCATCTTCACGAGATTTATGCGACCCCAGACCCCAAGTGGTAAGAGAGACCATGTTCTGATTTTAGTCTTGACCAGGTTAAAAAGTGGTTCTATATTGAGTGAAGTGTAATCAGCTGGGTGTCTAGAAATGTGCACTCCCAAATATTTAATGATGTCTACCCTCTGGAGTGGCATGGTGGACTGGGATTCAGACGGTGGGAAGCAGTCTATCGGAAGGATTTGCGACTTCCCCCAATTAATCTTGAGTCCAGAGAAAATTCCAAACTGTTCGATCGTCTGAAGTGCCGCGTGCAGGGAGGGGCCTGAATCTGCCAAATATAGTAAAGTGTCATCCGCGTACATACTAATTTTCTCTATCAGTGAGCCTGATCGGCATCCCTCTATCTCTGGGTTAGTGCGTATGGATATTGCAAGAGGTTCTGCAGCGAGAGCATACAGAAGTGGAGAGAGAGGGCAGCCTTGTCTTGTGCCCCTGCTCAAGGCAAAGAGGGGAGACGGCCAGCCATTCGCTACCACTCTGGCCGTGGGGTCCTGGTAGAGAAGGCTAACCCATTTGCGAAATTTGGGGCCAAAGCCATAAGCCTCAAGGCAACGCCACAAGTATCTCCATTCCACGGAGTCAAAGGCCTTGGCCGTATCCAGTGTCACCAGTACTCTAGACCCCACATTGTCATGCGTGGCCTGTAAATTTATGTAGAGCCTTCGAAGATTGAAGGAGGTATTACGCCGGGCATGAACCCCGCCTGGTCTGTATGTATTAGAGATAGAATAACGTTATTGGGCCAGATTCAGGTAGTCCAGAGCATCTTTGCTCTGGAGTAACGCTTCTCATTTGCGTTGCGCTGCCGAAATTTTAGGAGCAAGTGCTGTCATTCACGAAGCACTTGCTCCTAAAGTTGCGGCAGCGCATCACAAATGAGCCGGCGGAATTCAAATTTAGCGGGTACGGGGCGTGTAGTATGCTAACTACGCGCGATCCCGCCGCCAACGTACTGCGCATGCGTCGAGTGTCAAAACATCCCCGTGCGCATGCTCCAAAATCTGTGAATGAACGTCAATGACGTCACATTCCCATTCATGACCGTTTTACGCAAGCGACGTTTTTTTTTTTTTTCCCGACGCGATGACGACGCCTATACCTAACATAGGATACTCCAACCCCATGTAGGTATATCTATGCGCCGCGTATCCCGTCCGGAAACGTCGTATCGTCATTGCGTCGCGCCGGATTTCGATCGTGAATTGCCGATTTCCGCTCATTAACATATTTTTTGAGCGTCATTTTTAAGTTGAAGTAACGATGCGATGGCGATGGCGAAACTCAGTTACGCTGCTCGCATCGGAACTTCAACCCGGCGTTTCTTGTTTTCTGGTTACAGAAAACAGAAACGCCGGCTCAAAGTCACAGTTAGGCTGGCGGATCACTCGATCCGCCAGCGTAACTGTTCCTGAATCTGGCCCATTGAGTCTATTTGCTAATACTTTTGCGAGGATTTTAACATCTGCTTGCAATAGAGATATGGGGCGATAAGACTCTGGATAGCCGGGATCCTTACCCGGCTTCGGAATAAGGACAATGGTCGCTTCTCTCATGGTCGGTGGGAGGGTGTGCGTTTTAAACATGTGGTTGTACAGCTGTAATAGTTTTGGGGAGAAGATTTGGCCATAGTGAGAGTAAAATTCAATTGGGAGTCCGTCCGAGCCTGGGGATTTGGAACGAGCGAATGCGGCAATAGCCTCAGTTATTTCCTCAGAAGTCAAAGGCGACTCAAGGAGGGCAATCTGAGCAGTTTTCAGGGTGGGGAGGGTGATGGTGGCGAAGAATGAATCCATAAGGCCGTCATCTGCCGGACTCATGGATTTATATAGATCAGTGAAGAAATCCTTGAATTTGGAGGACACAGTCGACGGGTCCGTCACATGTTGTCCATCCGGCCCTTGCAGGGAGATGACCACTGGTGGTCTATCCTCGCTATGGACCAAATAGGCTAGAAGTTTACCAGCTCGTTCCCCATGTTCAAACATCTTTTGTTTGGCAAAGAATAACTGTCGTCTAGCCTTTTCAAACTGTAAGTGGTTCACTACTCTAGTCTGGAGTTTAAGCGCCTTCGCCGCTTCCGGTACTGGGTCTGTTACATACCTTTGATCTACACGGGATAACTCCAGCAGCGCCTCATCAAAGGCTTCTGCTGAGTCTGACTTGATCTTGTTAATGCGGGAAATTAGAGACATGCGGGCATGGATTTTAAATGATTCCCACACCATGGCCACAGGGGCAGATCCATCATTTGTTCCGAAGAAAGACTCATCTGAGAGGTCATCTCCCTCTGGGAGCAATGAGAGCCAAAAAGGGTTCAGGCGCCATGTTCTCCTCGGCTTGTCAATGGGAACACTCAATGTGATCCAATATGGGCTGTGGTCAGACAGTAGCCTCGGGCCAAACCTGGCCTCTGACAGTCTGGGAGTAAGTCCTTGAGAGATGAGGATAAAGTCTTTTCTGGACATAGAACTATGTGTGGCAGAGAAACAGGAGTACAATCTTTTGTGCGGGAATTTATGTCTCAGAGAATCGATTAAATGCAGGGAGGAGATCAGTTTGGAGAATTTAGTGTCAGTCCTCACATCCGGGGTAGGGGAGGGTGTACCCCCCAACCTATCCAAGGCGGGGTTGAAAACAGTGTTGAAATCCCCCAGCCAGACTGCCTGGACTGTGGGATAATTTGCCATGAAAGTGATCCCCTCAATTATTATAGACATGGAAAAGGGAGGGGGGACATAAAACGCCAATATGAGGAATGGCTCACCATATAGTTGTGCATACAGAAACACATATCGGCCCTGCGGGTCTGTGGAGACCTTTCCCAGCTCGAAATGTACCGACTTGGCTACCAGTACTGAGACTCCTCGTGCATGTGACGTGTGGGTCGAGTGAAATGCCCACCCGACCCATGGCCTGCGGAGTGCCATTTGCAGCCTACCCTCTACATGCGTCTCGACTAGGACTACTATGTCTGCCCTCTGTTTCTTGAGGAACATTAATATCGCTGATCGCTTGACCTTCTCGCGCATGCCCCTTACATTCCAGGTGAGGAATTTTAAAGATGCCATGGTCCACGCTCTGCTAAATAGCCGGGCTCAACCGCATGAGGCAGCCTCGCGTGAGGATCAACGATCAGAGACAACAGATGTGGTATTGAAGATGCATACACAAGTATATATTCACATTGCACAAAAAAGGCCCATAACAATGTATTGATCAGTATGAAGAACAATTCCCATACCCTAATAAACAACAATTCACTCAAATTAAACTGAAACTTGTAGCTGGGTGAAATAGGTGTAAGGGAATCACGGACAGGGGGACAAAGGGAGGAGGGGGACAGGTCGTTCTGGCGACAAAGGTATATACAGCATTGTGGAGAATGAGAGGAGGAAAAAAAATTAAAAAGGGAAGGGGGAGAAAGAAAATAAAAAGGGGAAAAGATTTCACAGTACATACGATGGCCATCACCCACATGTCCAGGATGAAGGATCCCCACAGAGAGGACTGGTACTTGATGGGGGCGACGCTGATGGGGGATATGAACGGCACGGGAGCATCTGGACTCTCAGTCCGTAGCAGTACCTCACTGAGTATGGCTAAGGAATATGTGGGCAAAGTGGGGAGACATGTAACAGAGAAGGGGGGGTTGTGTCATGGCAGTACTCACAACGGGTGTCAGTCCTCCTCTCTGGGCCTTGCTCTTCGCTCCAACCAGGTAATCACCTCCTCCGGGTACTCAAAGAAAAGTGCCCGATCTTCATGCTCGATCCTAAGGCGAGCCGGGAAGAGCATGGCGTATTTGATGTGGCGGGTACGCAATTGGCGCTTAGCCTCCATAAAACCCTGCCGCCGACGTTGAATCTCAGCAGAGAAATCTGGGAAAACAGCAACCCGAACATTTCCAATGGGGATGTTGCCCTTCTCCCTGGCAAGGCGCAGTGCAGCATCCCGGTCCTTGTAATTTAGGAGCTTGGCTATAAATGTACGTGGGGAGGCTCCCTGCGGTGGTGGTCTTGCAGGCATACGGTGGGCCCTTTCAACAGCAAACATGGGGGAGAAGTTCTCCCTACCGTATGTTTTGGTCCGACAGAGGGTAATAGCCTCAAGTAGACGGGCTGTGTCTCCTGCCGGCCTACCCCCCCCCCCGCAGCCGCCGAGACGCCATCTTCCTCGGCCTCATCCATGCGGCGGTATTGATCCAGCTTCGCCAGGGCTACAGATTTTGCCGCTTTCGGCAGCGACATGGTCCCGAGTGTTCCTGGTGCCAGGGGGGTCAGTTCTGCAGTAAAAGGGGTCACAGATGAGGCTCAGGATAGTCGAATACAGAAGTAACGGACGGAGCTACTCTGAAGAGCGTCCTACTCCATGCAGTGCCAGGCCACGCCCCCCAACTCGATCTTATTTTCAGACAGGATCTGGAAATAGAATCGGAAGTGAAGGGGCGCTAATAACACAAAATCAATGCAAATTATGTGTATATATATACATTAGAATGTGCAATCTCTTAGAAAAACATATATTATTAGTGAAGTGTCCATACGATGAAAACCAAAAAATATTAAATAATGAATTAAGTCCAAATAGTGCTAAAAAATAATAAGCACCCAAAAGTGATTCTCGGTTCAAACAAAGACGTAAATATTGCAGATTGGATCATTGCAGAATGATCCAGATAGGACCAATTTTTCACACAATCTTCTGTTCCTATTTATATGAATGCTGGATCATCTGAACGTGCCTATCTGGATCATTCTGAGTCATCCTATTGACACAAGCGGTTTATGACTTCTTTTTTAATTAAAAGAGTCTACTAATATTGGTAAGGAGCCATTTCTATTGATCTCACCGGGTGCAAACATATGGTGGAGGTTCCAGAACTGCAATATTTACGTCTTTGTTTGAACCGAGAATCACTTTTGGGTGCTTATTATTTTTTAGCACTATTTGGACTTAATTCATTATTTAATATTTTTTGGTTTTCATCGTATGGACACTTCACTAATAATATATGTTTTTCTAAGAGATTGCACATTCTAATGTATATATATACACATAATTTGCATTGATTTTGTGTTATTAGCGCCCCTTCACTTCCGATTCTATTTGTATTTTCACACTCTGAAATTTTTTTAGGTGGCAGCTCTTTAAACTGGTATATTTTATTTATTTAGGTTTAATTACATTTAATTCTACCCTCTTGCTGGGAGAACTAACATTGTTTTTTCTGTGGCGCAAATTATACACATTTTTTCCACAGGATCTGGAAATAACATTTTTGGAAAATGAACCATTGCCATGGACTGATCACCATGCAATTAAATTCATTATTTCCAATATCCCCCCCTCAACAAAAAACATCTAGACCAGTGACAACACACTGGACTAGATGTCAGAAGAAGCTCCATTCGAAACTCTTCAAAACCACTTTAACCACTTAAGGACCCCCGCACGCACATATACGGCCACAACATGGCTCGTACAGGCACAAGGGCGTAAATTTACGTCCCCGCCTGAGTGCGGTTCGGGGGTCCCATCGGGACCCCCTCCGCGGCGTGCGGGGGTCTCCCTACCTCTGGGAGCGATCCGGGATCTGCGGGCGGATGTCCGTGTTTTCCGCCCCCCCCGCGATCGCTTCCAGCCAATGGGAGCGCGCTCCCAGCCTGTCACTTCCTCCTCCTGTGTTTACACAGGAAGGAGGAAATGATGTATTCTCTCATCGCAGCGCTGTTTCCCAGCGCTGCTGATGAGAGAAGACATGCCAAGTAAGTGTGCACCAACACAACACTGACACACACTCACATAGGCATATTAACCCCTTGTGATCGCCCCCCCCCACCCCCCCCTGTCACAGTGTTACTGAATGCAGTGATTTAATCACTGCATTTAGTGTCAGTGTGACAGGCACTGTAAAAAACAGTTAGTGTTAGGTTCAGGATAGCCCCCCCACCCCCCCTAATAAAGTTTTAACCCCCTGATCACCGCCCTAGTTAACCCTTTCACTCCCTATTGCCAGCGTCACTAAGCGATCATTTTTCTGATCGCTGTATTAGTGTCGCTGTTCCCGCTAGGTAGCTATTTTTTTTTATTGTGCGATTTTTTTTTTTACTAAAGACATGTGGCTAAATAAATTTTGGCCTAAATGTTTGACTAAAATTTAGTTTATTTGATTTTTTTTTAACAAAAAGTAAAAAATAGTGTTTTTTTTTCAAAAATGTCGCTCTATTTTTGTATATAGCGCAAAAAATAAAAATCGCAGAGGTGATCAAATACCACCAAAAGAAAGCTCTATTTGTGGGAAGAAAAGGACGCAAATTTTGTTTGGGAGCCACGTCGCACGACCGCGCAATTGTCTGTTAAAGCGACGCAGTGCCGAATCGCAAAAACACCTTGGGTCATTTACCAGCGTATTGGTCCGGGTCTTAAGTGGTTAAGGAAAAAAATAAAAACAATTCAGCCACATCAAACGGCCGTAGAAACACGGGATGCCATAAACTCAGCCCTATTACAGTCAGCCGACTTAGTAGCGCCGAAACGTAAAACTTGCATCCGGAAAAACAACTGTAGCTGGTTTAACAACCAGCTGTCGTTACTGAAGCAAGAACGCAGAAGGGCGGAAGCTGCCTGGAAAAGAAGCTCTTCAGAGGTAAACCTCTCCATCTACAAAGCAACAACAAGAAAATACCACAAAGAAATCTTCCAAGCCAAGAAAAATTATTTTTCTGAGGCTATCACTAGCTCCCTAAACCGCCCACGCAAACTCTTCAAGATGGTCACTCAGACCATGAAACCAGAATGTCTTGAAGCCCCCATTTCAGACACACAATTTTGCAATGAATTATCGGATTACTTCATTAATAAAAATCGAGGGAATCCGTGAAAGCATTCAGCAAAACAATTCCCCCCTTAGCCCCCCCCCCGCAATTTTTCACACAATACCCACAGTAATTCACCTCCATCAGGTAAGTTCACCCTAGAACCCATCTCCATCGATGCCACAAGAAATATCATTGGAACTTTGCGTAATGGCACAGCGCCAAATGATATCATCCCCACAAAACTGCTGAAAGCCGTTTTCGAGGCCGCAGACGAAGGAGAATCTTGTCTTCTGGTTCTGTTGGTTCTGTTGGACCTAAGTGCAGCTTTCGACACTGTAGACCACAAACTTTTATTGACACGGCTAGCTGAAGTAGCCAGAGTCGCAGAAGGTGACCTATCTTGGTTCTCCTCTTTTTTGGAAAACCGATCGCAAACAGTGAAGTTAGGACCCTTCACTTTTGAGAAACGCACAGTATCATGCGGAGTCCCTCAAGGATCGTCTCTGTCACCGGTGCTGTTTAACATCTATCTTCGCCCTCTTTTTGAGATTATTAGCAGCCAAAAACTGCTTTACCACTCATATGCAGATGACACGCAACTGTATTTCCGCATTGGCAACAAAAAGGATCACCACCTCAATCTAGAGACATGCCTCTCTTTGATAGAGAACTGGATGACAAAGAGTTATCTTAAACTCAACGGAGCAAAAACAGAACTTCTCCTGTTTCACGCCAAGCTTAGGAATCAACCTGCAACAGCATGGACACCCCCGCTCATACTGGGCAAGATCATCTCCCCTAGCGCCAAAGTCAAAAGTCTAGGGGTCATCTTTGACTCCTATATGACAATGGACGCACAAATAGGGTCAGTAGTCAGCGGATCCCACCATCTGCTGCGAATCGCTCGTCTGCAAGTCGTTCAGAACACGGCCGCCAGACTTGTGACTGGGAAAAAACCCTGGGAATCCATCTCACCTTCACTGAAAGCCCTTCACTGGCTGCCAGTTAAAGACAGAATTGCTTTTAAAGCACTCTGTCTTACGCATAGATGTGTCCATGGGAATGCTCCCCACTATTTATGCGAAAAAATAAAAGCCCACAATCCCAATCGCGTTCTGCGATCCACCAATCAAAACCTGCTCCAGATTCCGAAAGCCAACTACAAGTCCAAAGGAGAAAGAAGATTCGCGATCCAAGGTCCCAGACTATGGAACGCTTTACCAACCAGCATTCGGTTGGAGGAGAACTACTTAGCGTTCAGGAGAAAGATTAAGACTCATCTCTTTTGATATCAAAGGAGACAGGAACAACAAGCGCCCAGAGGCGATTTAGTTCGCATGTGCCGCGCTATATAAGTTTTTCATTCATTCATTCATTCATTCATTCATGTCTATTTATGAGGTGAACTCAGTCCCCTGCCAGTCTACTACTGGGGATTGGCTGAGGCCTTATAAATAATTAAGGCAGCTCCTCGTAAACCCCACCCTCTAGCTCTAGCAAATTCTCCAACCTTCCTGACCAGGGGAAGGCACCAGAGAGCTGCCGGGATGAGTCATCCAGCCCTGACCTCTAAGAAAACCCTGGCCCAATTAAGACTCACCAGCTTAAGTCAGAGTATGGTTTGCATACACTAACTTCTAGCACACACTAGCGGGTGCTGCACCTAAAGTTTTCAGAGTTCTTAACACTTGCTGTCCATTTGCCCCTGAAAGTGATCAGGCCAAGCCCCTGTAGAAACAGACACTACAAGGGTTTACTGTTCTTCAGATTCTCTTCTTCAAACCACTGTCATCGGGAGACATTTTATTACAGCCGGAAAACTAACCGACAAGCATGTACCCATGCACATTCCTTCAGGATATAGGCCAGCTCCTACCTAAGCTTCTTAGTCTTCCAAGCCTTTTTCTCAATTCCCTGTATCAGAGAAAAGGTATAGATAGTAGTCACATAGTCTTGCACTGGCTAATAAGATATGAAATTGTGGATATTTAAAATTCCCACCACTAATATAAATTAGTGTAACGCCACCTGCTTGGTAATTTGGGTTCCCTATGTGTGCCTCAATTCCAGGAACAACCTTAGACACATCTGTTTAAATGAAAGTTACCACAAACACTTATAAGAACATGAGTATAGATATCTTTATTTTTTCGTGGTAAATGAACTCAATAAATTGGTACAAGATAGAATAAATGGTGGATTAAGCAAACATTAGTGTACAGAAGGCTCACAATTATTTTACAATACAGTTCTCACTAAATTTACATGAATAGGCCATTAGAGATTCAGAACTTGAATAATTCTTTCAATTGACTTTATATCTACCTTGGGTCAGTGCCCTCCTCTAGTTAGGCTGCCTAGGATACATTTAGTCTTTGGCTTCCCTGTAGTGAGAGGAGCACTGACATGATTGTTATGGTCTGTTCAGGGTTTCTGGAGCTGATGGTTTGATTCCTCCCTCCTGATTCTAACAGAAGTTTCCAGAGTATAGGGCAGTTATATTCAAATGATCAGTGTGAATATGTAATATGCCCCAGCCAATCCCACGAGGGAGGCATCCAGAAGGCAGCTGGGAAGGGAATATATGGGAAGCCTTGCCACAGTGTTCTTTTTCCTCCAAGGAGGGTTTCAGCTTACTTGGGTTGGGGCTATTGCACCTGCAGGAAACTTTACTAAAATAAGAAATTATAATCAAGGGGTAGGGGTAGCAAAGGGAAGCACAAGTGTCCACTAGTGTACTGGCGATAGTTGTCACCACATGTACTGGATCATGTACCTAATTAGGTAATGTTGCTGTAACCATAAATATGATATAGCAGAAAAGAAGGGGAAATGGGGAATGGGACTGTGCGGCCCACTAGGGGCCTAAAGGGGTTACTTGGAGCAACAAGAATAATGATCAGAAATATTTAAAGATACAAAACAGTATTTATTAAAGTGTATCAAAGTTAAAAATTATGTACAGCACGACTATATTGAAACTCAAAAGCTGATCGCCTACCTATGTAGGCTGACCACAGTGCAAAAAGTAATCAAAAAAAAGAACAAGTAACACTTAGACAGGACTCAGGACAAACACAAAAACATACAGACTATGCGCGTTGTCCGGACACCCTAGTATTCAGCCCGCACTGTGGATACACTCATATGAAAATGTTTGATGCGGTCATCATAATGGATGAGGTATATTATGAGGGAGGGGGGGGTTATTGTATATCCCCTCCCAGGAGGTCCGTCAAAAAACCAAATGGAAGTGTAATCCTATGTGCATGGGCTGGAGACCAGCTTGATAAATAAGAAATTGCAGTCTGAGCCACAGCAGCTTCTGGGCTAAAGGTTTGGAGAAGATTTCCAACTGATTTTGCTGGAGGGCATTGTACTTGTTATTTCCATCACTGAGGAGATGACAAGTGGCAGACAGCTCCTGAGACACTGCGAGTTAGGACCTTGCAGTGGACTATTAGTTGTGCAAATGCCAGAAGGGATTTAAGTGCCAGAATTGGCTATATGGACTGATGCTATAGGGTCCTACTGGCCATTCCCTTTTAGCTCCAGGAAAAGCTGCTATTAGACGATTAGTAAAAAGTTTGTCCTCCCATTATTTATATAATTTGGTGTTATCCTGTGACCCTAAACCCTCTCTTCTGCAATAAATGCTAAAAAGACATCCCCTAAACTGAGCCTAAAATGTTTCTGAGTGTGAGACTGTGCTTGTGTGACTGGCAGCTTCTGTACTACTGTGGGATACCTGGGTATGTTGTCAGTGGCTCCTTTGAGGGTAAGCATCACACTTGTCAGCACCACAAAAGTGCTAATTATTAAATCATTCTAAATATAATTGCCGTAATGCTCAAAGTTAATTTTACTTTAAGGTAACCCCTAAAATGGGACTTTGACAGTTAACTCCCCCATCCCCCCACAGAAATCACTAATCTCTAACCATTATGTTAAAGGAACCCAAAATAAGCAAAGTACTACTGTCTCCTGAGGGCCCACCAGGCCAGGATGGTATACTTACCAATCCTTACCAACTCACAACCACAGCACTACAGGTGTATACCCTGGGTAAACACGTGTGTGAGTGCTTACCCAGGTGGATGATACACATGAACATATACCGTGTTTAAAAGACCAAAGGGGATCTATTCGCCTATTTGTTGTGTTTTGTATGGATGCAAAGTAAAAAAAATGTCTGCTCATATTCCACATTGCCAGGTGGTAAAAAGCACATAATTATGTTATAAATGATAAACATTTTATGCACACATTTTTGCAGAAGGTACCCATTTTCAGGCTGAAGCAAGGTAAGGAGTATCTCTTAAGCCCCGTACACACAATCGTAATTTTCGATGAAAAAAGTCTGACTGACATTTTCCATCAGAAATTCTGACCTTGTGTATGCCCCATCTGAATAATTCCATGGGAAATTCTGACAAATTCCATCAGAGTTTAGATAAAGAACATGTTCTATTTTTTTATTTAAAAAAGTGTTTTTTTTCCCAAAAAAGTGCGCTTGTAAAACCGTTGTGCAAATATGATGTGACAAAAAGTATTGCAACGACCGCCATTTTATTCTCTAGGGTGTCCGAGAAAAAAGATATATAATGTTTGGGGTTCTAAGTAATTTTCTAGCAAAAAAAAACAAAAAATGGATTTTAACTTGTAAACAAGTTTAAAAAATAGGCCTGGTTCCTATGACATTGTATCTGGCACTCTGTACCATTTGATTAGCTGTAGCCAATTACAGATCACAATAGTAAGCAAGCTGTCATGAATGAATAAAAACAGAAAATTGTATCATACTTACCGTAATTTTCCTTTCTTGTTGCCTATCCATGGCAGCATACTGTACATGTGATAAGTCATTTTCTAGCAAAAAAAAATTTTAACTTGTAAACAACAAGTTTGAAAAATAGGCCTGGTCTTAAAGGGATTAACTGGATCATGGATAACAATAGAAAAAACTGTGGATGTAAAAAGTCTACACAGCCCTGTTAAAATGTCAGGTTTCTGTGATGTAAAAAAATATATATTTTTTTTTAATTGTCGTTCTTTTTTGTTTATAGTGCAAAAAATAAAAACCGTAGAGATGTTCAAATACCACCAAAAAAAAGCTCTATTTGTGGGGAAAAAAGGACGTCAACTTTATTTAGGCCATGCGTTGCACAACTGCGCAATTTTCAGTTAAATTGACGCAGTGCCGTATCGCAAAAAGTGGCCTGGTCATTAAGCAGCCAAATCCTCCGGGGGCTGAAGTGGTTTAATGATGGCAGGTGTGCACCCTCTCCTATTTAACATGAGTTTGAATGTAAATGGCTTAATTCTGAAAACAGCTACAACTCCAGTTTTAAGAGGGTGTGCGCACTTATTTTTGATTTTGATTTCTACTCCCCCTCCCTTGAAAATATTTTGTTTGTTTTTCAAATGAGTTGGACAGTTTATAGGTCAGGGTAAAAGGTGGAAATAAATTATAAAATGATTTATCCTTGTCTCATATTTTTTTACATCACAGAAACCTGACATTTTAACAGGGCTGTGTAGACTTTTTACATCCACAGTTTTTTCTATTGTTATCCATGATCCAGTTAATCCCTTTAAGACCAGGCCTATTTTTCAAACTTGTTGTTTACAAGTTAAAAACATTTTTTTTGCTAGAAAATGACTTATCACATGTACAGTCTGCTGCCATGGATAGGCAACAAGAAAGGAAAATTACGGTAAGTATGATACAATTTTCCGTTTTTATTCATTCATGACAGCTTGCTTACTATTGTGATCTGTAATTAGCTACAGCTAATCAAATGGTACAGAGTGCCAGATACCATGTCATAGGAACCAGGCCTATTTTTTAAACGTGTTTACAAGTTAAAATCCGTTTTTTGTTTTTTTTTGCTAGAAAATTACTTAGAACCCCAAACATTATATATTTTTTTTCTCAGACACCCTAGAGAATAAAATGGCGGTCGTTGCAATACTTTTTGTCACATCGTATTTGCGCAGCGGTTTTACAAGCGCACTTTTTTGGGGAAAAAATTTGGGGATAAAATAAAAAAATAGGACAGCAGTAAAGTTAGCCCATTTTTTTTTATATTGTGAAAGATGATGTTACGCCGAGTAAATTGATACCCAACATGTCATGCTTCAAAGTTTCGCCCACTCGTGGAATGGCGACAAACTTTTACCCCTAAAAATCTCCATATGTGACGTTTAAAAAATTCTTCAGATTGCATGTTTTCAGTTACAGAGAAGGTCTAGAATTCTTGATCTCACTCTAACGATCGAGGCGATACCTCACATGTGTGATTTGAACACCGTTTTCATATGCGGGCCAACTCACGTATGCGTTTGCTTCTGCATGCACGCTCGGCAGGATGGGGTGTATTTAAAAAAAAATCTTATTTATTTTACCTTTTTATTTTCAATTTTATAACTTTTATTCCTATCACAAGGAATGTAAACATCCCTATAGAAAAAAAGCATGGCAGGACATCTTAAATATGAGATCTGGGGTCAAAAAGACCTCAGAACTCATATTTACACTAAAATGCAATTTAAAACATTTTTACTATAATGCTGCATACACATGATAGGTTAGTCTGATGAAAACGGTCTGATGGACCGTTTTCATCAGACCAAACCGATCGTGTGTGGGCCCCATCAGTTATTTATCCATAGGTTAAAAAAATAGGAACTTGTTTTAAAATTATCTGATGGATAAAAAACCTATAGAAAAAAACCAACGTCTGTAGGCACATCCATCGGTTAAATATCCACGCATGCTCAGAATCAAGTCGACGCATGCTTAGAAGCATTGAACTTCATTTTTTTCAGCACGTCATTGTGTTTTACGTCACCACGTTCTGACACGATCGTTTTTTTAACTGATGGTGTGTAGGTGTGTGTATCATCAGCCAGCTTCATCGGATAACTGATGGAAAAATCCATCAGACTGTTTTCATCAGGCTAACCTATCGTGTGTACAGGGCATTAGAGCTATGGGCGGAAGTGATGTTTTGATGTCACTTCCGCCCTGCAATGGTATGGAGATGTGTGGGGGCCATCTTTCCCTCACTCATCTCCATAAAAGGAAAGGAGGAGGACGCGATCACTTCTGCAACTGCTGGCAGCTCCTCTGCCACTGCTGGCGGAGGGCGAAGGGAGTCACCGCTCCAGGTGGGACCTCTATGTGATCACAGGTAATTGCAGGATACCGAGGGTGCTGGCGGTGCACTGAGCAAGTTTGAAGATAGATGAATAGATAGCCGCACTACAAAAACCCGGTAAGGTGGTCTTTAATAAATGAACAGCAGGTACAACATAAGGTCACAGCAGCAAAGAACAAGGGGGCAGCCGACGCATTTCGCACTGATCAGTGCTTATTCATGGCTATGGGAGGAGGGCACCAGAGAGCGGCGGGAGGGGGAACCCACTGCGGATAAAAGTGGTCTTGCGGACTTTCAGCGGAAGAGGAGGATACCAGGGTTATGGTGGCTAGCTGCTGCTATTACAACGATATCCCCCTTCAAACAGCCGCCAAATGAAATAATGGCCTAAAATTTAGGAAACCAACAAAAGAAGATAATCATATAACTTTATCAAATACTTCTAACCTCTTGCTGAAAAACATGTTCTGATTAAAAGCTCCTCTCCTCCCCACACATTTTAAAGCTCATTCCTCCTCTCTCCAGTTTAGTATATACATAATAAAACTGTTTTGACTTTGTAGAGAGCGTTCACAATTTACAATAATCTTTGGTTTAATGTTTCTTGTTCACACTATTGCCTGCTTTTTTTTCTGCCCTTTTTAGGCATTGTTTTCTTTAAAATGGTTTATGAAGATTGACTGTTTAGAGCATTAATGACTAAAAATACATGATGGCCAAAGAATGCTTATTCACAGAATGTTACAGTTCAAGTGCTTCTCTTACTGAAATGTATCTCAAAAAACTTGTGAATGTTGTTAGAATCCATCAAGAAAATTTAGTCTTCCCATTATCTTGTTTAAATGTAACACATTCACAGTTCATCTTTTAGACAGCTTAATAGTTCATAATAGACAGCCTAATCGAAAAAGTTCATACCAAGTATTTTTTATTTATATAACGTTAGCTTTAGATTTGGTTAGATTTTATTATAATTCTCCTACTGTTAAAGCAGCACGATGCAGAATTTTGTTGCATCATACCATACTAGATAATTAACCTAAATCAGAAGAAGGATTAAAAAGCTGGCCCACAGGAATCTAGCCCTCCCAAACCCATGGTTATACTATATGGAGGCACAGCTACAACACCCAGTGAGTATTTGACCAGAACTGACATCTTTGTTGCAGAGGATGCGGGGATGACCAAAATCTGATTTCTATTTTAGTGCAGACTTTATGAATCAGTAAGGCCACGTACACACGACCAAATAAATCCGATCAAATCGGTCTGACAGACCGATTTGATCGGATTTGTCTGCTGGGATATATTGGTTTGATCGTGTACACACGATCAAACCAAAATCACCGCCAGCAGACAGTGCGGTGACGTGGCGGTGACGTTGATGCCGCCACGTCACCATCACCAGGAAGTAAAACACTTCTGCGCATGCGTCGATTCCGCATGTGCGGACAGATATGTCTGCTGGTTAGTGTACTAACCAGCAGACATGTCGGACGGACGGGTTCCCAGCAGACAGATTTTAAAGCATGACACGATCAAATTTGTCTGCTGAAACTGTCCGTCGGACCGTTTCCAGCAGATAGATTTGATTGTGTGTACGCGGCCTAAGCCAATCACACAAGCCGGAGATTGCATTTTTGGAGGACGTTACATACACCGTGTACATAACACCTCTACGTTCCATTGCATTTAATAGAAAAGTATCATTGCAGATTAAACAAGGAACATGTATTTTTTAATTATGTTATATTACAATATGGTGTTTTTCACAATTGTATATGATATATATGTTTTTTATAAATATTTGCGATATTATTTCCCCACAATAGTGGAGTTACCCATTAACCTAAAACATATCACTTTTGGGTAGACGTGTCTATTTGTTAAAATGGTAAAATAGGCTTGATTTTTAGTAAAAAAAAATTAGGTGCATAATACGCCTTTTTACTTCATCCTAACATGTATCTAACTATGAACTACAGTATATTTTAATATATTGCAACTTACAAGCCCTTAGCTGTGATGGCTGCATTCATTTTATTTTTCTCCAGGCTTTTTTCTCCTTTATTGATCTTGCCAGTAACAGGCTTTCCTGGTGCCTCCATGGCAGCATACCAATGGTCATGGCTCCGCCCCCGACCGACCCACAGGACCACTTAACTCTCTAATAAAAGGACGCTGTACTCCCACTCTGGCATTCTTTTTTCTGTCCTCATCCCCGCAGGATCACGATCAGCCTTACCTCACCGTCTCATGGTGTTACCATTGCAGGTTCATGCTCTCCTGCAGGATGGAGTCCTATGGCTTGGGTTGCTAAAGGCACCAGATAAGTATAGGAGCCTTGTTTTTCTGTGGGTCTTTTTCATGGCATGTATGACCACCAAAGGGCTGCACTTTCCCTCGTGGGTGATAGGCTGGCGGTCCTATGCGGCAGTATGGGCTAAGGTCAGGTTCGCGGCAGGTCCCTCTATCAATCAGGAAGAAGGAGCTCCTTCTTCCCATCATGTCCGAGCAAGGATGAGCCTCCTCCATAGCTGAAGGGGGGGGGGGGGCGCTTCGCGCGCGTCAGGTGACTCAGCCTCATACTATCGGGGGGCGGAGCGTCATCGGCGCGGCGGCGCATGCGCAGTAGACGCACGGCGGCCATCTTGGTACTCCTCACACATATAAACAGCGTGACACTCTCAGTTGAGGTCAGGCTGTCAGGGAATCAGCACACGTTTTCTCTCTCTCTCTCCCTCTCACTCCACCTGCTGGATGACTATGGATCCCTGCCAAGGTAGGCTCAGTGCTGAAGATGTTTAAAAAAAAAAAAAAAATCAGGAGTAAGTTAGATGTTTTTTTGCTGACAAATGGTTCAGGGTATGTTATGCTTCCTTCCTTATAGTAAATTTTGGGAAAACAAATAAAGAAATTATAATGATGTGTACTTAGTTATATATATATGTATGTGCATATATGTATGTATATATATATATATATATATATATAGATATTTAAAAAATTTTACCCATAGCTGCCCAGGACATAGCCATGCCGCTCCAAAAAGATCCTCACCATCCCGTTAGGTAAGGGCTGCTACTAATAGGTAAGGAGGAAAATAAAGAGCACATCAAGGGGCTGACAGCCTTTATGGTTTCTGTCTCCACAGCCCGCAACGAGAATCATCACGCAGATCCTCCCGTGACAGAGGCTCAGACACTCACAGAGGCTCTAGCCACTCTCATGCGTCAGGCCATAAATCTAGTAGCCGTCAGAGCTCTTCCCGTCACACTTCCTCTAAACCTAGAAAAGATGATTGTTGGGTATGTGGTAGGAAGGCCCTACCTGGGAAGCTAGCCTGTGGTCAATGTCTTTTGGAAGCTACAGTAGAGAGACAAGAGCCGGCAAGTTCTATTAAAGACCTGATCAAAGAATCCATCAGGGAAATGGCCGCATCACAAGCTTTCTCCCCCGCGACTGAGGGGGAGACCGCAGAAGCGCCTTCCACGCAGCCGGAGGGAAACACCTCAGACGAGGATGCAGCCACGGTGGAGGAAGAGTTTGCAGTCTTTAATTTTGACCTAGTGGAACCTTTTGTGATGGCGGTCAAAGATGCCATCCAATGGGAGGAGGAGCCTGAACCCCCTTCCAAGACGAAGAAATATTTCCCTCAGCTGACAAAGAGGGTCTCATATTTTCCCTTGATGGAGGAGATCAAGGCAATTATTTTGGGGGAATGGCAAAAGGTGGATAGGAGGCCTGTGGCCTTTAACCGTCTCCAAAAATTATATCCGTTGGCCGAATCGGACAGCAGTCTCTTTGAGTCCATCCCACCGGTTGACGCCTCAGTGATGAGGCTAGCAAAGAATACGACCCTCCCTTTAGAAGACGCGGTCTCATTTAGGGATGTCTTGGATCGAAGAATTGACACAGACCTCAAAAAGATGTATCAAGCAACCGGGGGGGCTTGCAAGCCGGCGGTAGCCCTATCCTCCGTTTCCAGAGCCTCCAGGGTTTGGCTGGATAACATCGAAACAGCCCTTAGGGCGGGCATAGGTATTGAGGAAATCATCAGAGCATTGGATGAGTTAAAATTGGCCTCAGACTTTATGGCTGAAGCAGCCATAGACGTCCTAAGATGTTCAGCTAGGGCCATGCTATTTTCTATCACGGCCAGGAGGGCACTATGGTTGAAACCTTGGGCAGCGGACCCATCTTCGAAGCAATCATGGTGTCGCATCCCCTACGATGGAAAAGCACTGTTTGGGGAAAGGATGGACACCGCAATTTCCAGAGTCACAGGGGGGAAAAGTGGTTTGATCCCTCAAGACAGAAACAGAAGGAAAAGATTCGCGCCTAGGCCGGCCGGCCAGCAAAGAGGAAGGGACTCAAGGTCCTACCGCCCAGGCAGAGAATACAGAAGGGGATGGAAGGGGTCTCAGGCTTCCTTCCTCCGACTGGGAAAGCCCAAACCCACAACATCTACAGGGGAGGGCCAGAAGTCCTTTTGACTCCCTAACCACCCAGACCGGGCCGGTGGGAGCAAGGCTCAAATCCTTCGCACAGGTTTGGGTGGAAGAGTGCACCGATTCTTGGGTAGTGTCTACCATCCTCCAGGGACATTTTTGGAGATTCAAAAGCCGCCCACCACCTTTTTCTCTACAAAGTACAAGGATCCCGGCCTCCAAAGGGAAAAGGGAAGCTTTGTTCCAGTACATTCAGAGACTGTTGCAACAGGAGGCAGTCCTCCCGGTCCCAGCATCGGAGGCAGGTTCGGGATTCTTTTCTCCCGTCTTTTTAATCCCCAAGAAGACGGGAGGATGGAGACCCGTGCTGGATCTGAAGAAATTAAACAAATATATCCGCTTAGAACATTTCAAGATGGAGTCACTAAATACAGTCATCTTGTCGGTCCAGCCGGGAGATTGGATGGCTTCAATAGATCTCCAGGATGCGTATCTCCATATCCCCATCCACAGCCAATTCCAGCCTTATCTACGGTTCAAGGTCGGAAACCTTCTCCTACAGTTCCGATGTCTCCCCTTTGGGATCTCATCGGCCCCCAGAACCTTTTCCAAGGTCTTGAGTGCCATCCTGATGCCCCTTCGAGAAAGGGGGATACGAGTATTACACTATCTAGACGATATTCTGATCCTCTCACAACACCAGAACACCTTAAAGGAACACATTCAAGTAGTGCACAGCACCTTGGCGCGGTTTGGATGGCTGGTCAACATGGAGAAGAGCCAACTGGTCCCATCGCAGAGGATGACTTACTTAGGGGCCCTATTCAACACCCAAGAGAAGGCAGTCTCCCTGCCACCCGAAAAGGTGCCAATCTTAATCCGGAAGGTGAAGAGGGCAATGGAAGCTCACATCATGTCAGCGTCCGACTGTCTAAGCCTCATAGGCTCTCTCTCAGCATGCATCCCAATGATAAAATGGGCCAAATGGCGTTTGCGGGACTTCCAATTAGGTTTCCTGGCACGATGGGACAAGAAACACCTCAAACAGAAGATAAGACTCTCCGTTGCAATGAGGTCCAGCCTCGAGTGGTGGACAAGGCCTGCCAATTTACTAGTTTCTCGACCCCTAGGTCCTGTCGCCTGGACAATCCTTTCCTCGGACGCCAGTCAGCGCGGTTGGGGAGCCCATGTCCAGAACCAGTTAGTCCAAGGAACATGGGCATTCAATGCGGAGGGGATGATATCCAACATATTAGAGTTGAGAGCAGCCTGGATGGCTCTCCTACATCTAGCCCCTCTCCTCAGGGGCAAGTCCATCTTGCTCCAAATGGACAACAAGGCAGCCGTGGCCTATGTGCGGAACCAAGGGGGCACCCACAGCAGGTCACTTTACAACGAGGTATCTCCAATAATCTCCTGGGCGGAGAAAAATCTATGCGATCTCCGAGCAGCTTACATTCCAGGAATCGAAAATCAATTAGCGGATCACCTGTCAAGATGCTTGATAGACAACAACGAATGGTCACTGGATCGGGATGTTTTCAATGGAATATGCCAATTGTGGGGGACTCCCCAGTTAGATCTGTTCGCATCTCCTCTCAATACGAAGTCCCCGAGGTTCTTCTCGAGGTGGCCATGCCCAACATCGGCAGGGGTAGACGCCTTAATTCAGCCATGGACATTTCAGTTGGGGTATGCTTTTCCCCCAACCCCATTAATTCTGAGGTTCCTTCAGCGGCTGACGGTAGAGAAGGTCACAGTCTTGGCGATCATTCCATATTGGCCAAGGAGGCCTTGGTTCCCGCTTCTAGTCAGCCTAGCACAGGTCGATCCTCTCCCTTTGCCACACAGGAACAACTTGCTGTCCCAGGGGGACATCCTCCACCCACACGCGAAGATTCTGGATTTGAGGGCTTGGAGGTTGAGCGGAGAAGGTTGGACAGCTTAGGGTGTTCGCAGGAAGTAATCCAAACCCTTCTGCAAGCAAGGAAATCGTCCACGAATGCCACCTATTACAGAGTTTGGAGGAAATTTGTAGCCTTAGCGGAATCTAGTCAATTTGATCCTCTGGCACCCGGAGTTCAGAACGTCCTGTCCTTTCTACAGTCAGGTTTGAGCATGGGGCTAGGCCACAGCACCCTGAAGGTCCAGGTATCAGCCATCTCGGCTCTGACAGATACACGATGGGCCCTAAACCCACTAGTAGACCGTTTCCTGAAGGCAGTCCTGAGGCTGCGTCCTCCTAGGAAGACTCTGTACCCCAAATGGGATTTGACAATAGTCCTAGAAGCCTTAGCACGTTCCCCCTTCGCTCCTACGGAGGAATGTTCATTGGAGCATATTACCTGGAAAACAGCCTTTTTAATTGCAATTACATCAGGACGCAGAGTTTCAGAAATCCAAGCCTTAGGAGCTCAAGAGCCCTATATTTACTTCTTTCCGGATAGGGTGGTGCTGCAGCCCATTCACCAGTTCATTCCCAAAGTGCCGTCAGTATTTCATCTTAACCAAGAGTGGGTCCTTTCTTATTTTGAAGAGGACCAAGCCTCTTCAAACCTACACGAGCTGGATGTTGCCAGATCCCTAAAGCATTATCTGAAGTTAACGCACGAATTTCGGAAAGACCAACGGTTATTTATCATCCCCAAGGGAACAAGGAAAGGTAGAGCAGCCTCTAAAATGACAGTAGCAAGCTGGATTGTCAAGTTCATTCAGATGACCTATCGGGCTAGTGGGCTACCAATTCCCAAAGCGGTGAACGCTCACTCAACACGTGGAATCTCCTCGTCCTGGGCAGCTCTGGCTCGAGTCTCTCCGGAGACAATTTGCAGGGCAGCTAGCTGGTCTTCGTTTAATACGTTCATGACACATTACAGTGTGGATCCGGCAGTTCTTACCTCCCGGGACTTTGGGAGAAGGACACTAGAGCTCTCTACTCTATAGTAACCAGGAATAAAATATTTAAGCAGTACCCTCCCTGTAAGCGAGTTATTGACCATTGGTATGCTGCCATGGAGGCACCAGGAAAATGGAAAATTGAATACCTACCTTTCTGTAATTTTCCTTTCCTGGTGCCTACCCATGGCAGCATACACCCTCCCTACTATCTAAAAGGTTTACTCTGCAAGTCTGAGGTCTAGTTACAAAGAATGCCAGAGTGGGAGTACAGCGTCCTTTTATTAGAGAGTTAAGTGGTCCTGTGGGTCGGTCGGGGGCGGAGCCATGACCATTGGTATGCTGCCATGGGTAGGCACCAGGAAAGGAAAATTACAGAAAGGTAGGTATTCAATTTTCCATTTTCAGCTCTAGGGTGACAACGCTCACTCACTGTACTAATGAAAGAGCTTTGAGCTTTTTTGTCACCCTAGGAGAGGAATTTTGTTAGCACGATAGAACACCTCCAACTTTCCTTATCTCTATAACATAGCCTGGTAAACTATATTAGTTTTTCTCTGGTTGAACAAAACAAAACGTCAGCTCCAGTCAGAGCCGTTATACTCACTATGCAAAGTAAGTACAGCGATCTCCCACGCTTTAGCACAAAAAATAAAAACCGCAGAGGTAATTAAATACCACCAAAAGAAAGCTCTATTTGTGGGAAAAAAAGGATGTCAATTTTGTTTGGGAGCCACATCGCACGACCACGCAATTGTCGGTTAAAGCGACGCAGTGCCGAATCGCAAAAAGTGCTCTGGTCTTTGACCAATTAAATATTCCTTATAGGATAACTAACCTTCACTTTTTGAGTTCAGGTCCACTTCAAGTGTGTTCCCTCCATATCAAAATGTGTGCACATCTTCCACCATAGACATACCACACTCTACCAATGCTTATGGGTGGTAGACTTTTCTTATCACTTATCACTTCTCATGCCTAGTACACATGATTGTTTTTCCGGTCGGGAAAACTGCGTGTTTTCCTTTGGCCGGGAAAACCTGCCCTGTGTATGCTCCTTAGCAGTTTTCCCGACAGGAAAACTGCAGTTTAAAAAATAAGAACATGTTCTCTTTTTTCTCGCCGCGAATCGCATTGTTTTTTTCCTGCAGTTTTCCAATAGGAAACACTGCGAGGGAGCATACACATGGCCGGTTTTCCCGACCAAAGTTCTCCTGCCAGTTTTCCTGTCGGGAAAACCATCCGTGTGTTCAGGGGGGAAAGGGACCGAGCCGATTCTCGGTTTTCCCCTGGGTTTTCCCAGCGGTCTTTGGACCGTCGGGAAAACCGATCATGTGTACTAGGCATCACTTATCCTCTAGTGCTCAGGAGGTGTAGCACAAATTTATTTTTATGTAGAACTTACCTTTTTTAATGCACTCACATTTGTATCTTGAAAAAAAGAAAACATAAAAAAAAAAACACAGATTAATTTGAAGTGAACCTATCATGGGTCAGACCATTAAACTATCCCTCCATGCATAATGTATTAAAAGCCTGCTCACCTTAGTCTCATTTCATGTACAAATCAATGCAACAATTGCAAAGATGCATCCCCAGCTAGTATCAGCCTTCTTTAGTAAGACAAATATTTCTATCCAACAATTGCAAAGATACAACCCCAGCTAGTATCAGCCTTCTTTAGTAAGACACATATTTCTATCCTCTCTCTGCTACACCATACCACACAAGCACATAGACATTTTATCAATTTAAATTATTCTAATCTTGTGCCACACCAGAAGGAACCCTGTTAACATTTGTTTATTTTGGAGGTAAGAACAGGTTTACTTTAAACAAAACACTGTGGTACAGAATTTTGAATATGACAGTTAAAGCAACGCAGTGCCGAATTGCAAAAAGTGCTCTGGTCAGGAAGGGGGTACATTTTTCCGGGGCTCAAGTGGTTAAAGGTTAGGTTCACCTTTGGAACATGCTGCATATTACCCCCGTATTTAGGGTGTAACATGGAACATGATCCAGTGCCTGCCCTGCTCCACCCTCTCACCCTTCCCCTGTGACAGTGGGTGTGGATTCTTCTCCCCATCAGCCACTGTCACATGTAAAATTGGCATGGCTGCACAGGTCTCTTTTTACACTGCTGTCATTCATTCGCAGGGATCCTGAGAATGAAGAAATTACAATTTCTGGTCTGCAGGCCCTGGTAACCGACTTGTAGTTCTCAATAGGGCAGATGAGCACCCTTGTAGTCCACTGACACTTTCTCCAGGTTTCTAAAAGAAAGCCTGTACAGAGGTTTCTATGGACAAGAAAGCTGACGGATGTGTCTGCATGAGCCCGACATCCACTGAACGTGGGTTTTTCTGCAAAAACATGTGCATTTATTATTTTTTCCTGAAAGATTACCTTAGCCTTCAAACTAGGCATAATAAATAAGTGGCACCTGTGGACAAATAAAAGTTATTAAGAAAAAGGAAGAAAAAGAAGCGCCACCTAAGTGCAGTATTACAACACAATACAACAGTTCCTTTAATGGCAAAATATACAATCACACTTACAAGAAATAATGAATAAACAGGCTCCTCTGTAAAGTCATGGTATCCATGTCCCGGATCTGTGGGCTGCAGAGATGTACGGTGTCCTGGCTCAGTCTAAATCTTGTCCTGTGGCTGTCAGGGAGAGGCTTGGTCCGGCGTGGAGCCCACGTGACGTCACGGGTCACATGATTACTTCCAGGGGAGGGTTTCCAGAGAAAGTAAGGGGCTGATTGGGCTACGGGCTCGGAGCCACTGCTCCTTCTATTTGCCAAAAGGTATTGGAGAACAACAGGTATGGCAATTGTGGGGCAAACATAGCCATTGACTATTGCTAGTTATACACAGCTGGCAAATTGCTGCTGAACTGGTCCAATTCAAGCTGTGGGTAGCCCTGTCGCACTACCCTGCTTGACAAAAGTCAATTTAAAAATCAATTGAACTGGGGGGAAATTATCAACCAGTCATCGCATCACTGATGTGAGAATCAATTGATTTCTCTCATTTAGCGCAATGGGATGAACATGAGAAAACGACACTTGTAAAATGACAAGGAGTGCCTTGACTTATCTAACTGATAGGGTTAGTACAGAAATCAAACAGGCTTATTTTTGTACTTTTTCCTTATTTTGCTTAGATGACTAAAGTTGCCAAAATTTCACTGAATGCAAGACCACCAAATTAGGAGGTGAATCAAAGTTTGATTACATTTCCTTACTCAACATACGGCTCACAGAGATATGTTTCAAAAAGTTCCTGAGGACAACAATGTGCTATCATGTCAGTTGTAAAGGTTTGTTTTTTATTTTCTAAATAGTTTCCGTTAAGCTATTGTATAGTTGGTTCACTGACCTTTTCCTTTGATTTCCCTTCTACTGTAAATGTTTTTTTTTCTTTGTCTGAATTTCTCACTTCCTGTTCTCCTCAGTAAGCTTGCCACCATCATCTGAGCGGTGGATAGTCAGCCAGAACAGCTTACTGAACAGCTTACTGAGGAGGAACAGGAAGTTAGAAATTCAGACAAAGAAAACAATGAAAATAAACATTTAGAAGGGAAATCGAAGGAAAAGTTAAGTGAACCAACAATGCACTAGCTTGACAGCTGGGACACACTCACTCAGGAGGATCCCAAACCACAGGGTGAAACTAAACCAATAAAACACTCTATTTGATATGAATGAAACCATCAACCATCTCTATCTAGGATAGTAGAGATATCTTGAGTGAGCATGAAAAAGTCCAAAGTATAAAGTCTGTGCAAATAATAGTGCAAAAAAAAAAAAAATGCAGAAAAAAAGGTAAAAAAATGATTTTGTAGAAAAATATTTTTTGAGAAGCACAGTTCATAAGGGAGATCCCTTAGTAGAATGTTTCAATTAGTGTTCATGCAGATAATCCAAGTGATAATGCAGCCTCCACCATCTAATAAACTTCACCCGAAGTGCTCTTAATAGGGAATGCGCTTACCAGATTGTATGGACCACTTTGATTAAAAAGTAGGTCTGCTACGCTGAACAGGTTGCAGTGCCTGTACACTATGCATCAGACGCTGGAACTGGCATGATGCTTGCAACAGTGATATCCCAGAAGTCCAACCATAAAAACAAAAGGGGGCTGATAGTGTAATACTGCGCTGGGTGCCGTATATTGTATGTCCGGGATGTAGCTGCGGAGACCAGTATCGAGATCAGCTGGGGACAGGATGTCAGACCTTTGCCGCCAACATATGTTTCGTGGAATCCACGTCATCAGGGGGGCATCCTGTCCCCAGCTGATCTCGATACTGGTCTCCGCAGCTACATCCCGGACATACAATCCACGGCACCCAGCGCAGCCAAGGGAAGGTCCCTGGTGATATGCATGCAGTCCTAGTGACGGGCAGGCACCTATTCAAGTAAGGGGCCACTCAGCTTGTTTTTATTTAAGGTTTTAATGAGTGAGTGCGTCCCAGCTGTCAGGACTAATTCACAATAGGTGATTTATCTCATTAGCGCCCTCTTCCACACTTTTTATATTGCACTTTTTATATATATGTATATGTATATTTGTTCCCAGAGGAGCTTCATGATTATATAAGTATTATTATTTCATCATGTTTATCTCACCCAGTAATTTAAATAACCACCAGTTTGGTATATCACGTTGGCGCGGAAACACACCCTACTTAATGCACTAGCTTAAAGGAACCTATTAAGAAAATAAAAAACAAACCTTTACAACCCCTTTAACCCTGACTGGACAAAGGTGGACAAAAGGTGGTGGAAGACTCCACACAAAATAACAGAGCAACCAATTGCATAAAAAGCAGGTGACATGTTTGAAATTGTGAATAACTGTGCAGATATACATATTTCAAGTCCACAAAAGATAAAGACAGACAAGTGTGAAAAGTAAAATATAGGAAAATACTATAGTTCTATAAAATATTAAAGTTATTCCTTGTGTGGAAGAAGGAAAGAGAACATTTTACTTCTCTCTGAACATTTTGTCATGTTAGCCAATCATACATATATAGTAAAATATTTTTCCTGTGGTTATTAATTCACCCTCTAAGTTGTTAAGTAGCAATATCAGAATTGGGAGCTGTTTATTGAACACTGCACATTTGTTCTACAAAGAAACAGACAGAGCCTGTTATAGCTAACAGAATGAAGTGTACACGCTAATGAGTTTTTCATATTTTAAATAAGAGTGTTCTGTTCTTCCTATGGTGGCTAATAATACAGTTAGAATAATACCGCTTTGAACGGTTCCGAACATTTCTCTGCTGAAGCACTGGAATATAAAGTAAATGTATTTACTTAAAAAAGGGAAGTTTATTTATAACCAATAATATTTAGAAACATTGGGCCAGATTCACAGAGCGATTACGCCGTCGTAACAGGAGATGCGCGGCGTAAGTCTAAATTTGCGCATGCGTTTCGATACTCCGCATCCCCAAAACGAGATACGCAAGAAATCTACTTTTTTTGTCCAGCGTAATTTCGTTAGACAGGCGCATCCGTCCGCGCAAAACTGCGCTAGACACACCATTGATTTGCTATTCAAATATGCTAATAAGGGAGTTACGGGGATCCACAAAAGAACGTTGGTGCAGCGCAGGCTACGCGCTGTGCGCAACAGCTGACCGGCCTGTCTAAAATTAGACCATATAAAAGGTGGTATAAAATTAGACAATTCGTCTACATGTCAGAGAAAGCAACGCCGTTAGTGAGGAGCAGAGCAGTCACACGTGTTGCCCAACAATCTGTATGCCAACATGCCAGGGACATCCTCGCTCCTAGCTATACTACTGACTTTAGAGGAGCAAAGAAGGAGGAGGGCACGGGAGAGGATATACCGCACCCGCATAGACCTCTTCTGAGGTGTATTGCATCTTCAGATTCACCCCTCATGCCATCCTGGAATTAACCATAACCCTGCAGGAGGACATCACAAGCCCAACACACCGCTCACATGCAGTGCAGCCACTGGTCAAGGTCCTGGCAACACTCCATTTCCTTGCCAGTGGCTCTTTTCAAAGAACAAGTGGAGTGGTGGCTGGGATGTCACAATCCTCCATGAGCAGATGTGTGCACCAGGTTGTCCCTGCAATCCTCAGACGCATGGCCAACCAAATCATCAAACCCACCACTGAGGAGCTGCGGCTGAAGGCAATGACAGATTTCTACAGAATTGCCAGATTCCCCCGCACCGTGGGGGCCATTGATTGCACACATGTGGCACTCCAGCCCCCCCCCCCCCCATGAGACAGAGCACATATACCGCAATCAGAAGCATTGGCATTCCATCAACGTACAGGTGATAGTCGATGCCCAAGGCCTCATATGGCACGGCTACATCTACAATCAGAGCCCCATCCGAATGGAATTTGAACAGAACGTGTATGGGGACACCTGGCTGGTTGGTGAGTGACATGGGTGGCAGGCATGACTGTCCCCCCCATGATGCACACATCACAAGGGGCACATGCATGACTAACATCCTAGTGTCTTTTTCCTTACAGGTGACTCTGCATATGCACTGGGACCCCATCTCATGACTCCTATCCGGAACCCCCAAACCCCAGGAGAGGAAAGATACAATGAAGCCCACGCCCAAACCCGTGCAGTGGTGGAGCGCACCTTTGGCCTCCTGAAGTCACGTTTCCGATGCCTGGATAAGTCTGGGGGGACCCTGTTGTATTCCCCAAACTTCGTGTGCCAGATCATCGGTGCATGTTGCATTCTGCACAACTTCGCAGTGAGAAAGGGCCTGCAGATTGACATACGTGATGACCTGACCCCTGAACCAGACAATCCCCCCCCCTAACCGAGGTTACCCCGTCTTCTGAGGGAAGAGCAGCCAGGAGACAGCTCACATTAGGCATCTTTGCATGTTAAACACACACATTAATCATGGCACAATGAGAATGCATGCATGCACACCACTGTGGTCCCTAGCACAGACACATCACATCCTCATCAAATTGCTGATTAGCACAAGCCCACCATGCTGGACTTGTGAGCAGCAACGCCACGCCACCGCTCCAATTATGTCACTGTACATTCATACACCATTCACACGGACCTGAGAATCACTTCTCCCTGGTCCTGGGGAACCCTTCTCCACCAAAACT
Source organism: Rana kukunoris (assembly GCA_029574335.1). Classification (NCBI taxonomy): domain Eukaryota; kingdom Metazoa; phylum Chordata; class Amphibia; order Anura; family Ranidae; genus Rana; species Rana kukunoris. The sequence goes on from CM056049.1 coordinate 295,740,630, forward strand.
GAGGGTGACACCCCTTTGCCGGCAGGAATATCACCCCCACATTCCCAAAACATTCACATAAAAAAAAAAAAATGTCCAGCAAAAAAAAAAAATTTCCAGCAAAAAAAGGGGAAAAACAAATGAATGCCGTTGGCGTGAGCCACGCCTGGGGCGCCCACGGCTCCTCAGGGGAGACTCATGGGGAGGGGGGGTAATCCGGGGAAGGAGGAGCAGCCCCTGGTCTCTGCCCACCTGGCGGTGGCGGCCTGCCCTCCAGGGCCACGGCAATTCTGTTCAGGCCAGCACCTAGTGTTGCCGTGTTGGCCTGGATAGCCTGGATGAGGGCCCTCACATCCTGCCCAACGTCTGCTGTTGTAGTCTGCAGTGCGTTTAGGCAGTTTGTAAGAGCCCGGGAGTGGCAGTCCAGGTCCCCAAGCGTATCCTTTATGGAGGACAGGCTCTCCTCCATCCGCCCCAAGGTCTGGCTGACCTGTCCCAGATGGCGGGTCTGAAGGGCCTGGTCCCTTCTCAGGTTGGCGGGCAGAAGCTCGGCCACCCCCCTGGTCTTCTAGGATGACTTCCTGCCTCCAGCTGAGTCTTGTGGCCGGGGAGGAAGGGAGGCCCTTGGGAGAGGAGCCCTGTTGGGGGAGGAGTGGGAGGGGCTAGCCCTTATGGAGGGCTGGCTGCTGCCAGCCAGAGAGGAAGACTCCTCCAAAAACAGCAAGCCACTGGCTGACATGACATCCTCCTCCTCCTCAAACTCCTCCTCCTCCTCTTCAACCTCCTCCGAGGACTCCGGCCTTGTCAGGGGGTCCTCATCAGGCTGTTGTCCCTGGGATGGTGCGGTCAGCCCAGATGGCCCAGCACCCTCCTGCTCATCTGTGGATGACACAAAACATTCACAGGTTGGAGGATCCACACACTTGCCACATATTCCCTTTCACCCCCTCCCCCACACATGCTACACACCTGATAGGGAAAAAAAACCTTACCTGGCATCACGCCTTCATGACTTGAGTCATAGCCGGGCAGGCCCTCCACCTGTTGTCTATAAAAGGTGTTGGCCACCGCACGCTCCTCCGCTGTCAGCCTAACAGGGCATGGTGGGCCCCCTCCTGTGGCCCTGGCATGGGCTACCATCTTGGCCAGCTTCTTTCTGACCAGACGCCGGAGGTCATTGATCTTCTTTTCAATCCCCGACCATGTCCGGGTCTCCCCCCCCCCCCCCCCCCGATGCATTTACCTCGTCAGTAATGTTCTGCAAGATATCACGCCTCCTGGCCGGGGTGGTGTTGGCACTCTCCGGGCCGTGGAGGAAACACCCATATTGGGAAATGGCCCGGGCAAGAATTTGTTTCTCCCCCAAAGTAAAATGTAACTTCCTCTTTCTCTCAGTCATACTCATACAAAAACTCTCTCCCAAACAATCAGCAAAAATCACTCACAAAAACAAGCAGGAAAAATCAAGCAAGAAAACAAACAAACAAAAATCTATCAACCAAAAAGTCTCACAAGCAGTCACCAAAAATCACTTTCAAATATCTTCTACCAAACACTAGATCAAACAGTCCACAAATATAACAAAGACAAATCACAACGCGAACAAACAACAGAACAAAAGCACCTTGCTGTATAGGGAGGGATACAAAGGGATGTACTTTTGCAAAGGAAGTGCGTTTGTGTCTGTCTATTTATGCTGTCTGCGTAGTTCACTAATTTTCCCTAGTCCACTTTCAATTTCACTGATTGCGCCGTTCCCGAGTTGTGAGCATGCGCACAGAGGTGCTGACCATGGTGTGCTTCAAGCGCACATGCGCGAGCCGGCCGGCCCTTCATTTGCATGGGGTCACGGCTCATTTCAATGTAACACGCCAACACCCTTTCCAATTTGTATTACTCCGCCTTGCGCCTCTGAAATAACGTTGCGCAGGCGCAAATTTCTGCGTAAAAACCGACGAGAATAGGGTGATTGCGCCGCTACATTGCGCTAGTCTAACGTAAAGGCGGTGCGCTACGCCGGTCCAATAATGCGCAGATGTACGTGAATCTGGCCCATTGCACATATAAATGGGCCTGAATTTCTACCAATTATCAAATACAGAAAACATGACTGATAAATTATATATTTTAGGTACACGTTGCTAGTAACGGGTTGGACCCTCTTTTGCCTTCAGAACTGCCTTAATTCTTGTGGCATAGATTCAGCAAGGTGTTGGAAACATTCCTCAGAGCTTTTGGTCCTATAGGTTCTATATTTATTTTTTCTTGCTTTGACTTCCTGCAGCTGGTCCTCCTGCTAATTATTTACCATGAGCCATTCGTCATGAAGTCAAGATACTTGTATATCCAATAGGTATGCCACCATCTGTATGTAAGTATAAAAAAAAGAGTGTGCCACTTACAAACAAACCCTGTTTGTTTCAGCCCTGTTCCCGCTAAGCAGTCCAGAAAGTCTTCAAGACGCTATGACAATGATGACAGTCCAGAGCAAGGTTCACGCTTTTCACGTCATAAGTCTTCCAGGAGATCTGGGTCTCGAAGACGTCGCCGCTCTCCTTCACCCCCATTTCTAGGGTCAAGCAAGAAATACTGGGCATGTGGTGCTGTATCACTCCCTGATAGATTAGTATGTAAGGATTGTCTCAGGGATTACGCAGCCAACCGAGAACTAGAGTGTCGTCAGGTGATCAATCTGCTCAAACAAACCATGAAAGATTATTTCTCAGAACTGGTGGCCATAATTTCTGCCTATGCAGATTCTCAGGCTGTTCAGGCACAAGACCTAGACCCTGACACTTCGATGGGCAATAACCCACTACCTACATCAGGAAGCACGGCCAGGCATTCTTCCCTTGATGATCCTTCTGGAGAGTCTTCAGAGGAAACTGAGCCATCTGCTTTCAATTTTTCCTTGGTCCAGCCATTTGTTGAGGCGGTAAAAAATACTATTGGTTTGGATGACCCGGAACAACTGTCTCAGAAGTCAAAAACTTAAAAAAATACTTTTTTTTCCCATTAATGGGAGAATTTAAAGAAATTATAGAGGACGAATGGAACAAAACAGACACAAAGTTTTCCTTAGCTCATTTGTCCAAGTTGTATCCTTTAGCAGATTCAGATACACAGTCTTTAAGCTCAATGCCCGTGGTTGATGCGACAGCTGTAAGGCTAGCAAAGAACGTGAAATTACCGATGGAGGATTCAACATCATTCAAGGATCCCCTGGACAGATGAATTGATGTGGATCTCAAGAGGAGCTATCTAGCTGTAGGAGCGGCTTGCAGGCCTGCCATTGATTTTAGATCTGATTCCAACGCTATTATGTCATGGACCGAAAACATAGAAGCAGCCCTCCACCGAGGAAGATATAATCAAAGCTCTGGAGGAGCTTAAGTTGGCGGAAGACTTTGTGGGTGAAGCAGCCATTGACACAGTCCGCTGTTTGGCTAATTCAATGCTACATTCGGTCATGGCAAAACAGGCCCTATGGCAGAAACTATGGACTGCTGATCTAGCATCCACTCAAAATTGGTGCAAGATTCCTTTTGATGGCAAATCCTCCTTCAGTGAGAAGGTACAGTGAACAAGAAATTATTTATTTCACTTCCGACAATCAAACTCCAGAGACTTTAGGTAGTCTCGCCCCTTAAAGATAATAAAAGATTGTGGTAAGGCACTCTGTCATCCTTTCTGGGCCCCAGAAAGAACAAGACCCTTACCACTCCCCAGGAGGGGACAACGTGTTTTTGACACCAGAGGGGTGGAGACACCTCCAGTAGGAGTGGTCCTATCAACAATTCGGTATGGACATTTCTGGACCCTTTCTCAATAGCCTCCTCACACATCCTTCAAAGAAACCCAGATGCCAACCTCACCACAGAAAGCTCTGGCATTAAATCAGTTTATAAAGTCGCTACAGCAGTAACCAGTACCTGTCGCCCCACCGGAACGATTTGCGGGTTTCTATTCCACCCTCTTCCTGGTACAGAAGAAAATAGGTGTATGGAGGCCTGTAATAGACTTGAAGGGACTCAACAGATACATTCATCTGGAGAGTTTCAAGATGGAGTCGCTGCAAATTATCATTCAAGTTATACAACCAAAAGATTGGTTGATATCAATAAATCTACAGGACTCCATATCTCTATTCTTCCATCTTTTCAATTTATCACTATCTGGATTAAATCCTCATGTTATCAAACAACCCGGATCATCTTATAGCCCACAGAGAAATACTTCTGCAGTCATTATCAGAGCTGGGATGGTTAGTAAATCACTGAAAGAGCCAGCTGTGGTAACGACCTTTTATGAAAATAAAATTGTTATTTGGAAAAAAAAGAAAGAGCCAGCTGATTCCAACACAAAAAATGGTTTACCTAGGGGCAATGTTCGATACAAATCTGGGCACAGTCTCTTTACTAGGAATGAGCCCGATATTCAAGTCGATCATAACATCGGGTATTCGCCTGTTCGACGAATAGCGAACATTTTGGGGTGTTCAGGGCAAATTCGAAAGCCACGGAACACCCTTTTAGGCCTCGTACACACGAGCAGACAGATTTGTTCAAATCTGTCCGTCCGACAGATTTGAACAAATCTGTCTGCTGGGATTTTGGTTTGCTCGCGTGTACACACGAGCAAACCAAAATCCCCGCCAGCAGAGAGCGCGCTGACGTGTCGGTGACGGGGCGGTGACGTTGACGCCGCCACGTCACCGCACCAGGAAGTAAAACACTTCCGCGCATGCGCCGAATCCATTCGGCGGCAGTGCGGCGGCGGTGCGGCGTCGGTGCGGCGTCGGTGCGGGACGACATGTCTGCTGGTAAGTGTACTAACCAGCAGACATGTCGGGCGGACGGATTCCCACCCGATAGATTTCAAAGCATGCTTTGAAATCTGTCGGGTGGCCAAATCCGTCGGCTCGGCCGTACACACGATCGAATCTGTCTGCTGAAACGGTCCAGCGGACCGTTTCCAGCAGACAGATTTGATCGTGTGTACGAGGCCTAAAAGTCTATGGGAAAAATAAAAAGTTCTAATTTTAAAGGCTTACGTGCATGGTATTGTCATAAAAAAAATATTTGGGGACCTGGTCCTGCCCCAGGGGACATGTATCAGTGCAAAAAAGTAATTTAAAACTACTCACGGCTTTAATGAATTGCCGGGTCTCAGCAATACAGATAAAAGTCATTGAAAAAAACAGCATGGGTCCCACCCCAGTCCATTATGAGGCCGTTTGGGTCTGGTACGAATATTAACCACTTAACCCCCGGACCATATTGCTGGTCAAAGACCAGAGCACTTTTTGTGATTCGGCACTGCGTCGCTTTAACTGACAATTGCGAAAAATGCATTGGATTACTATAAAAATGCCATTGGCAGTGAAGGGGTTAACACTAGGGGGCAGGGAAGGGGTTAAGTATGTTCCTGGGTGTGTTCTAACTGTATGGGGGGTTGGACTCACTAGGGGAAATCACTGATCTTCTGTTCATACATTGTATGAACAGAAGATCAGCGTTTCCCCCGCTGAAAGGAACGAGAGGTATGCGTTTACACACATACCTCCCGTTCCCCGCTCTGTAACGAATGAGCGCGCGTGCCCGGCGGCGATTGCGCCCGCCAGGCACGCGTGCGGGGCTCGGGGGACGAGCGGGGGTGCGCGAGGGGCGCCGCCGGCGCGCGCGTGCCCCCTAGCTCCCGCTAAAGGTAGGACGTAGAGCTACGTGCTCTCGCCCAGCAGTGCCACCGTCCCGCCGCATAACTGCGGTGGGCAGTCGGCAAGCAGTTAAGGGGTCTGGTTTGGATTTTAAGGGGAACCCCACGCCAAAATAAAAAATAATGGCATGGGGGTCCTCCCAAAAATCCATACTAGACCCTCATCCGAGCATGCAACCTGGCAGGCCACAGGAAAAGAGGGGGGGTGAGAGAGTGCCCCCCCTCCTGAACCTTACCAGGCCACATACCCTCAACATGGGGAGGATGTCCCCATGTTGATGGGAACAATGGCCTCATCTTCACAACCCTTGCCCGGTGGTTGTGGGGGTCTGTGGGCAGGGGTCTTATCGGAATCGGTAAGCCCCCTTTAACAAAGGGGACCCCCAGATGCCGCCCCCCTATGTGAATTGGTAACGGGGTAAATTGTACCCCTACCATTTCACAAGAAAAAGTGTCAAAAATGGTAAAAAAAAAAAACACAGGAGACAGCTTGGGACAAGTCCTTTATTAAAAAGAAATAAAATTCCAGTGATGTACATCCATTATCGAACAGAGGATGCAGAGAAAAAAAAACCTGAAGAGTCTGGTATGGATTTTGAGGGCGACCCCCTATGCCATTTTACCTATGCCATTTTCTAAAAAATGGCTCAGGGTTTCCCTTAATATCCATACCAGACCTAAAGGGCCTGGGATGAAATTTGGGGGGACCCCCACGCAATTTTTATTTTTATTTTGGTTCCATGCTGTGTTTTTCAATTACTCTTATCTGTATCCTGACAATTCATTATAGCCGCGAGTCATTTTAAATTACTTTTTTTTCCCTTTAGAAATGTCATTTTGTGCAGGGACTGTTCTACACAGAGGAAAAATGCACCAGTTTACAGGCATATTATAGACACCCCCCAGGTACAAAATTTAAAGGAATATTTCACTTTTATTGCTTCAATTTAAGCATTATTAAAATCACTGCTCCCGAAAAAACGTCAGCCCATGAAGAAAAGATGATCCGCACTCCGGTCACTGCTTTAAAAAAAATTACGTATTTATTGACAAGCCACAGTAGACAAACGCAAATAGGAAAGGTTGACGCGTTTTAGCCAATAAGGCCTTAGTCATAACCAGTGTTATGTGTTCTAGTGTTCAGCTCATCCCTACTCTTCACCTCAACTGAAGATGGAGGGCATCATTCAAAACAAGTTAAAGACCATACGGAAGTCCCATCTACCAGTTTCACAATGTCTGAGCCTTATAGGCACGATGTCCTCATGTATTCCTCTGGTCCCGTGGTCTCACTGGCATCCAGACAGGATTACTAACACAATGGAGGAAACAACAGCTATCTCAGACAGTTGTCAACTCTAAGGCCGCGTACACACGATCAAATTTATCTGCTGAAACTGATCCGACGGACCGTTTCAGCAGACATATCCGATCGTGTGTACAGGCTAGCAGGACAGGTTTGTCCAGCGGACAAATTTCAAAGCATGCTTTGAAATTTATCCGCTGCAAACCTGTCCGTCTGACATGTCCGCTGGTTAGTACGCCTAACCAGCGGACAGAAATCCCCCGCATGCGCCAAATGGATTCGACACATGCGTGGAAGTATTTTACTTCCTGGATTGGTGAAGTGGCGGCGTCAACGTCACCGCCACGTCACCGTGTACACGACATCGGACCAAAATCTGATGAGACATGTCCGCTGGAAACGGTCCGTCTGACATGTTTGAGCGGACATGTCTCATTGTCTGTACGCGGCCTCATGACCAGGAGCCTGCACTGGTGGACAAAGCCAGAGAATCTCTCCCGGTCCCATCATTTGTGTTCCCACTCATGGACCATGAGCAAGCGGTCAGGGGTGGGGTCCCCACTGCAGAGAGATCAGGATCCAGAGGAGATGGTCCTTTCCCAACAGAGGGATAGTGTCTAATATATTAGAAATCAGAGCTGCCTTTCTAGCCATAACCTCACATTTTCACCTCAAATCAAGGGACAGAGGGAACTTCTGCACCTGGACAGCTTGCTTTCTATTGTGATCTGTAATAGGCTACAACTAATCACATGGTACAGGGTGCCAGGTACCATGTGATAGCTGTGGGCCTATCACAGCATTACAATAGTAAGCAAGCAGACACTAATGGAAACCATTTATGTTTTGTTTACATTGTAATCATTTGATTGCTATTATTGGTCATAGCGATCACATGGTACACTAAAAACTCACAACGGGCAGGTACCGAACACCATGATCGTCTGTGTCCGGCGGACACAGAGATAATGGAAAAATGCCGCTGGGAGCCCAAAGGGTAGCGCATTTGTGCCGCAATGTACCAGTACATTGCGGTGCCTGCAGCTGCACCCGCTCGCAGTAAATGTACTGTGGTTGGGCAGCAAGTATTTAAAGAAGTCTGGATCTACTCGCAATTTACTGTGCATATCTGCAAATGTGCCCACAAAATACTCCTTAATAACTGTACTGTGAGAAAAATCCTCACAGACACACATAAACCTCATGATAAATGATCATTCCCCCAAAAAATTAACTCCACTCTTACATATACTTTTGTGCACACAGTCTGCCTTAAAGAAGAACTGCTTGAAAACAGGTAAGCATGCATCAGTAAAGAGTATTTTTAATACAACACAGTGTTTAGTGTGCAAGTCAGGAGTATGTAATTAGTGTTGAGCAGAATATGCCATATTCGATTTCGCGATATATCTCGAATATATAGTCGAATATTCGAGATATATTCGCTAAATACGAATATTCGTGATATTTTTTGGAAATGAAATTATTGCGAATTTTCGCTATTGCGAATGCGAATTGCGAATGCGATTGCGAAATTTTGAGAAATGCGGAATGGAGCACTCTGATTGGCTCAGAATATTCGTGATATATTACAATATAAAATAATTGCGAATATTCGAGAAATGCGGAAGGAGCACTCTGATTGGCTCAGAATATTCGTGATATATTACAATACACAATAATTGCGAATATTCGGCAAATGCGGAAGGAGCACTCTGGTTGGCTCAGAATATTCGTGATATATTACAATACAAAATAATTGCGAATATTCGAGAAATGCGGAAGGAGCACTCTGGTTGGCTCAGAATATTCGTGATATATTACAATACACAATAATTGCGAATATTCGAGAAATGCGGAAGGAGCACTCTGATTGGCTCAGAATATTCGTGATATATTACAATATAAAATAATTGCGAATATTCGAGAAATGCGGAATGGAGCACTCTGATTGGCTCAGAATATTCGTGATATATTACAATATAAAATAATTGCGAATATTCGAGAAATGCGGAATGGAGCACTCTGATTGGCTCAGAATATTCGTGATATATTACAATATAAAATAATTGCGAATATTCGAGAAATGCGGAATGGAGCACTCTGATTGGCTCAGAATATTCGTGATATATTACAATACAAAATAATTGCGAAATTTCGAGAAATGCGGAATGGAGCACTCTGATTGGCTCAGAATATTCGTGATATATTACAATATAAAATAATCGCGCGATATCGCTATTGCCGAATAATCGCATTGCGATTTTTCGGCAATATAAAATGAGCGCTGCAGCTACTCGGCCCAAGGTCTCTAATCATACCAGCAATGCTTTTAGACGTCGATGGGGATCTCTAGGATGTGATCTGTTCTAAAAAAAAATATGAAAAAATTAGAATATTCGAAATAGCGAATATTTGCCGCGATATTCGTGTTATTCGCGAATACTCGAATATGCAATATTCGTAGCGAATATTCGCAATGCGAATATTCGTGAGCAACACTATATGTAATGTACAACATACACACCCCTTTTTAGCACTGGGGTTCATGAAACTCCCCAGCCTTTAGTTTTAGTGCCAGTGTAATACACCCTCGCCTCAGAAATGGAAAGAGTGGAACACAGTTCCCCTTCAGTAATGGTATCAGTGGGAACCCCCTGGAACGGGTATTAGTGGGACATACTTCCCCCTCAGCAATGGTATCAGTGGAACACACTTCCTCTTCAGTATTAGTGTCAACTGGAACTTCCCCACCCTCAGCATTGGTATCAGTGCAACACACTTCCCCTTCAGCATTTGTATCAGTGTGTCACGAATGTCACATCCAGAAGCGGCTCTCTAATTAGGCAAAAAAGGCAGCCGCCTAAGGCCTTGTGCTCCCAGGGGCCGCCTAATTTGCCTGATGTGTACGTGGGAGAATGGGATGGAATGTCCCCGGTCAGTGTCCCCAAGCTGGCAGGGTGAGTGGGCCAGACTAGTAAAGGATCGCCCTCTTTAGTATACTGTGCTGCAGACGAATTGTAGAAGGGGTTGAGGCGGAGCTGCCGGCCACTGCTGAACCTGCCAGGAGATAGGGGCGGACTTGACCGGGGGGCAGGAGAGGCTTAGTAAAAATGATGCTTGCTCTGCAGGCAGCCGTGACACCCGCTGGCCGCCGCTACACTGTCTGTGTTGTTATAGTATTAGTATCAGCGGGAACCTCTCCACCCTCACCGCTGGTATCATTGGGGCACACTTCGCCCCTAGAATTGGTATCAGCAGGAACCTCCCCATCCTCAGTACTGGTATCAGTGGGACACACTCCCACCTTAGCTTTGGAATTAGTGTGACACACTTCCCCCTCAGTATTAATATCAGCTGGAACTTCCCTACCCTCAGCAGTATCAGTGGGACACACTTCCAATTCAGCATTGGTATCAGTGCAACACACTTTCCCCTCAATATTAGTATCAGCTGGAACTTTCCTACCCTCAGCATTGGTATCAGTGGGACACTTCCCATTCAGTACTGGTATCAGAGGGACACACTTCCCCTTCAGCACTAGTATCAGTGGAACAATATCCCACCTCTACATTGGTATTAGTGGGTAACTCTTCCCCCTCCAAATTTGTATCAGTGGTAACATCCCCACCTACAGCATTGGTACCAGTGAGACACACACCCGCCTCAGCATTGGTATCAGTGGAACACATTTCCTCCTCAGTATTGGTATCACTGGTAACCTCCCCCCTTCAACAATGTTGCCAGTGGGACACACTACCGTCTCAGCATTGGAATTAGTGGAACACATTTCCTCCTTAGTATTGGTATCACTGGTAAACATCTCCCCAACTTCAACAATGGTGTCAGTGGGACACACTCCCGTCTCAGCATTGGTATCAGTGGAACAAATTTCCTCCTCAGTAGTGGTATCAGTGGTAACCTCCCCACCTTCAGCATTGGTATCAGTGCGACACACTTCCCCCATAGCACTGGTATCACTGGGACACACTCCTTTCTCAGCATTGGTATCAGTGGGACATACTCCCGTCTCAGTATTGGTATCAGTGGGACACAGTCCTGCTTCAACATTGGTATCAGTGGTACACACTTCCCCCTCTGTATTGGTATCAGCAGGAATCCCCACCCTCATCATTGATATTAGTGGGACACTCTCCCTTCTCAGCATTGGTGTCAGTTGGACTCCCCCACTCCATCAGCCACTTGATTGCCTGATTGTAGCTCTGTGTCCTGTGCTGCAAATCCCAGAACAGTCTCTCAGGCTCCAGGCTGGTTAGGGAGTTTAAATGTGAGCAAGTACGCGTGTGTATTATAAATATAAATAGTATGCCATATCATCTAATCCCAGTTGAGAGATCATGTATGCTGTGCATTATGATTTATTTAGCCTGCAGTCCCCACCCCTATTTACCAATAATTTCTCAACATTCTTCAGATAACCTGTGGTATTATTGAAAAAAGTCATAAGCTTTTGCAACATTTTTATTAATATGCCTTTTATGAAATGAAACAGTCTTAATAAGTATTCACACACACTGTGGGATACATTCATCAAGCCTGCAAAAATATTTACAAGAAAAAAAAGGAATTTCCTGAGGTAACTGTCCTTGACCTGGCTCTTTAATCGAGTGAAATTTCATCACTTTATCTAATATCATGCTTCATGCTTCAGGCTCCCAGCAATTCTATTTTAGTGTGGTCTAATGGGCAGCTGACACATCTACTCAGCACCAGACTGTATAATATGTGCTGACACACTGTGTGGTGAGCACCCTATTGAGAGCTGTTTATTTGTGCCTGGCAAGGGAAAAATTCATCCTGCTAACAATTTGGGTCTCCATTTTCAGGACCATCACAGGCTTCACAATTTCAAGAGGTTTTAGAAGCACTTGTAGGGGATTCAGTCACTTATTCGGGTGTCTGCATTATCTGACTTTAGGTGAGAGGTTGTGAAAGCACAGTTCTATCTGTCTGAAACCTGAATCTAGATAGTGTAATCAACAGTGTCATTCCAATTGCTCTGCAGGCAGCTCTCCTCCAAAACCTAATTCAATTTGATATTCTGAGGTTAACACACTGTATTGGGACTGAAAATAGGAATGCACAAGAAAGCCTTTTATATTCATTCAGTTCAGTAAGCATGGAAAACTCATCAACAGCTATTTGTACATTCTGATGTCTGATAGTGGAACTTTGATGTCCAGATAGGAGTTAGATACATTTTCTGCAGAACCACAAGAAAAACACAAAGATATAGTTTCAGGCAGTCAATGCTTTATTCTAGCTTCTGTTTGGAACACGGGACAGGTCCATACATTGCTATTCCTAAAATATTTTAAGCTCCTTCCAAACTTTGCAGGGCAAGCAATAACATAACTGTTTCTGCATTTGTATTTTGGATTGGTGTAAATCATAGGAGTTTATGATATCCTGTTTACATGTTTTCTAGACTTTATACATGTATGATATATTTTACTGATTGTGTGCACTTGGATTGATTGTTGGAGTACATCAGTTGTTACAGTAGTGTTTTGGGGATGTGCACAGACTGTTTTCTACTGCATAACAATAGAGCATAATATGTACACTGTTTGCAATTTAACTATATTAACCACTTAGCGGCCGCCCACGTATATTTACTACAGCAGGGTGGCCACTTTGTGCCAGATCACATACCAAGTACGTGATCTGACACTTCTGGGTCTGGGGAGCGTGTGCCACCGGCTACCCACCCCCGCTATGGTTGGCTCCTGCCGAGACCCATCGATCATTTAGGAGAAAGTCGCACCGACGTTCTGTGACAGGGGAATGCGCTGATCCTGTGTTCCTGCTAAGCAGGAACACAGATCTTTATATTCCGCCAGTCTAAGCACATCCCCTAGAGTTAGCAAGAACACCCAGGGAACACATTTAACCCTTTGATCACCTCTGATGTTAACCCCTTCCCTGCAAGTGTAGTACAGTAACAGTGCATATTTTTTAGCACTGATCACTGTATTAGTGTCCCTGGTCCCCAAAAAGTGACAAAATTGTCAATTAGGTGTCCGATTTGTCCGCTGCAATTTTGCAGTCCCGCTATGAGTCGCTGATCGCTGCCATTACAAAAAATCTATACCATAGTATGTAGATGCTGTAAATTTTATGCAAACCAATCAATATACACATATTGGGATTTTTTTTTTTTTACCAAATATGTGTAGCAGAATACATATTGGCCTAAATTAAGGAAGAAATTCGATTTTTTAAAAATAAAAATTGATTGGGTATGTTTTATAGCAGAAAATAATTTATTTATTTATTTTTGTTCTTTTTTTCAATCGTCTTGCCTTTTTTTGTTTTTAGCGCAAAAAATAAAAACCGCAGAAGTGATCAAATACCAACAAAAGAAAGATCTATTTGTGAGGGAAAAAAAGGACATACATTTTATTTGTGTACAGCGTCACATGACTGCTCAATTGTCAGTTACAATAACGCAGTGCCGTATCACAAAAAATGACCAGTTCACAAAGGGGGGGGGGGTCTAAAGTGGTTAACTACTTCCCACCCAGCCACTGCACATATATGGCCGGGTGGGTGCTCTCTCCTTCTGAGTGGACATTCAGGGACATCCCTCAGCATTCCCGCGAAACGGTGCAATCCCGATGCACTCGTGTCACCGGGACATGGCGCATCATAGATTGGCAGGAGGGCTCTGTGATTGGCCCTCCTGATCACATGACGGCCGTATCCAATCACAGCCGTCATGTGATGTAAACAAAGAGCCGGTTGCTAGGTGATCGGCTCTCCTCTCCTCACACAGAAGTCGTCGATGAGTAGAGGAGGGTGGATCGCTGCAGCTGGCTGGAGATCAGTGAGTATGAGCTGTTTTTTACAGATTTATACTCACTGATCACCAGTCTAGTGTCCCACAGTAAACACATATGTCCCCACATAGTAAAAACACCTGCCCCCCCCCCCACATATGTAACAGTAAAATCACATGTCCCAATGATCATTTGCACACATATGTCCATGATCACCTGCGCACATCTGTACATGATCATTTGCGTACATATGTCCGTGATCATACAAACCAATTATTTTACACTTAACAGTTTTCTTTTTTTTACCAAAAACATGTAGTAGAATACATTTTGGCTTAAATTTATGACAAAATTAGATTTCATTGGATTTTTTTAAAAATAGAAAGACAATTTTCATATTTTTTTCCAAATTTCAGCTTTTTCTGCTTATATCGCAAACATTTTAAAACGAAGTCATGAATAAATACAACCAAAAGGCCTCGTACACACGAGTAAATCCATTTGTTCAAAACGATCTGTCCGACCGATTTGAACAAATCTGTCTGCTGGCATTTTGGTTTGCTCGCGTGTACACACGAGCAAACCAAAATCCCCGCCAGCAGACAGCGCGCTGACGTGTCGGTGACGTGGCGGTGACGTTGACGCCGCCACGTCACCGCACCAGGAAGTAAAACACTTCCGCGCATGCGTCGAAACCATTCGGCGCGTGTGCGAGAAGACATGTCTGCTGGTTAGCGTACTAACCAGCAGACATGTCGGGCGGACGGGTTCCCAGCTGACAGATTGGTAAGCATGCTTTCCAATCTGTCGGGTGGCCAAATCCGTCTGTTTGCCCGTACACACGATCGAATCTGTCTGCTGAAACGATCTAGCAGACCGTTTCCAGCAGACAGATTTGATCGTGTGTACGAGGCCAAAGAAATCTATTTGGGTAAACAAAATGAAAAAAATGTCTTTGGGTACAGTGTAGCATGACCGCGCAATTGTCATTGGAAGTACGAGAGCGCTGAAAGCTGAAAATTGGTCTGGGAAGGAAGGGGGCGAAAGTGCCCAGTATTGATGTGGTTAGAGATGTTTAATTCTTTTTGCTATGTTGACATATTTGGGGTCACCTTTGTACACCTTTTATTTGGAATGATATTGTTAGTTTAGAAAATGTTTGGGACTTGACAGGTTCGCTTTAAATGGAAGTGGAAATGATAAATGCTTCTAGTGTGGTGGAACTTTCCAGAAATGCGTTCTTTTCTTTTTTCCTTTTTTAAATATAGTGGAACCGAGTAGTAACACATTGTGACATATGGAGATAAACTGATTGGTGCTGAGGGAAGCCATATATTTGCAGCTAAAGACTATAGCTTCTGTTAGGAGATTCACAGCATGCTTAAACCAAATGAGTTACATATCTTTTCCTATTCTAGGAGTAGAGGGATTAGCAGAACATTCCGCTTCTAATGCAGTGTGCATGGTAATGTGTTTAAAGATGGAAAGAGAAGACAGGGAGAAGGCAGCTCATGGAATGATTATCTACCGAGTTAAAAGGGGGAAAGGGCAAGATGAGGTCACAAATAAAGCTGCGATTATCAGCAAACTGACAGCAGCTGCATTGCTAACCCCTTCCAGACAGTATCATGAATAGATCCTGAGTGTTGTTTCAATGGAGTGCTATGTTGTAAGTATGTTTATACATGTTGTTATGCTTCGCTGGCTTCTGACAACACAGCCATACTGGTGGATTACACACACACACTACATCAGGCCAAGCAGTCACTCTGCCACTTTGGCATTCTTATTAAATGTTTGCAAAGAAAAAACTGAGGGCTTGTCAACAAAAACTAAGTAGGATCTTAGGCCTTGTACACACGAGGGGAAATATCCGCTGTAAACGGTCCCCGGACCGCTTACAGCGTATATTTACGCCGGGGTGTTTTGATCCGATGGCTGTACACACCATCGGATCAAATTCCCCGCCGGCGGACAGCGTGGTGACGCGGCGGTGACGTTGACGCCGCCACGTCACCGCACCAGGAAGTAAACACTTCCGCGCGCATGCGTCGGATCCATTCACAGGATACGACGCATGTGCGGCAAGATATGTCCGCTGGTTTGCCGTACTAACCAGCGGACATATCTGACGGCCAGCTATCCGGCGGAATTATTTCAAAGCATGCTTTGAAATTTTTCCGCCGGATGAATCCGGCAAAAAGCGTCCGTTTGCCCCTACAGACGAGGGGATTTTTCGGCTGAAATGGTCCGTCGGACCATGTTCAGCGGAAATATCCCCTCGTGTGTACAAGGCCTCACAGTTGATTTTGTATCTCATGGAACATGCAAATTAGATTGTGATATTGCAGCCAAAACCTTTTTTCGATTTGGATAGAGTGGATTGCGGTAAAAACCTGTCTGTTTTTTATTGTTCTTTGTGTCCCATTGAAAATGTTTCTTTACTTTATGCATTGTTACTGATACAGGAAATGAGTGGAAACTCCAGACCGCCCAGGGACACAGACAGCAATGAGCAAGATAGAGAAACATTGTGTTCCAAACTAGGGCCCCCCGTTGTAATTTTACCACCAAACATTGGACTCGTTTTCAATATCCTAGCTTCCAACTGTCCCTCATTTTTAAATCAAATTCCTCTGTACCTCATGTAGCCTCAGTCATCCCTCTTTTTAGTCTGCTGTGTACATCTCTATACAGAATGTACTATTTTACTACCAAAAGTGTTATGCTGCACTAAACATTTTATCCAACCTCTATATTACCGCATTTGTTATTTTGAAAAGCCAATAAAAAGGAAAGATAGAGGTCAAAAAAGCACCTTTTGACCTCTATCTACCAATCATTTTCTGCATATTAGATCTTTGTGGTCCATGTTACCGGAGTCATGGCAGGGCCATGTCCTTCGCATACATGCTGTGTGTTGAAATGTGTCCCACTTTATCATTTCAGAAAGTTGGGAGCAGTTTCCTAATAGGAAAAAAACAATAATGTTGGTATTTTTTCCTAGAAAAGGTGTCAATCTCAGGACTATCCCAAAAAACTATTTTCAAATGTAAATAAAAATAAACACAATAAGGAAATCTGATAAAGAGGTTTGAACATAATTTTGTTAATATATAAGGTATATATAAATAAACTTTTACTCAACAAAAATTTACAAACAGGACTCTTAACCACTTAAGACCCGGACCAATATGCAGGTAAAGGTCTAGGCCCCTTTTTGCGATTCGGCACTGTGTCGCTTTAACTGACAATTGCGCAGTCATGCGACATGGCTCCCAAACAAAATTGGCATCCTTTTTTTCCCACAAATAGAGCTTTCTTTTGGTGGTATTTGATCACCTCTGCAGTTTTTATTTTTTGCACTATAAACAAAAATAGAGCGACAATTTAAAAAAAAATTCAATATTTTTTACTTTTTGCTATAATAAATGACCCCCAAAAATATATAAAAATATATTTTTTTCCCTCAGTTTAGGTTGATACGTATTCTTCTACATATTTTTGGTAAAAAAAAAAAATGCAATAAGCGTTTATCAAATGGTTTGCGCAAAATTTATAGCGTTTATAAAATAGGGGATAGTTTTATTGCATTTTTATTCATTATTTTTTTTTTACTACTAATGGCGGCGATCAGTGATTTGTTCATGACTGCGACATTATGGCGGACACATTGGACAATTTTGACATTTTTGGGACCATTGTCATTTTCACATAGGGGGCGCTGAAGGGGTTAAGTTTGACCTCATATGAGTTTCTAACTGTAGGGGGGCGGGGCTGAATGTGTGACTTTATCGATCGCCTTTCCCTATATCAGGGATCAATGACAGCACCACTGTAAAGAACGGGGAAGGTGTGTTTACACACCTCTCCCCGTTCTTCAGCTCCAGGGACCGATCACGGGACTCCAGCAGCGATCGAGTCCGCGGGTCCTGCGGTCTCGGAGCTTCGGACCGGGTCACGGGCCTGCGCCCGCGACCCACGGCTGGGCATTAAACAATCACGTACAGGTACGTGATTTGCCCAGCCGTGCCAATCTGCTGATGTATATGGCCGTTAGGCGGTCCTTAAGTGGTTAAACAGAGCCACAAATAACATGAGAACACAAATAACACAAAGGCTTGTGATACAAACACAAACAGGTAGTCTTAAAGCCGATATATCCTAATACTCTTTTGACCCAAAGTCCATAAACTAGGCATAAATAAGAATAGTGTTCAAATGGCTTTAGATAAGAGGCAAGTCCCAAATATCCACATCCTTTGCATCAAAGTAATTTTGTATACAACATACCAAATCAAAGTCTCGCCATTGTATATGGCAGCCTTTTTCAACCAGGGTGCTCAGGCACCCTGGGGTGATTTCAGGTTTCCTAGGGGGTGCCTTGGCAAAATTCCTAAACATTACACACAAATTGTGTACAAGCCAGTGAGTGGATCAAACCTGCCTTTGAGTTAAACAAAGCTATAGGTTTTCATTGTGGACCATTACAAACTTGTTGCCACCGGCATGCGAACACCAAAGATGTTGATAAGGAGGATTTTTGGCGCCTGCACAGGATCCTTGTTTGAACCTTCCTTGTCCCTCTTCATCAGCAATGAGGTCACGTTAGCTGAGTGAAAGAGAGAAGCATTGCAATACTAGTCAGCAGGAGTGTGCAAAGGTGTATGTGGATGAATAAATGACCTCTAACGTTGGGTGTCCTACATACGTGGATATTGCTGTGTAATGTAAAACTATTTGGCCACGTACACACCATGAAATAAATCCGATCAAATCGGTCTGACAGACCGATTTGATCGGATTTGTCTGCTGGTATGTATTGGTTTGATCGTGTACACACGATCAAACCAAAATCCCGCCGGCAGACAGCGCGGTGACGTGGCGGTGACGTTGACGCCGCCACGTCACCGTCACCAGGAAGTAAAACACTTCCGCGCATGCGTCGAATCCATTCGACGCATGCCTAGAATCGTACTAACCAGCAGACATGTCGGATGGACGGGTTCCCAGCAGACAGATTTTAAAGCATGCTTTAAAATCTGTCTGCTGGAAAAATCTGTCTGTCTGCCCGTACACACGATCGAATTTGTCTGCTGAAACGGTCCGTCGGACCGTTTCCAGCAGATAGATTCGATCGTGTGTACGCGGCCTTTGAATTGTTTCTTACATTCTAGAATAGGGTGCTTTAAAACTGGGAATCATTTTATAGGGTGCCTTGACTGAAAAATCGTTTGGAAACACTGGTATATGGACTTCTCTATACCTCTCAAACAAGGGGAATGGATTCATAAATGTGTGGCTTAAGCTTTTTGTTTATATAATTACTTGAAGGAATAAGCAAGTAGGGTCCTGACAAATCTGTTCTTTCAAGAAATGTATCAACTTGTTCTTGATTATCTCATTGGTAGCGCATTGATTTAAGTGTATTACAGATTAGGTGAATGCAAGTGGCTACATTTCTCAGTACCAACATATTTAAAATGCAATATGTTTAGCATTGTGTCTCACTGTATATGGTTTTACTAAGCAAAAAGATTTTGTTGCTTTATTTCAGGTTGACAATGTTCCTGAATGACAATGTTCCTGCTAGATGTGGGGCTGTGGCTTAGCATTGTCAGCCTGCAAAAGGATCTCCAGGTAAAAAAAAAAAAATCACCAAAAATGATTTGCTGAAGAGAACTGTGTACATTTGTACTTGATGCCCAACATACTGTACTAAATATACATTTTGGGTTTAACCACCCTGGTAACCATAGCCTTAATTTCTTGAGACATTATATCTTCTTAGCTTGTCATTTTCTACCAGCTATATTTGGTTTTAATGTAACCAACCCATGACTATATTAGTTTTGAGCCTATCCCTACTGATTAAAAATGATTGCATCTTTGATAAAATGTATGAATCTATTTTTATCATTTATTTCTGCTTGACGGTTAAGAAGAATGTGAGCAGCTCAGTTTGTTATAGATACAAATTAATATGATACAAAGTGTTAATTATTTAGTAAACATCTTCAAGGTTGTTTCTCAATATAAGTAAGCCAGTCCACTGGATGCCCCTGGGCTTGTACAGATGATTTGCTGGTTGGCTGGTTGGCTATGGCTTCACCCAAAGACAAATAAATAAAACCACCACAAAAAATAACCCCAAATAATAATAATAATAATCAATGGCATAGTTACTAGCACATATGCCCTTGCTGCACTGAGGTCCTCAGTTTGAATCATGGCTGGGATACTATCTGCATGTAACGTTCATGTTCTCCCTATGCTTGCATGGGTTTCCTTCAGTTACTCCAGTTTCCTCCTACACTCTAAAGACATGCTGGTAGGTCAATCTGTTCATTTTTAAATAAGCCCTAGTATATAGTATGTATGTATGAATGCTATACAAATACCTATAATAAATAAAAATTGTCAGCATGGGTGTAGGCTATTCTTGGGAAAGCCGGCTTTTAATGTTTACCATATGAAAAGCTACTTTTCCACCACTGTGTCTGTAATAAAACAGGTGGAAGTGTGTGTTACAGTGTTGTTCCTGAAAGATTGCCAATTCTTGCAACCATAAATTCCTGCTGAAGATCATGTGTCCTTTGAGTCCTTTTCAGTAGTTGAATACTATACATTAAGGATAACATTCCATGAAAAATGTCTCCACACGATCTTCATGAGTACAATCCTATGATGTTGTAATTTAATTATTTTATTACCTATACTTCTGTTCCAATCCACAACCAGCTATAATTTTGTAATGCTATCAAAAATGTAAAATGTTACTTCCTTGTAAATATGACAGAAGGCCATTTTATACACAAAATTTGCACAGAACGCACCTAGAAATTTTATTTTCTGCTCATATGATTGGCTTACAGTATTCCCCTTAGTAGTTTTTCCGTTATTGCAACACAGAGACTGCTTGTGTGACTATAGCAGACATCCCCTCCAGCACGCAATAAGAAGGAAGCAAATACTGTAATACTCTTGTGAAATCTAGCCAGTAAAGAGTACAGTGCCTTGAAAAAGTTTTCATACTCGATTTTCCACAGTTTGTCATGTTACAACCAAAAATCGTAAATGTATTTTATTGGAAGTTTATGTGATAGACCAACATAAAGCGACACATAATTGTGAAGTGGAAGGAAAATTGTAAATGGTTTTCATTTTTTTTTACAAATAAATATCTGAAAAATGTGGCGTGCAGTTTTACTTTATTCTGAAACCCCTAACTAAAATCTAGAGGAACCAATTGCCATCAGAAGTCGCCTAATTAGTAAATAGTGTCCCCCTGTGTGTAATTTTAACGCTTAGTATAAATACTGCTGTTCTGTGAAGCCCCCAGAGATTTGTTAGATAACCTTAGTGAACAAACAGCATTGTAAAGGCCAAGGAACACACCACACAGGTCGGGGATAAAGTTGTGTAGAAGTTTGAAGCAAAATTAGGTTATAAAAAAATATCCCAAGCTTTGAACATATCATAGAGCATTGTTCAATCCATCATCCAAAAATGGAAAGAGTAGGGCACAACTGCAAACCTACCAAGACATCCACCTAAACTGACAGGCCGGGCAAAGAGAGCATTATTTAGAGAAGCAGCCAAGAGGCGCATGGTAACTCTGGAAGAACTGCAGAGATCCACAGCTCAGGTGGGAGAATTAGTACACAGGACAATTATTAATTTTGCCTGCCACAAATCTGGCCTTTAGGCTCCTTACACACGGAGCGGTCCGTTTTTCGGTCCGCTCCGTGTGTCCGACAGCTCAGCGGGGGGTCTCCGCTCAGCTGTCGGCGGACAGGGTGGTCCCCGCACACTGTGCAGGGACCGCCCCGTCTCTCCTCCGCTCTCCCCTATGGGGAGTCGGATGGAAACGGACCGTCTGTCCGTTTGCATCCGATCCGTTTGGCCGGACGGAAGAAAAATAGGACATTCTTCCGTCCGCAAAAACGGATGCGGATCTGGCGGACGTTAGCGGATGCATCATCCGCTAACGGATCTGCTCCCATAGGGGTTCATTACAAGTCCGTAAACGGACTTGTAATGAACGGACGAACGATCCGCTAGTGTGAAAGGACCCTTATGGAAGAGTGGCAAGAAGAAAGCCGTTGTTGAAAAAAAAAGCCATAAGAAGTCCCGTTTGCAGGAAGCAATGTGGGGGACACAGCAAACATGTGGAAGAAGGTGCTCTGGTCAGATGAGACCAGAATTTAACTTTTTGACCTAATAGCAAACTGTTATATGTCTGGCAAAAAATTAACACTTCACATCATCCTGAACACACCATTCCCACCATGAAACATGATGGTGGCAGCAGCATCATGTTGTGTGGATGCTTTTCTTTAGCAGGAACAGGGAAGCTGGTCTGAGTTGATGGGAAGATGGATGGAGCCAAATACAGAGCAATCTTAGAAGAAAACCTGTTATGCCGCGTACACACGATCATTTTTTGTGATGAAAAAAAACGACGTTTTCTGTAAAGTAAAAAACGACGTTTTTGAAACGTCACTTTTCATACACACCATCGTTTTTTTCACAAAAAGCGAGGTTACGTTCACCACTCTTTTCCATTGAAGCTTGCTTCATAACTAGCTTCTGGGCATGCGCGGGTTGAAAAACGTCGTTTTAAACGACGATTTTGCTACACACGGTGACTTTTTGTGAAACAAAAAACGACGTTTTGAAAAACGGCACAAAAAATTCAAGCATGTTGGAATTTTTTTTTGGTCGTTTTTTTTAAGCCAAAAAACAACGTTTTGCCCACACACGATCAATTTAAATGACGTTTTAAAAAACAACGGTTTTTTTTCATCGCAAAAAACGACCGTGTGTACGCGGCATTAGAGTCTGCAAAAGACTTCACTTTACAGCAGGGCAACAACCCTAAACATACAGCCAGAGCTACAATGGGATGGTTTAGATCAAATCATATTCATGTGTTAGAATGGTCCTGTCAAAGTCCAGACCTAGATCCAATTGAGCATCTGTGGCAAGACTTGAAAACCGCTGTTCACAGACACTCTCCATCCAATCTGACAGAGCTTGAGCTATTTTCCAAAAAATAATGGGCAACAATGTCTCTCTCTAGATGTGCATATTCAAAAAGACTTACAGTTGTAATTGTAGTGAAAGGTGGTTCTACAAAGTATTGACTTGGGGGGCTGAATACAAATGCACGCCACAATTTTTAAACATTTATTTGTAAAAAAAAAAAATGATAACCATTTGTGATTTTCCTTCCACTTCACAATATGTGCCACTTTGTGTTGGTCTATCACATAAAATCCCAATAAAATAAATTTAAGTTTTTGGTTGTAACATGACAAAATCCGGAAAATTTCAAGGGGGATGAATATTGTTACTGCTAGTTTAGTGCAGCATAACACTTTTAGTAATAAAATAGTATAGAGATGTACACATCAGACCAAAAAGAGGGACAAATGAGGCTGTGTAAATGGCAACGGAATCTGGTCTCAAAAGAAGGACAATACTGCCTAATGAGGGACATTTGGGAGCTATGGTGCTGTAGAGAATGAGGAGGAGGACATTTGTAACACTATTAATTACTTTCTATGAATTGTTCCTTCTTGTAAACATATAGCATGGAAAGAACAATAAGGAGTGTAAAATAGAGCATGTAAAATAAAATGTAACAATGTTACAGGGTTTTCTAATTCAAAATATATGAGTAAATATCTTAAAATAAATACATTTCCAAAATTGACCCACCATGGGCTTCTGTCCAGTTAAAGTAGTAGTAAACGTGTGAATGCTATTTTTACCTACAAGTAAACTTATAATAAAGCTCACCTTTAGGTGAAATTATTATCTCCTAAACGTGCACCGTTTAGGAGATATTCCATTGAGCAGCAGCCAGTGACGTCACCGGCACATGCGCTCTGAAGGAACGGCACGTGTGCCTCAGTTAAGACTCCTGTGTGCATGCTTCATTTCAAGGTAAGGCCTTCATAATATGCTACTGTGATGCATTCTAGCACATTATGGCTTTACCTTGCAGGGAGAACTTATTTTCCATACATTTACTATTGCTTTAAGTGGGTGTGTAAAGCCAGTGAAAGAAATGTATCCATGTTTAGATACCACACACTTTTCTCTTGAGTGGTACCGAGGCTCATCATCACCCTCATCATAAACTGTATACAAGGTAGTCAGTATTTGTCACCCAACAAGAGCTGTAAACATTGTAACTTTGCAGAAAGTCACAAGATGAGAGGATGTTGCAGGGGCTGAACTGTAGAACAAATATTGAGAAACCTCTGCACACCATACAAGCCCAGCGTGTAATAAGTGATAGCAGCCTCAGCCTAACCCTATTCAGGCCATGTTCTCCTACATGTTTCACCCCTTCCACAGACATTAGTCATGACATTTTAAATGCTTAATTCCTTTTCATACATTTCCATAAATAAGATTTATTTGCACCTCTGAACCTACTAGGAAGTGTAACTTTTTGAGAAAGAGTACATTCCTAGTAAAGTTTCCTCCCTCTTTGCATATTATAGCCCTCTCCTCTTTTGGGAGGGCCTGATGACTCTCTTATGACCCAGCTCATTTGGCCCTACCCTCACCTTCTACCTTAACCACTTCCCGCCAAAGGACATCATATGACGTTCTGGACTTTCAGTGGGGATATCTGAAAGATGCCTGCAGCTACAGGCATTATTCAGATATCCATCTCTTCAGCCGGTGATCCTGTGCACCAAAGGAATGATCATATCGGCAGTTCCACCGCTTGATCATTCTTATAGGGGGCGGAGGGGAGGTCCCCCCTCCTGCAGCCATCCGGTGCTTCTCTGGGCTCTCCCTTGCCATTGGAGACCCAGAGAAACGATCCGCCGGTATCGGATGGAAAGCATAGAGATGACTGGTGACCAGATGGTCACCAGTCATCTCTATGGTCGTCGGAGGCCCGGGCACGATGTTATGACGTCACGCCCGGGTACCGCAATGTAAACACAGCCGCAATCGCGGCTGAAAGCATTAGATCTGTGAATTTGTTTTCACAATCTAATGCTTTCCAGCCTGGAGGAGCGATGTTGGGGACTTATTGACCCCCAATCTCTCCATAAAGGGTATCTGTCACAAACCATTCCTATTACAAGAGATGTTTACATTCCTTGTAATAGGAATAAAAGTGATTAAAAAAAAGTAAAAAAAAAAAAGTGTAAAAATAAAATAAATTGAGTAAAATAAATAAATAATAATAATAATAAAAAAAAAATTAAATGCCCCTACCCCCGGTAGCTCGCGCTCAGAAGCGAACACACACGTACGTTCTGCCCACATATATAAACGCCGTTAAAACCACACATGTGAGGTATCGCCGCGTGCGTTAGAGCGCCAGCAACAATTCTAGCACTAGAACTCCTCTGTATCTCTAAATTTGTAACTTGTAAAAAAAAATAAGCAACGCCTATGGAGATTTTTAAGTACTGAAGTTTGGCGCCATTCCATGAGTGTGCGCAATTTCAAAGCGTGACATGTTAGGTATCTATTTACTCGGGGTAACTTCATCTTTCATGTTATACAAAAAAATTGGGCTAACTTTCCTGTTTTGTTATTTTTTAGTTCATGAAACCGTTTTTTTACCAAAAAAAGGCGTTTGAAAAATTATTGCTCAAAAAAACGTGCGATATAAAAAGTTGCAATGACCGGAATTTTATTCCCTAGGGTGTCTGCTAAAAATATATATATATATATATATATATATATATATAGTACAGTTTGGCAAAGCCGCGCTCATGAAACAAATGAGTTAAAATGAGGAATGCTAGGCAACAGTCCTCTGCAAATAGATAATCTCATACAAATTAGTATGCAACACGGAGCATCCCCCATAGGGTAAGGGCCAAACCTGGCCTCGTAGAATGATGACACAAAAGCTCCCCTGTAAAATGAATGGTTAACATAATAATATTACCTAAAATTCATTAGAATTAATTAAAATAATCGTCCTAAACTGAAGCAAACGTAGAATGATGTGCACCCCAGAATATTCTCCTAGGGAAATAGCACAGATGTTCGTGCAGTCCTTGCAACTTGCTGTGTAAAGTTTAATTGAAACCAGTCCCAGAAAATAAAACAGCAAAAATTCAGGTAGGATCCTATTGATAACGTCCTTTTGATGACAAAACGCGTCTGGGAGGACGCGCAGTGACGGAGGAAGGGCTCCGATCTGTCTGCCGGCCGGCGATTGTTTTTATATGCTTTTGAAATCCTGTTATATTGTGAGTATTATTTTGTTTTAATAAATCCTCCTGGTTTAAACGGAATCACACTATTGGTCCATCCTTCTCTCTCCACTATATGGTTGATGTCCGTGAGTACCGCCAGCTTTGATACCTGCTGGAAGCCGTGTCCAAGAACCATCTAGGAGTTTAAAGGCCGCGGCTGGGTTATAGCCAATCGCTACATTGAGCTTGCCCTCTGGTAAGCGGCCCCCCCTTATTTTGGTGAAGGAATCACTTGATGCTGTCAGCTCGTCACTGTGGTGGTGTTTAACTATTAGGATCCTACCTGAATTTTTGCTGTTTTATTTTCTGGGACTGGTTTCAATTAAACTTTACACAGCAAGTTGCAAGGACTGCACGAACATCTGTGCTATTGCCCTAGGAGAATATTCTGGGGTGCACATCATTCTACATTTGCTTCAGTTTAGGACGATTATTTTAATTAATTCAATTAATTTTATGTAATATTATTATGTTAACCATTCATTTTACAGGGGAGCTTTTGTGTCATCATTCTACGAGGCCAGGTTTGGCCCTTACCCTATGGGGGATGCTCCGTGTTTCATACTAATTTGTATGAGATCATCTATTTACAGAGGACTGTTGCCTAGCATTCCTCATTTTAACTCATTTGTTTCATGAGCGCGGCTTTGCCAAACTGTATTGTATTTTGTGTTTTCACACGATTGCCGCTGCCTCCTAGTTTTTTTAGTTTTTTAGTTTAGCGCAGTTTTCTGTTTTTCTTATATATATATAGTGTTTGGGGGTTCTGAGTAATTTGAGTAAAATTATGATTTTTGCATGTAGGAGAGAAGTGCCAAAATAGGCCCGGTATGGAAGTGGTTAATTATTATGTAGTTACCAGTTGAGGAATAAAATGGAGTACTATAGCATATTACTTGATTGACAGCTCAGAGTCTGCTGGGGCTACTGCCATCACATCAAAGAGAGTGTTTTTTACAGGTAATTAACATGTCTAAATTATACACATGTAATCTTAATGGAAGATTGTTGTTGAAATGAATGGTCTATCAACATGGTCTCTTTAACCACTTCCTTACTGGGCACATATACCCCTTCCTGACCAGTTGAAATTTAAGCTTGTGGCACTGCATCACTTTAACTGACAATTGCGCGGTCGTGCGACGTGGCTCCCAAACAAAATTGATGTCATTTTTCTCCCACAAATAGAGCTTTCTTTTGGTGGTATTTGATCATCTCTGCGGTTTTAATTTTTTGAGCTATAAACAAAAATAGAGCAACAATTTTGAAAAAAAAAACAATATTTTTTACTTGTTTCTGTAATAAATAGCCCAATTTTTTTTAAAAAACTTTTTTTTTATCAGTCTAGGTGATGCGTATTCTTCTACATATTTTTGGTAAAAAAATGTTTTTAAAAAAATCGCAATAAGCGTCTGGTTTGCGCAAAAGTTATTGCGCTTAACAAATAGCGGACAGAATTATTATTTTTTTTTTTTTTTTTTTACTACTAATGGCGGCGATCAGCATTTTTTTCGTGACTGCGACATTATGGCGGAGACATCGGACACTTTTGACACATTTTTGGCGCCATTCACATTTATACAGCGATCAGTGCTATAAATATGCACTAATTACTGTATAAATGTGACTGGCATTGAAGGGGTTAACACTAGGGGGGTGAGGAAGGGGTTAATGTGTACCCTGAATTTTGTTCTAACTGTGGGGGAGAGGGGATGACTGGGGGAGGTGACCGATGCTGTGTCCCTATGTACAAGGGACACAGATCAGTCTCCTCTCTCCCCTGACAGGACATGGATCTCTGTGTTTACACACAGAGATCCACGTCTTGTGCCTGTACCCGCCAATCCCGAGTGCCTCTAGGCACGCACATTGGCATGTCAGCGATGCGGTGAGCAGTGGCCTGGCGGAGCGCAGGCCGTAAAAACACGGCCAGTTAGAGATTTAGAACCAACCTTCGGCCGTACAAAGTCGTACGGCCATCGGGTAGTGGTTAAAAGGTAGTTTGTTTTTGGTCTAGTTATTTAATCAACTTACCAGATTCTAGCATATATTGCTACCTCTACAGTGTTGCAATTGGACAATTGAAATAATTTGTAGAATTATTATTCCATGAACAATAATTTTCCTCATACAATAATACTGCAATCAAATCATGATTAAGTAATATTTAAATCAGTTCATTTTAAATGAATTTATGTTGTGAAATTTCCATTTACACTAATCTTTTCCAACCCACTCTTTAATATATTTAAAAATAAAGTGTACCAGGAACGTGCTCGTTCTATTGTGCCTATTATTGTTTATGAGCTACAAGATTCATAGTAACATTACTATCTGAACTGAAAATATTTCAATGAGCTGTCAAAAAGTCCCTGAGTGTATGTGCTTGATCCAACAGCAACAAAACCTGTGCAAACAAATCAAGTGGAGCAGAAATCCCTTGCACAAGATGATAGGCAAGTCCTCCATCCTAATGCTGTATGCAAGCCAAGTTTTCATGTACTTTGATGGCTGACCTCCAACTCCTGACATATTCATTACATTCCAGCATGTTGGGTGCAGATTGCATCGAAGTGATGACAGCTACAAGACAGCCAACGAGGAATATGGGCATTCTGGCAACAGGTGGCCTTTCACTTGTACTGGCAAAGTTAATCTAGTTTATCATAAAACTATATTATGCAGGAGATGTGTCATTTTTTCAAAGTTCCAGTGACAGATTAAATAGAAAAATCATTCTTCCAAAGAATATTACATTTTTTGAGTGGACCTTTCAATCTGGATGATTGCTTACGCTTGCTTAGAAACATAAAAGTGACTTCATTGTCCAGTGGTTCGCATAGCAAGTTCCAAATTAAGGTCCATTAGCAGTCAGATGCCCACACAGTAGCATGTATATTCAGTTTTTCATCACAGCTGGCCAAATGTTCGCAGCAGAGGCAGCAAGGGAAATGTTTAAACATATGCATTTATAAAGTATACATGGGAAGAAGTATTGTTGAATAAACATATATGGAAATATGTGCAATACAGAACAACTGCAAAGATAAGTGAATAAATATGATAATAGACGTGAAATCATTAAGACGCCACTGAGCCACATTAATTAAAATCGAAAAAGTAATATGCAAACTGTATACAGTAAAGTGAAGCATGCTTTGTATAGAGTGTTTATTCAACAGTGTTGTGAAATAAATATTAGGGTGACAATAGGCTATTTTGAAAAACAGTTACGAGAGGCATAGTAAAGCAGCATAAAGAACAGTGGCAGAGCGGAGCAGTAGCTACTGAAAACAACCAGAATTCATTTTTAAACAGAGCAGATTATAGTAATACTAAAGCCTCGTACACACGATCAGATTTTCATAGGACAAAGCGTAGGACTTTTGTCCGAAGGGCGTTGGCCAGGAACTTGTCTTGCATACAAACGGCAAACAATTGTCGGCCAACAAACACAAAATTATGTGGTTTTTCAGCTCTTTAGCGCCACTCTTTGGGCAACTTCTGCTAACGTTGTGTGATGGTGAGCTAACGTGTTTGTACTTTGTAGTTTTGTCCGATCGGATGATCCGACAACACACAATTGTTGGCAGACAATTTTAAAGCATGCTATCCCACATTTGTCCGTGGAAAATTCAACAACAATTGTCCAATGAAGCATACAAACGGTCCGATCATGTGTACGAGGCTTAAAGCAGATTGGTTGCTCTGGAATACTGCACTGTACAAGTGACTTTTGCTCTTTACACTGCAATAAATAGTACCTTATGTATATAGTAACTTAAGTTTAGTAAGTAAAGAAAATAATCCTCATTCCAAAAAAAAAAAAATAACATGAAAATGGGTCCAGACCACTATAGACACCAAACAGTGTGTATATTTAAGACTTGAATTTATTATTTTGGTCATAAAGTCTATACATCTTTCATTTTGGGGACTAAAGATTGTGGTGACTAAATTGAAAAGTGGAGTACCTCACAACAATCAATCAGAAATTACTACATTGCACTACAAAGTAAATTTCTGGTCAGTTATCGTGAGTTAATCAACTTTGTATACTGCCAATTGGCTATTGTTCCAATACTCTATGAAAGTAGGCCTGGAAAGTCTTACCTAAAATTAGATTGCACAATAAAAAAAAGCAAGGCTTTAATACGACTGAAAAGTAATCAGGAGCCTTACCTGTGCATTGAGCATCCAAGCATAAGCTTACCATTAAAGACACACTTCCATTGAAACTGAAAATGAAGCCCTGATGCCGCGTACACATGATCGGTTAAACCGATGAGAATGGTCTGATGGACCATTTTCATCGGCCAAAACCGATCGTGTGTGGGCGCCATCGGTTATTTAACCATCGGTTAAAAAAAAGCCAACTTACTTTTAATTTAACCAAAGGATTCCTAACCGATAGGTCAAAACCAATCGTTAGTAGGCACGACCATCGGTTAAAAATCCATGCATGCTCAGAATCAAGATGACGCATGCTTGGAAGCATTGAACTTCATTTTTTCAGCACGTCATTGTGTTTTACATCACCGCGTTCTAACGCGATCGTTTTTTTAACCAATGGTGTGTAGGCGCGACAGACCATCAGTCAGCTTCAACGGTTAACCAATGAAAACGGTCCTTCAGACCGTTCTCATCGGATGGACCGATCGTGTGTACAAAGCATGAGATTTAAACAGGCAGCATATACCAAAGTTGAGTTGGAAAGTGTACTATTAATCATTACTTAGGACTGTGTCTTTGACTGGCTAGCTGGAGCTCAGATGTCTTAGAACTCAGACGGCAGCTTCATGTCTCACCTTCATCACAAATCTCAAAAAATAATACATCTACAGTAAAACATTGGTTGGAGAGTAACTTGGTTTGAGAGGGTTTTGCAAGATAAGCAAAATATTTTTACAAATTTTGCCTTGATGTACAAGCAATGTCTTGATAGAAGAGTAGCATCACGTCACAACTGAGTATAAAAAAGAAGAGAGGAGCCTCTAAGTGTAGCGTTATGGTTACATTTTACGAAGGTACAACATTTAACAACTTATTGCTACACCTCTCTTCTCTTTTATACCCTGTAAAAAAAATACTTTGATATACAAGTGCTTTAGATTACAAGCATGTTTCTGGAATGAATAATCCTCGCAAACCAAGGTTTTACTGTACTGGTATTTCTCATCTTAGAATAATGACTTGAGTCAGGCAAACCATTCTTAAATGTATTTCCACCTTTAAGAACAAATGTGAGAAATCCCCACATTTTTCATGCGTTTGTCATTTACAGCATACCAAAAAATATAAACCTTACTGTATATTACCTTTTATGTGTTTCTTTGGTGCAGGATTATACACAGAACTCCATTAGGCATCTTGTATTGTTAAAGCAGTATTAAATAAAAAAAGCAAACATTTCTTGTATTTCAGCTTACCAATTATTAGATGTGATGTGATGTATTCGATTTCTTTTTTTCCCCTTTATTTTCATCTGGTGATCCAGTAAATCTGTTGTCTTTCAACAGGATAAGTTCTTCTACAAATGTATAAGTAAGAATGTTTAGACAAATCATTTACCACTGACAGGGGTGCTTACAATAATCAACTTTTATTTATGTATGTTAAACCTTAAACAGAATACAGGGTGTATGGTATCCAGGGAAGTCAGCAAAGCTTGGCTGAGGATCCAACCCTGGTGATCATACATGGGTAGGTAAACTGGTGTAGTAAATAGCAAAGTCTCTAAGGCAGACCAGGGTCACACACACAAGTAGCAGAGGTATTCAGATAGATACAAGTCCTTTAAACAGGCCAAGGTCATATACAGGCAACTAGGCAGGTTAGGCAGAAGAGTAGTCCTTAGAGTAAGCCGGGGTCATACACAGGCAAGCAGGCTGATTAGGCAGAAGAGTAGTCCTTAGGGTAAGCCGGGGTCATACACAGGCAAGCAGGCTGATTAGGCAGAAGAGTAGTCCTTAGGGTAAGCTGGGGTCATACACAGGCAAGGAGGCTGATTAGGCAGAAGAGTAGTCCTTAGGGTAAGCCGGGGTCATACACAGGCAAGCAGGCTGATTAGGCAGAAAAGTAGTCCTTAGGGTAAGCCGGGTCATACACAGGCAAGCAGGCTGATTAGGCAGAAGAGTAGTCCTTAGGGTAAGCTGGGGTCATACACAGGCAAAGAGGCTGATTAGGCAGAAGAGTAGTCCTTAGGGTAAGCCGGGGTCATACACAGGCAAGCAGGCTGATTAGGCAGAAGAGTAGTCCTTAGGGTAAGCCGGGTCATACACAGGCAAGCAGGCTGATTAGGCAGAAGAGTAGTCCTTAGGGTAAGCCGGGGTCATACACAGGCAAGCAGGCTGATTAGGCAGAAGAGTGGTCCTTAGGGTAAGCCGGGGTCATACACAGGCAAGGAGGCTGATTAGGCAGAAGAGTAGTCCTTAGGGTAATCCGGGGTCATACACAGGCAAGCAGGCTGACTAGGCAGAAGAGTAGTCCTTAGGGTAAGCCAGGGTCATACACAGGCAAGCAGGCTGATTAGGCAGAAGAGTAGTCCTTAGGGTAAGCCTGGTCAGAGCCAGGAGCAGATCAGAATAAGCCACGGAACAATCTGGGTCACAGTGAGACAACAGGAAACAGGTGCAGGTTTAAGAACTCAAGGAGAGCTGAAGACAATCCAGCAACTTTGGTCAGACAGAGGCAGCCTTATAAAGTCCAGCAGGGGGGAACCATCTGTCACATGATGCGTCTATAGAGCCCATTTTTTACACTGGCAAGATTTCCAGTACTTCCACGGCCTATTCCCTGAAACATAATATGACCATTGAATAAAGCTTTGTACCCATTTTGGAGATACTCGTTGTGCTGGTGACATACTTTTTGCCTAGTAGTGGGTAGTCAGGCATGAGGTCACAGATCATGGATTCATGGGTAAAGCAGTAGAGAAGAGAGCAATAACTATGTGCAGCCAACCAGTTTAAAAAGCCTGTTTTCCACCAACATTAGCAACAGGTGAGCTTGTATGCTTGGCTAGTAGCAACCACTGATGTGAGGCTATGAGTCAGCCTGCACCTGTACATGGATGCTCACACAGATGCACCATTCTGAACAGTGGCGTGACCTTCCTGACAACAGTGCTAAGAACTCACAAATCCCAACAGCTTTTGCTACAGAGCAATACATTTGAATATGGGGCACCAAAATGCCTTTTCTTTAACCACTTAAGGACCTTTAGTGTTTTTCAGATTTGGCGTTTACAAGACTAAAACAGCTTTTTTTGCTAGAAAATTACATAAAACCCCCAAACATTATATATATTTTTTTCTAACACCCTAGAGAATAAAATGGCGGTCATTGCAATACTTTTTGTCACACCGTATTTGCGCAGCAGTCTTACAAGCGTACTTTTTTTGGAGAAAAATCACTTTTTTTTATTAAAAAATAAGACAACAGTAAAGTTAGCCCAATTTTTTATATATATTGTGAAAGATAATGTAACGCCGAGTAAAATTATCATGTCACGCTTCAAAATTTCGCCCGCTCGTGGAATGGCAGCTGGTGCCGTTACCCAGATATCCATCTTTAAAGTACCGACATATATGGACATGAGCGGGTCCTTAAGTGGTTAAAAAAGCAGCATTATAAAATAAAACAAATGCTAATTATACAATCATTTAATTTCAATTTACTTAGCATTTGAAAACCTTTGATTTTGTAAACTATAAAAAAAATATATATTTAAAAGTTATTGTGTATGAAAACCCACATGTACATGCTTTAATGTATGAGAATTGTATGGCATCATTTAAATCACTGTACATATACACTATATTACCAAAAGATTTGGGATGCCTGCCTTTAGAACCCCTTTCACAGTAAAAGTTTTCAGGCATTTTTAGCGCTAGAAATAGCACCTGTAAAGCGCCTGAAAACTGCCTCCCATTCATTGCTATCGGTACCCGCTTGGTACGCTTGTGGGACATTAGAAAAAGTCTTGCAAGCAACATCTTTGGGGCAGTGGGGTGAGTGCTGTATGTAGCACATACAGGTTTTGGATATGAGTATTAATTTTTTACCAAAAATAATAAAATCAGAGACTGCTTTCCTTATACTCCAATGTAACTCATGACTTCCTAGTTGAGCTATCACAAGTTCTTTCTCTCTACTTTTGTAAAGCGCTGCGTAAACTGTTGGCGCTTTATAAATCCTGTATAATCCTGTATAATAAAAATAATAATATCTGAGACATTTTGGTTTCCCATGTGGGGAGACACAATTTTAATTTCAGGCTGCAGCAGCAGAGTTGATATAACCTACAAAATGTTGTTTTTTCACTACCTGGAGTCTCTCAATCCACAGCCTGTTTCCAGATAAGGGTTGGGGTCTCCTGCAGCACCAACTTTATATCCGCTAATAAAAACAGGACATTCAATTGCCTCATAATGATACGGATCATTCAAGGTAATTGTAACAGAATGGCCCGTGACACCCAGAGACGTTGGAAGGATGAGAGATACTCTTGTGCCAGCAGCAACAATAACTCTTGGGTCGAAATCCACCCTGTGCCCTTTTGGGTGTAGGGTGGCTAATAGTGAATCATAATTCATATATTACATGAGATGGGACATTAATAATAATTCATATTGCAGGACTGGAATATTACAAAAGTGGTTCATGTGGACTTGAGACCAGGTTACCAACACAGTGACACATCCCTTTGTATAATAGGCTATTGAAATATCTTAAGGTGTTGGCTATTCACTATAAAGACATTCCGTTGGAAAGGTGTGGATTGCACCCACTCTCACAAGACTCTGCCATTGTGTGATAAAGTCTGTCTAGGTAATGTGATTGAGGTTTCCTTTCTATGTGTGAAGATTATCTGTGATTGTGTATTATTCAAAAGGGGAAATCATTGTGTGATAGTATTTGGTTTTGATGTCATTATCTCAAGGAATGTATCCTGTCAGGATCGGTGCCGACATGTCTGCTAGATAATTAGCCTCAGTGTGTGAATAGGGGGGTGGGGACTACATTGTCCTGTGATGAACTGTATTATGCTGTACTGTATATAAGCAAGCTAAGAAAACCAATAAAGGCATTCATACATTTTGGAAACTAGAGAACGGAGCGCAGTCTCGTTTATTCTGGGAAATGGAATGGATCATGTCTGCCTGGTTGTTGGTGTGTCGGATAAGCTTGTCGTGGATGGATGTAAGGTCGTAAGCGGTGGTGACCGTTACATTGGTGGCACAGCAGTGGGGTGATTCCATCTTCAGAAGGACGGCTACAAGGACACAGGACAATGGAGACGCTGTATGAACGGATGAAACTCTCTTCCCTCATGGACTTACTGGAGAGCCGGGGCAGACCGGCCAGCAACCGTAAGAAAAGGGACATTATCGCAGAACTTGTCGAAATGAATAGAGCTAAGAGGCCCAGCGTAACAGAATTTTTTGATCGGGCTGTTAAACATGGATTGGCACAATATGGTCCTAATCCTCCGCCGGAGATCATAGACAGGGTTATAGCGGCTGTGGATGCCACCTTGCGACAGCGAAGAAGTGCTGCAGCAGCTGAAGAGAGAGGAGAGGTGCAGATACCAGTCTCCATGGAAGAGGAATTCCAAAGGAGGTTAGAAGAGATGCGAATACAGCATAGAGGACCAGTATCAGAGGAGGTCCTGTTGGGATGGTCGGATGTGATTCGGTGCCAACTCTGGAAGGAAGCGTTAGCTCTGGAGCAGCAACACCAAGGAAAGGTCCTGCCCTCCATCTATGCAAGGTACTGGCCGCAGTATGACGTACAAATGCTGTTGTTGGGGGAACAACCGAAGCAGGAGTGGATAGCAGAGTTAAGCAGGCTGATCCGGGCAGAGATGCAGCTGGATGAGAGCTACAGAGCCCTCCGGTGGTATGTAGCCCAAGAGTGCCCGTAGTCAGCGGATGACAGCCCCACAGAAGGCTATGACTATGATGGCCTGGGATTGTTGTATTGGAGGATGTCCAGTGATCTCGACTTTGGGGATTATCGGGAGTGGCGCTTGGAGGACATAATGGAGCACAGAGAGGAAAAATTGAATATCTTGGGAGGCCACTGGTCACAGGAAGATTTAGAATTTCTGGCCATTCAAGAATGGGAGCTGGAGGTCGCCTACAGACAGCTGCTAGACTCGGCTCAGCAGCAGGGTGGGGCTCCCATTGCCTGGGACTATGAGGAAAGTTCAGATGACAACTGTGAACTCCTGGCTGATGAATCGGCAGTGAAAAATATGGAGATTTTCATCCCTAAAGCCGAAGCGGATGGTGTGGAGTTCCAGGGAGCCGGGGCGGTTGGCCCCCCTCTCCAGCAACAAGCTGAGGTGGTAAAGCTTTTACCCCCAGCTGAATCACTGGCAACAGAGCAGGGTGCCCCAAGCCTCTGCTCCCAACTAGCAGAAGAGGGGGACCCTGTGGTAGTGGATGGGACTGTGGTCTCCACTCACAGCAACACAGCGGAAGAGCTGGCAACAGAACAGAGGGTCACGGACCTCTGCTCTCCACTAACGGAAGAGGGGGACCCTGTGGTAGTGGATGGGACTGTGGTCTCCACTCACAGCGACCCAGCGGAAGAGCTGGCAACAGAGCAGAGTGTCATAGGCCTCTGCTCCTCACTAACAGAAGAGGGGGTTCCTGGGGTAGTGGATGGGACTTCAGTCTCCACTGGCACAACCCCAGAAAATGGTACAGGACTGGGACAGGAGGATGTCGGCCTCGCTTTGCAAGCACCGGGGGGTTTTCACCAAGCACTAGTGGATGGGACTTCAGTCTCCACTGGTATACCCCAGGGAGGGGGGGGCAGTTGGCCCAGACCCCCAACAGCATGATGGACTGAGCCCAGCCACCCTGCCTTCTCCCCAGCGGCAGGTGTGTTCTCTGAGAGAGGCAGAGGTTGGCGGGGTGAGTAATGCTCAGTTTGGAGCCATTTATTTGGGGTACAGTATGGATACCAGCATTGGAGGACTGGAACTACTGACGGACTTCGGAGTCAACCCGTTTGGGGTTCCCTCCTGTGTCCGTCTCCCACCGAAAGGGGAGAGATGTAACAGAATGGCCCGTGACACCCAGAGACGTTGGAAGGATGAGAGATACTCTTGTGCCAGCAGCAACAATAACTCTTGGGTCGAAATCCACCCTGTGCCCTTTTGGGTGTAGGGTGGCTAATAGTGAATCATAATTCATATATTACATGAGATGGGACATTGATAATAATTCATATTGCAGGACTGGAATATTACAAAAGTGGTTCATGTGGACTTGAGACCAGGTTACCAACACAGTGACACATCCCTTTGTATAATAGGCTATTGAAATATCTTAAGGTGTTGGCTATTCACTGTAAAGACATTCCGTTGAAAAGGTGTGGATTGCACCCACTCTCACAAGACTCTGCCATTGTGTGATAAAGTCTGTCTAGGTAATGTGATTGAGGTTTCCTTTCTATGTGTGAAGATTATCTGTGATTGTGTATTATTCAAAAGGGAAAATCATTGTGTGATAGTATTTGGTTTTGATGTCATTATCTCAAGGAATGTATCCTGTCAGGATCGGTGCCGACATGTCTGCTAGATAATTAGCCTCAGTGTGTGAATAGGGGGGTGGGGACTACATTGTCCTGTGATGAACTGTATTATGCTGTACTGTATATAAGCAAGCTAAGAAAACCAATAAAGGCATTCATACATTTTGGAAACTAGAGAACGGAGCGCAGTCTCGTTTATTCTGGGAAATGGAATGGATCATGTCTGCCTGGTTGTTGGTGTGTCGGATAAGCTCGTCGTGGATGGATGGAAGGTCGTAAGCAGTGGTGACCGTTACAGTAATATCTAGATTTTCTGAATTATTTGGTGCACACAGACTAGATTTATGTAATCTGTGGCTAATATGCATTACTTAAAATAAATCTTTTGTGCCTGTAGTTCAGTTTTAAAAACATTTTTCACCAGTCTAGGTGAACTGTACACACACGCATGATATGCAAAAGAATTAGAAAAAATACAATTGCCTAGCATAGTATTAGATTATTAAAGTAAACAAAGCTTATCTGAAACTATATAATGTCATACACTACTTAACAGATATGTTAAGATATTATGTCTGGGTATGTTTTTGTTGCTATTGTTGGAAAAGCATTCCAACTTATAAATGACGAAGAAAGTAAGTTAGATAAATGAACTGTTTCATGTAAAAGTGTTTTTTAACATTCCATCCCATACATCAATAGTTGGGTGTATAAACACTCCAGGGATCGTTCCCCTACCTTTTATCCTACTGCTACCCATATTTTATAATGATGTATCCTGCGCCCGTCTTTATATGTATATTTCTTACCAATATACGCTTAAATTGTATTGAGACTTATTTTTTTTAATAAACCGTTTGTAAACGGTAATGAACTTGTTCAGTAAAAGTCTCATGTACACACAACGTTTTAAAAAAAGTAATTTAAAACTATCGTGTGTGGGCTTCACTACCGTTCGTAATGGAGTAAGCACATTCATCACACTGTAACATACAGAAAAGCGTGAATCGTCTTTTACTAACACAAAATCAGCTAAAGCAGCCCAAAGGGTGGCGTCATCCGAATGGAACTTCCCCTTTATAGTGCCGTTGTACGTGTTGTACGTCGCCGCGATTTGCTAGAGTATTTTTTTTTTTTTTTGTAACAATCGTGTGTGGGCAACGTCGTTTTAATGATGAAGTTGGAAAAAACATGTTGTTTTTTTACATGCCGAAAATCGTGTGTACGCGGCCTCAGTGCTGAACAGTGACATTTCCTCCATTGGGGCCTATGGAGAAAAGGCTGAGTATGGGTAGCGAACAGCCCCCACCAGCAGGAATGATACCCATTTTAGCATAGGCTGTTACTGGCTGCTTGCTGATCTGTGTGTATAGAGAGGTATACATTGCACAGAAAAGGCAATGATGGGCTGACACTATTAAAGACCATTTCCAATAAAAACATGTTCTTTTCATTTTGGATAGAGTTATAAATGTTTAGAACCCCTGCTTCCTCTAGCATTCTTTACTAGGTAGACACCAAGAAAAGAGAGGAAGCATCTCCAAAAGGAAAGAGAATACCGGTATGTATTCCATTTTGAAGGTCTACATGTTTCAATGACAAGTGTAAAATTCTGTATTTCCCATCACTTACTTTCTCACAATGAGCTGCAGGACGTTAGAAAGGGTGAATCTGTCTGATGAACAGGGTTTTCAGTCCTTCCCCACTCTGTCCAAAATAACAAAAAACACTTTAGAGTAGAGATAAGCATTAAGCTTTTCAAGTACAGTTATGCTTTTAGCAAGACAAATTTAAGATCAGTGGACCTTAAGGATACTTCAAAATCTCTACATGTCTCTTCTGAGATTATTTAGGTTGAGATTTAATTCCATGTACACAGAAAATGTCACAAAATAGGGCAGATCTTGGATTTTTGATAATCCCTTACTTACATTTGTGTCTGTCCAACATGTATTACTTCCATTTAATTCTTCTGTACATGCTCTGATTTAGAAGTGTTCAACACCAGTCAGGGTTACTGACAGAACATGTTTTTATCACTACCAGGTGGGGACACAGCTATATTAAATACTAACTTCAGTCAGATGACAACACTAACTCACCTGTAAGTAATAAGTAATCAGCAGCTGAGGCCATAGGCGTGCGCACAGGTTGTGCCTGGAGTGCCTGGGCATACCCTAATCACCCTGTGTGTAGCAGATTCCCATTGTTTAGACCCCTGATATTTCACCAAAGCCCCCTAATTAAAAATAAAAATAAAAAAATGTAAAACTAATGACACCAGCCACTGCCTTGATGACACCAATCTCTGCTCTACTGACACCGTCAGTATATACACGCATGTGTGTTTGAGCTTTGAGGTGCACACCTTAATGCAATAGGCTGCGCACACCTATGGCTGAGGCAATTTCAAGCATTTTAGGATTGCAGTAAAACATGCTAGACAAAAATGGACCTCCTTAGCCATATGCAGTGGTTTCGCCATTTTACACCCTAAAATATTTACTCCTCAGCCAATTAATATGTTCATCAAACTGAGTCAGCTCATTTGTTTAAAGCAAGTCAAAATTTTTAAGTGAAACAAACATTTTGTTGAGAAAAAAAAACAAAACAGTAAATTACAATGCATTTAGTAAAATGTAATGTGTATTCTTATATACTCCATTGATGTAATAATCTTGCAGACCTTACTGGCCTCTAATAAAAATTGATAGCTATGTGGGAAGGACGTCCTTTGCTATAACCACTTGATCAGGCTCAGTGTTATAATATACGGTAAACTGTAGCTCCAGTATTCCCTTACCCATGCAAGAACATTTGAGAGTATCTAATCAAAGATGAACCTTCTGTTTCAATAGATGTTCATATTTTGACTTTGACAAGAAAAAGTACTAAACCAAATACACAAGTAAGAGGATGGGAAATTGTGTACACAGAGCAACATCTCTATTTATATATTGTTTTTATTTCCTTGATTTTAAATTAAATTTGCTACCAACTTTATTAAATAAGGCTTTAATCTCATAGCAATGCAGTAATTGGAGAAGCAAAAGGGAAAACAAATTTTAACATCAGAAATGCATTTCTGAATTGGAAGCAAGATGATAATTAGTATGATTTTGTGGGCAGGACAGGAAGCCAGAGTATGTTAAGCATATTGGTTGGTTTTGCAGCCATTACTCAAGTCTATTGTTAGATGAGAATAGCGCCATCAGCTTGAGTGAATCTTTGTGTAGGCTATTATGGTCTCAAAGGACAGGCAATCTTTGTTCAGTTAAGGTGGCTGCTCTAATTTCTCGCTGCTATTTCAAAAGAATGCATCTTCAATTATTCTTTTAGACATACATGTATAAAAGGACAGATTGATGTAGACAATTTAATCAAAATGCATTAAAGGGGATAGAAACTGCAAGATTATTTTTGGCCCTCTGGGAGCACCTGCCCTAATCTGCAATAGAGTTGGGCAAGCAGTTCCAGCCGAGCAAAAGTGCAGCCCGAACATTGTCTGTTTACCCATTCAGCGAGCACCCAAATTATCGGGGCGCTTATTGGGATGTTCGCCCACCGAGTGCCCCACAATGAACAGCGCACTGTACAGTGCATTCTAGGGCCCTATTTGGATAAAGCAATGCACCTGACTGCTGCAGTTTTTCTGATTGTGGCACCGAGGTTCTCGCTTTTTTATTTTTTTATCGTTTTCACATTTCTGTCAATAAGAAATCCTTAATTTAAAGTGCACCAAATACCACTTTTCTTTGAATAACTTGCATCCAATTACACATCAATATCAATTAAAATTGTGTAATAAGCCCCCTCTCCCATCATGTCTGGGAGGCCAACAAGGAGAGTTAGACGTTCCCATGTCACTGTGAGGGGGCCAGCAGCATCTGTGCCCACAGGCAAAGGTGGAACGGGCTCATCCTCAGGTAGGTCACGTTTTTCTCTGTTTAGTGATGTTGCCCATGCTATCCAGCCACAGCATGCAGAGGAGGTGGTGGACTGGCTTTCTAAAGCATTCTCATTATTTCCATCCTCTATTATCCAAGCTGAGACTAGTGTGCAGTCCACCACAGCTGCCAGAGTGACTTATTCTGCCTCCTTGTCCACAACTACTCCTGCCATAGCCCCAGCATCATGCATGGAGGAGTTAGCTGACTTATTTGAACACAGCTTTGGTCACTTGCTTCTTGATGATGCACAGGCATTACTTGATTCTGATGTTGGTTCTGAGGTTGAGGAAATGAGTAACATGAGCCTAAAGAAAGGGGAGAACACTGATAAGCAACAAATTGTCAGTCATGTTCCCAAGTTGGCTCCAGTGATGATGAGGATGGAGCGGATGATGAGCTCACTGATGTGACTTGGGTGTCGGATAGAGCAGAGGAAATCAAGGGGGAGGCACAACCCCAACAAGGCAGGATATTCTCCAGAGTCTGCGTCTGCATCATATGGTGGAAGATTATTTAGGGACGAAAACAGACATGGAGAGCATTCCAGTAGACTATACACTGGGTTATTGGGTCATGAGAATAGACCACTGGCCAGAACTTGCCCAGTATGCAATTGAGCTGCTAGGCTGCCCTGCATCCAGCGTGCTTTCCGAAATAGGCATTCAGTGCTGCTGGAGGTTTTGTGACAAATAAAAGAGCGTGCCTGTCCACAGACTCTGTTGACCGACTGACATTTGTCAAAATGATTTAGTCCTGGATTAGAAACCGCTATCAAGCAATTGATACCGATGTAACAGTTAGTTTAAAGGTGCTCAGCAAGGCCACAGTGTAAAGCTGGAGGTGCAAGTACATATACTCTGCCCTGCAATAGTATACATGGTTTACAGTAGTAATGCAGTAATAAATAAAATTCAGCTGAAATAGGAAATAGGGCAAAACGAGATTTTTAAAATCCGTAAACCTTAGGAGAATATTTATAAAGCAGTGTTTGTGCTATTCACAACACTTCCATTGCTCATATGCTATAAACACATTTACTGGGGACCTGCACAGGTCAAGCAACATTCAGATACTGTATTTTTTATTTGTTTTTCAGTTTCACTAAAATGATACCTATGGTTCAAATATGCCTAATATTCGTTATAATAACTATTAGACAATACCATGCCTCCCAACTTTTTGAGAAGTGAACGAGGGACACCTATTAGCAAAAGGATGTAGGCATAAGACACCCCCGTCACACCCCCTTGAAGAAGAATTAAACCCCCCAAAAAAATTAGAAGTGTTTTTTTTTTTTACCACTAATATTACTTTATATTGGCTTTTGAAATTTCCAAATGCAGCAATTTAGAATTTGGATGAAAGTATTAGCACTGGGAAACACTACAGTATGTTAAAGATAAATAGTGCATTTTAAATACAAATATATAGATCAGACCAAAATGAGGGACAAATGAGGAGGAGAGAGGGACAGAGGGACATTGTTCCAAATAAGAGACAGTCCCTCAAAACCAGAAAAAGTTGGGAGCTATGCAAGACAGCATGCAGATAACATATGAAGAGATTAAAAAAAAAAAAAAATTATATCTAATTGTTAATGTAATAAATAACAAAACAGAAGGCGTTATACTTTAAAGGGAAATTATAGTTTTTTTTTGGTGAGCATATATTTTGAATTATCCTTTTTTATATATGAGATTCACATTTTTAAAGGCTTTCTCTTTCATATTTTTATTGTTTTAAATGCAGACATTCCTAGATCAGCCTGTGAAGGCAAGGTAAAATTGAAACCACAATTATCAGCCATTAATCTCAGGCCTCGTACACACGCCGAGGAACTCGTTGTAAATGAAACATTGTTTTCCTCGACGAGTTCCTTTGTCGAGAAACTTGACAAGCTTTCTTTGCGTACACACTGTCAAGACAAAATCTCGTCGTTCTCAAACGTGGTGACGTTCAACACGTACGACAGCACTATAAAGGGGAAGTTTGATTCCACTGGCACAAACCTTCGGGCTGCTTTTGCTAATCTCATGTTACTGCGTGTTAAGTAAAAGTTTGGTGAGAGACGATTCGTGCTTTTCAGTCTGTTAAAGCGTGACAAATGTGCTAACTCCATTACGAACGCTACTTTTACCGAAGGTGCGCTCCCGTCTCATACTTTATTCTGAGCATGTGCGGGTTTCTAAGCATGCACACAAACGTGTTTCTAGTCGTAAACCAGCCCGACGAGAAACACGACGAGGAAATTGAGACTCACGACGAGGAAAAGGAGAACTTGTTCTCTTTTTTTCTCGTCGAGTTCCACGTCAGTTTTCTCGACGAAAAACATACACACAAACGTTTTCCTCTGCAAAAAAGCTCTGCCACCAAGTTTCTTGATGGATTCTGTCGAGGAAAACCATTGTGTGTACGAGGCCTCAGTTATACGGGAAGTGCAATGTTTTCAATGGGGTTGGTTTGCTAAAAACAAATAGACTGTTAACTTTGCAATGGAAGTTGCACTTTGCATGGGAACTTCCCCGTGATTAGTGAATGAGGTAAAGCTCTGCTGGCTTCCAGTGTCCAGTAATGTGCAAGCAAAAATATTTTTATTTTTTATTTTGCTTGCACAGGATTGGGCTTTCTTTGCATAGTAAATATTTCACCACATTCACTATTTTCTGTGGAAACTTCAACCCCTATGAATCAGGCAGCTTTTAGACTTTCATTATGAAAACAAGCAAATAATTTGACTACTGTATTGTTTAGCACTGCAAAATAGTAAGCAAAGACTGCATGAATAAGGAACATAAATAACTGCCCTTTATACACATAAAATAACATGGTACACATAGAAAAAAAATTGTTAAATCATTCAGGCCCAATCATTCAAGATAGCTGAAGACCCTGAAACTGAAGGAAGACTATAAAGCCTCATACACACGATCAGTCCATGCGATGAAAACGGTCCGAAGAACCGTTCTCATTGGTTAACCTATGAAGCTGACTGATGGTCTGATGTGCGTACACACCATCAGTTAAAAAAACAATCGTATCAGAACGCGGTGACGTAAAACACAACGACGTGCTGGAAAAAATGAAGTTCAATGCTTCCAAGCATGCGTCGACTTGATTCTGAGCATGCGCGGGTTTTTAACCGATGGTTTTGCATACTAACGATCAGTTTTGACCTATCGGTTAGGCGTCCATCAGTTAAATTTTAAAGCAAGTTGCCTTTTTTTAAACCAAAGGTTAAATAACATAAGGGGCCCACACACAATCGGTTTTGACCAATGAAAATGGTCCATCAGACCATTGTCCTCTGGTTAACCTATC
Organism: Rana kukunoris; assembly: GCA_029574335.1. Taxonomy (NCBI): domain Eukaryota; kingdom Metazoa; phylum Chordata; class Amphibia; order Anura; family Ranidae; genus Rana; species Rana kukunoris. Next base: position 295,785,502 of record CM056049.1, read on the forward strand.
GTGTGTACGCGGCCTTAGGAGATGAAAGCCCCATAATGTGTGAATATGATAAGCATACTTGCAGATTAGGGATGAGCTCGATGTTCGCGTCTAACGTAAATTCGTCTCGAACATTGGGTGTTCGCCTGTTCGATGAATAGCGAACAATTTGGGGTGTTCGCGTCAAATTCGAAAGCAGCGGAACCCCCATTAAAAGTCTATAGGAGAAATCAAAAGTGCTAATTTTAAAGGCTTATATGCATGGTATTGTCATAAAAAGTGTTTGGAGACCTAGGTCCTGCCCCAGGGGACTTGCATCAATGCAAAAAAAGTTTTAAAAACGTTTTTTTTCGGGAGCAGTGATTTTAATAATACTTCAAGCGAAACAATAAAAGTGAAATATCCCTTTAAATTTCATACCTGAGGGGTGTCTACAGTATGCCTGTAAAGTGGCGCATTTTTCTCGTGTTTAGAACAGTCCCTGCGCAAAAGGAATTTTCTAAAGGAAAAACGTAATTTAAATCTGAATATTAAGGTGAACCCCAAACCAAAATGTAAAAAAAAAATTACGTGGGGGTCCCCCCAAATTCCATATCAGGCCCTTCGTGTCTGGTATGGATATTAAGGGGAGCACCGCACCAAAAATCCATACCAGACCCTTATCCGAGCATGCAACCAGGTAGTCCACTGTAAAATAGGGGGGCGAGAGAGCGCCCACCCGAACAGTACCAGGCCACATGCCCTCAACATGGGGAGGATGCTTTGTGGTCCAAAGCACTAAGTCCCCATGTTGATGGGGACAAGGTCCTCATCCCCACAACCCTTTCCTTTATCCTTGCCCTTATCTGAATCTGGAATCCCCCTTTAACAAAGGGAACCCCAGATCCCTCCCCCCTATGTGAATTGGTAACGGGGTACATTGTACCCCTACCATTTAACAAAGTGTAAACAGCTGTTATATAGCTGAGGGTGGGGCCACCCGGTGATGTGTGCGGGTAACCCCGCCCCCTCTGACGCTACTGGGAAAGGCTGCCCGGGTTACCCAGTGATGTGTTCAAGTGACCCCCCCCTATGATGCCACGTGAAATTCGAGGATGAATTTACATCGCTCAAATTTAGTTTTTTTGTTTCTTAATAAAGGACTTGTCCCAAGCTGTTTCCTGTGTTTTTTTTAAATTGTGGACACTTTTTTGTGAAATGCCTCCAGATTCCGATAAGCCCCCTGCGCGCAGACCGCCACAACCACCGGGCAATGGTTGTGGGGATGAGGCCCTTGTCCCCATCAACGTACTGTTCAGGGGGAACGCTCTCGTTCCCCCATTTTCCTGCAGCCTCCCAGGTTACATGCTCGGATAAGGGTCTGGTATGGATTTTTGGGGGACCCCCACGCCATTTTTTTTATTTTGGTGCGTGGTTCCCCTTAAAATCCATAACAGACCTGGAGGGTCTGGTATGAATGTTGAGGGGGACTCCTGTGCCATTTTTTTTTAAAAATTGGCGCAGGGTGCCCCTTAATATCCATACCAGACCTGAAGGGACTGGTATGGAATTTGGGGGGACACACACGCAATTTTTTTTTATTTTGGTTTGGGGTTCCCCGTAATATTCATACCAGACTTAAAAGGCCTGGTTATGGACTGGGGGGGAAACACGTTTGTGTGTATGCCTAGAAACCCGCACATGTTTAGAATAAAGTATGAGACGGGAGCGCACCTTTGGTAAAAGTAGCGTTCGTAATGGAGATAGCACATTTGTCATGCTTTAACGGACTGAAAAGCGCAAATCGTCTCTTACCAAACGTTTACCTAACACACAGTAACAAGAGATTAGTAAAAGCAGCCCCAAGGGTGTCGCCAGTGGAACAAACTTCCCCTTTATAGTGCCGTCGTACGTGTTGAACATCACCACGTTTGAGAACGACGAGATTTTGTCTTGACAGTGTGTACGCAAAGAAAGCTTGTAAAGTTTCTCGACGAGGAAAACGATGTTTCATTTACGAGGCCTTCGATTAGATATGTGCATTCCCGTCCGTACGTATGTTATTTTCCTACGAAAATGTTCATTTTCGTACCCGCGGGATAATGGGTACATACGAAAAAATTAAAGCACCAAAATACAAAAACGACGGGATTACGAATGAGCCGCATAACGAACAACCGCAAATACAAACGAACAATCCGACGAAAATACGACAAAACGAAAACGGCAAAAGAACGAAAATGACATCTATAACAAAAGATTTGCATTCTGTATTTTGTTTGAATCCTTTTTCTGTTCGTATTTTCAGTCGTATGTTCATTGTTCATATGACATCTATAACAAAAGATTTGCATTCTGTATTTTGAATTCCTTTTTTTCTGTTCGTATTTTGGATTCAAAATACAGAATGCAAATCTTTTGTTATAGATGTCATATGAACATACGACTGAAAATACTAAAAGAAACAGGATTCAAGATACAGAATGCAAATCTTTTGTTATAGATGTCATTTTCGTTTTTTTAAATGGGCAGTGAGTGAGTGTAGTTAGTGAAGCAGCTTCTCTTTTGTGCTGAGTACACTAGTACAGTGAGTAGTACAGTAAAGCCAAATAAACTTTTCTGTGGATTTTCATCTGAAGGGAGATGGCCAGACTTTTGAACCCAAAAATGGTTTTCTGATGGAGTTTAAAAACAAACGAATTTTCTGAGAACGAACAGAAACCGATCGTTTTTATGTTTGTTGTTAAAAAAGTTTGACCAAGTGTATGGGGCTTAACAATAGTTAATATGGATGAGCCGCGTGTTGAAAGTGCCGCGAATCCCGCGATATATTTATGAAAGTACAAAATGATGAAAATCCTTTTTCTGTTCGTATTTTTAGTCGCATGTTCATATGATATCTATGTCATATGAACATGCCACTGAAAATATGAACAGAAAAAGGATATAAAAAAAAAATATCTCTTCTTCATATGTTATCTGCATGCTGTCTTGCATAGCTCCCAACTTTTTCTGGTTTTGAGGGACTGTCTCTTATTTGGAACAATGTCCCTCTGTCCCTCTCTCTTCCTCATTTGTCCCTAATTTCGGTCTGATCTATATATTTGTATTTAAAATGCACTATTTATCTTTAACATATCGTAGTGTTTCCCAGTGCTAAACCTTTAATCCAATTTCTAAATTGCTGCATTTGTAAATTTCAAAAGCCAATATAAAGTAATATTAGTGAAAAAAAAAGCATTTGTAATAATTTTTTGGGTTTAATTCTTCTTCAAGGGGGTGTGACAGGGGGTGTCTTATGCCTACATCTTTTTGCTAATAGGTGTCCCTCGTTCACATCTCAAAAAGTTGGGAGGCATGGTATTGTCTAATAGTTATTATAACGAATATTAGGCATATTTGAACCACAAATATCATTTTAGTGAAACGGAAAAACAAATGAAGAATACAGTATCTGAATGTTGCTTGACCTGTACAGGTCCCCAGTAAATGTATTTATAGCATATGAGCAATGGAAGTGTTGTGAATAGCACAAACACTGCATTTATAAACATTCTCCTAAGGTTTACGGATTTTAAAAATCTTGTTTAGCCCTATATCCTATTTCAGCTGAATTTTATTTATTACTGCATTACTACTGTAAACCATGTATACTATTGCAGGGCAGAGTATATGACTTGCACCTCCAGCTTTACACTGTGGCCTTGCTGAGCACCTTTAAACTAACTGTCGCTTTTCTTATAAGGGTCAGCAAAACAGATTCCAAACACAGTACAGAGCAATGCATTTAATAATGTATTTTACATAAATAAAGCTTTAGATGCTTGTGTATATGTATTTCATGTATACTTGGTATTTATGTCTCTTACACTGCTTTCACGTCTCTGAATTTTCTTATGTGCCTAATAAAACGTATTACTGCTGATATGGTCAGCATTGCATTTTGTTAAACATCCCAGCCTGATATTTGATGCAGTTTGCTGCCTGTTGGGGAAGAACATAATAAATAAGTCAACATAATTTACACTTAAACTGAAAAGGAAATTCATAATCCCTCTCCACAACACTTTCCATTAAAAACCGAATGAGCAGGAGAACAGTGAATCAAATTATGCTGATTGTTTTGCTCCTGTGTTTTAGGTGTGAATAAATCAAAATTTATGACAATGTAGAACGACCTCTAAATTGAGCAATATTCAGCATTGCAAATATAACATTAGCTTTCCTTTAAATCAAATATTTACACAGGAAACTTGCACAGCTCCCTCTAGTGTCTACATTGCTAAACTAGCTACAATTATTTTTCCATTTCAACTATTTTAAAGGGGAACTCCAGAAAAGCACACATTTCCAGAAGAGATATGTAAAGCTAATAGATATTTAAAATATCTGCTTTTGGATTTGTGATTGCTTATTTCGATATAAAATCATTTGAAAGTGTTATAATTCCTCTTGTATTGATTTGTATTGTAACTGTACTGTCTACCTCCATTTTGTAAAGTGCTGTGTAAACATTTGGCGCTAAATAAATCCTGTTTAATAATAATAATAATTAAGTCCTAGACAACATAATAGCCACTAAGGCTTATTGCACATGGACCTAATAATTTGCTGATGTTTATATACAGGATCTTACTAACAGAGGCTGCCAGAAAGATCGTAAGTAAAAAATACAAGTTATGTTCCTTAACCCCCCTGGCGGTATTCCCGAGTCTGACTCCGGCTCGCCTTGCAGTGTCCACAGGCAGGGTTTACTTACCTTGTCCCTGGATCCAGCGATGCCTCTCCGCTGTGTGAGCAAGCGGGTCCTTGCTCGATTCACACAGTGTCCCCGTGTGCCGCCGGTCTCCGTTCCCTGCGACGTTACGACGCACGGGGGTGGAGAACGGCGACAAATTAAAAAAAGTAAACAAACACTTTACATACTGTATACTGTAATCTTATAGATTACAGTACTGTATGTAAAAAATACGCACCCCCCTTGTCCCTAGTGGTCTGCCCTGTGCCCTACATGTACTTTTGTATAATAAAAACTGTTCTTTCTGCCTGCAAACTGTAGATTGTCCATAGCAACCAAAAGTGTTCCTTTATGTTAAAAATGGTTTTAGAGCAGCTAGAAAACAGTGATAATAAATTATAATCACTTGCAGAATTTAGGGAGAGCGATTTGTGGGGAAATTTGTCATAAAAAAATAATAGTAATGACAGCGACAATTCTGCAACTGAGCAAATTTCAGTGTTTTTGAGTTGATTACATTATTGAATAATTGTTATATAATTATGTTATATTATTATTTGTTATAATTATTTATTATATTATAATTTATAATTTATAATTTTGTTTTAAAAAAAAATCATACCCGGGATGCCTACTAGACTCTTGTTTGGTCAGATTTAACTGAGTTATTCCTAAGGCCCCGTACACACGAGCAAATAGATTTGTTCAAATTGGTCGGACAGACCGATTTGAACAAATCTGTCTGCTGGCCGTTTTGGTTTGATCACTGTACACACGATCAAACCAAAATCCCCGCCAGCAGACAGCGCGCTGACGTGGTGGTGACGTGGCGGTGACATTGACGCCGCCACATCACCGTACCAGGAAGTGAATTACTTCCGCGCATGCGTCGAATCCGCATGCGTCGAATACTAACCAGCAGACATATCGGGCGGACGGATTCCCAGCCGACAGATTTTAAAGCATGCTTTAAAATCTGTCGGCTGGCCAAATCCGTCTGCTCGCCCGTACACACGATCAAATTTGTCTGCTGGGACGGTCGGGCACAATATAAAACTCCAAATTTCCTTGCAAATAATTGTACCGCTTTCAGCACCTAAAATCTGAAATAATTATACCGCCAGGGAGGTTAAAGACCATGTATATACACATGCACAGGTGCATAAACGTGTCATGAGCAGCCCTGTCCACCAGATGGCAGTAGCGGGACATCGGCGCGCGCACACGCACGCGCATCGGCGCGCACGGGCGCGCGCAATCGCGTCACCGTAACGCGCGCGGGCACGCGCACCGGCGGCGGCGCGCGGGCACGTGAGGACGCCGTTCTGGCGCCAAACTAAGGTTTAAAAGGGTCCTGAGCCATACACCTCTTGCTGTCCAGTCTACAGCGTTACCGTGACTACCCAGTACCCTGCTCTTACCTGAACCTGTTCCTGACCCGGCTTGTACCTGTTCCTCCTTGCCTTCCACCTGCCTTGACCACGGCTTGTTTGACCATCCGCCTGCCTGACCCTCTGTACCTTCTGCTGCCCGCCTGTTGCCGACCCGGCCTGAACATTACCATTGTCTTGCCTGCTACGCCTGTGCCTAATCCGCTACCAGTTGGCGGACCCATCTGCTGGGACTTGCATCTGCCCTACTACAGTACACCTCCCCCGCTCCTGCTGCTTCTATTGTTCCAGTGCCTCTACCTGCCACCCGCAGCCGACAGTCGCACCTGCTTCTCTACACAGCCCGGGATCCACAGAAGCTCCTCCCAGCCCAGCACCTGCGCTGCAACCGGCGCTTGTGCGACTCTGCATCCCTGAACCCCCTGTCTACTCTATCAGGGGTCTCGGGATCAGAGGAGCAAGGGCAGCCACTCCTTGCACGCCGGGCTTATCCATCAGGTACGTGACAGTACTGGACAGCCATGTCTGAGCCCGCGCAAGGAGTGGATCCTATGCAGGAACTATGCCGGCATCTTGATGGACTAACTCAGGCAGTCCGAACCCTGCAAGAGGGTTATACACGATTGGAGAACCGCGTCCAGGCCTTATCTGCTCCAGCTTCCACATCTGCTGCCACAGGCAACCCTGCTACGCCTTCGGTGATCATGATGCCACCAGAGCCCAGGGTCCCCTTACCAGAGAGGTTCTCCGGGGAACGGAGTAAATACCGAGCTTTCCAAAACGCCTGCGAACTTTTCTTTGCATTGCAGCCTCGGACCTTCTCTCTGGAGGCCACTAAGGTGGGCTTTGTGATCTCGCTCTTATCCGGAGAACCACAGGCCTGGGCCCATCGTCTCCTGGAACAAAAGGACGTTTCCCTTGATACCCTAGACACCTTCTTCCAGGCCATGTCCTTGTTGTACCAGGATCCACATCAGGTTGCCACTTCAGAGGCCGTCCTACATGCTCTTCAACAAGGTCGCAGGCCAGCGGAAGACTACGTGTCTGAGTTCCGGAGATGGAGCTCAGACACCAACTGGAACGATGCGGCCCTTTGCTATCAGTTCCGCCTGGGCCTGTCGGAGTCCCTCAAGGACGAACTGGCTCGGGTAGGCATCCCTGGAACTTTAGACGCCCTAATCAACTTGACGATCCAGATTGATAGGCGCCTGAGAGAGCACCGGTCTGAACGGGCCAGCGGTCCATCCCGCCCAGTCTGGATGCTGCCGCGAGTGCCCTCCTTTTCCAACCCGGCTCCACAGGTCCCAACGACTTCCCCCTCACCAGACACATCGGAACCCATGCAGTTGGGGCTCCTTCATCCGTCCCTTACTCCAGAGGAGCGCCAGCGTCGAAGAGTCAACAATCTCTGCCTGTATTGTGGGGTGTCCGGGCACTTCGTAAGGTCCTGTCCGGCGAAGCTTCGTAAGTGTCCCTTCCTGTCATCTGTCCATGTACCTGCTGCCCCCAAGAATTATTCTACTCATCTGGCTGTCTCCATTGTTTTTCAGCTCCCCGGAAGGAATATTCCGGCCAACGCCATTATTGATTCGGGAGCCTGCAGTTGTTTCCTGGACCAGTCTTTCGCCACCCGACACCTAATTCCTCTGCGTCCTAAGGCTATTGGACTTTCTGTACATCTTGTAGACGGATCTGCCTTAAGGTCCGGGCCGGTTACCCAAGAAACTCTGCCTTTGGCCACAACAATTGCCAACACTCACCATGAACTGCTGTGCCTGGATGTTATCGAGTCCCCCATGTTCCCCATTATCTTAGGCATGCCGTGGCTACAAGCCCACAACCCGCAAATCAACTGGGTCACGGGGGAAATTATTCTCAGCTCTCCTTAATGCCGCCAACATTGCCTACAAGTGTCATCGTCCTCGTCCCCTCTGCTCTGTATGGACTCTGATGTTGAAACCCGCCAAGCCGTCCCCAGGGTTTATCATTAGTGTTGAGCAGAATATGCCATATTCGAATTCGCGATATATCTCGAATATATAGTCGAATATTCGACAGATATTCGCTAAATACGAATATTCGTGATATATTTTCGAAATGAAATGATTGCGAATTTTCGCTATCGCGAATGCGAATGCGATTGCGAATTGCGAATGCGAATTGCGAATATTCGAGAAATGCGGAATGGAGCACTCTGATTGGCACAGAATATTCGTGATATATTACAATATAAAATAATTGCGAATATTCGAGAAATGCGGAAGGAGCACTCTGATTGGCTCAGAATATTCGTGATATATTACAATATAAAATAATTGCGAATATTCGGCAAATGCGGAAGGAGCACTCTGATTGGCTCAGAATATTCGTGATATATTACAATACACAATAATTGCGAATATTCGGCAAATGCGGAAGGAGCACTCTGATTGGCTCAGAATATTCGTGATATATTACAATATAAAATAATTGCGAATATTCGGCAAATGCGGAAGGAGCACTCTGATTGGCTCAGAATATTCGTGATATATTACAATACACAATAATTGCGAATATTCGAGAAATGCGGAATGGAGCACTCTGATTGGCTCAGAATATTCGTGATATATTACAATACAAAATAATTTCGAAATTTCGAGAAATGTGGAATGGAGTACTCTGATTGGCTCAGAATATTCGTGATATATTACAATATAAAATAATCGCGCGATATCGCTATTTGCCGAATAATCGCATTGCGATTTTTCGGCAATATAAAATGAGCGCTGCAGCTACTCGGCCCAAGGTCTCTAATCATACCAGCAATGCTTTTAGACGTCGATGGGGATCTCTAGGATGTGATCTGTTCTAAAAAAAAAATTAAAACATTCGAATATTCGAAATAGCGAATATTCGCCGCGATATTCGCGATATTCGCGAATACTCGAATATGCAATATTCGTAGCGAATATTCGCAATTCGAATATTCGTGAGCAACACTATTTATCATGACATTTTGGACGTGTTCAGTAAGAAGGGGGCTGAGACCCTTCCTCCACATAGGGCCTACGACTGCCCGATAGAGCTCCTTCCTGGAGCCGAAATTCCCTTCGGGCGGATCTTCCCCTTGACAGGACTTGAGCTCGAGACGTTAAAGACGTACATTGATGAAAATCTCAAAAAGGGGTTCATCCGCCCATCCACCTCTCCGGCTGGAGCCGGGATCTTTTTCGTGGAAGAAAAGGACCATTCTCTCCGCCCTTGCGTAGACTATAGAGAATTGAACAAGGTGACTATTAAAAACCGGTATCCCCTCCCCTTGGTACCCGAGTTGTTCCAGCGTTTGGGAGCTGCGTGATTTTCACGAAACTGGACCTCCGTGGGGCGTACAACGCTCTTCTGCGTTCTTGTTTCAGTAGAGTGAGAGTGTCGTTAAAACCAGCCTGAGTTGTTTTTTCTCATGAGAGCTCTACGTTTCGGAGCGACTGCGTCTGCTGTTTGTAGTAAAGCTTTGTTTAAGACGTTGAGTGAGTGTTCCGTTGAGTGGTTCGGATTAGGTACTTCAATTTTGGTCGCTAGTGTGGTTTTGAAGAGTTCAGAATGTAGTTTCCTCTGCGATCTTGCCCAGTGTATTGTTATTCGGGAGTTTGGGTTTTTGCAGGATGGTGTTGGTGGTTAATGTAAATTTGATGGCGTGGTGGTCTGTCCAAGGTAAAGGTCTGTTGTCCAGCTTGTTGATATTTATGTTTTGTTTGAAGATGAGGTCCAAAGTGTGACCTGAGGTATGCGTGGGTGTTTTTATCAGTTGCTGCAGACCAAGTTCTTCCAGTTGGTCGATGCAGGCGGTGGCGATGGGATCCTGGGTTGAGTTAGCCCAGAGGTTGAAATCCCCGAGTAGCAGCAAATTTTTAGTTTTCAGGGTGTACGTCGAGAAGAATTCGGTGAAGGGTGTGAGGAGATGCGTCTTTGGTCCAGGCGGTCTGTAGCATAGTAGTATGTGGATGGTTTCCTCAGGGGTGGTTTGAAGTTGCAGGGTGAGTGTTTCCATAAAGGGTAATGAGTTCTGTAAAGTTGGTTTGGTGATAGCGAGGTGAGATTTGTAGATCACTGCTAGGCCTCCTCCTCTCTGCCCTGTTCTATGCTCGGTTAATATGCGATAGTTCTCAGGCACCAATTCTGCGAGGATGGGGTTGCAGTCGGGAGTGAGCCAACTTTCTGTGATAGGCAATCTGTGTTGTGTTGGATGATGAAGTCGTGGATTTCCTCTCTGTGTTTGACTGCCGATCTAGTGTTGATCAAGGCGCATTCTAAGTGTTGTGGTTAAGGCGGTGCCTTCTCGTTTTTTGGGCTTGATTGGCAGTTGCTTCTTAGTAGTCGTTCTTTCCTTAGTGTTCTTTGCGTGGAGGTTAGTAGAGTTGAGGGAAAAGTCCTTAGGCTGCGGAGGGTGTCAGCTGCGTACTTGATGATGAGCATGGTGGGCGATGGCTTGATGATGAAGTGATGATACTGTGATCCTGTCGATCAACGATGGTGAGGATGATGGTCAGGGGCTGATGTTCCAGGAGGTTCCATAGTTATTCGATCAGCGATGGTGATGTGGATGGTTGGTGCTGTGGAAAAAGAACAATGTCCCGGCCTAAAAACCGCCCCCCTCCGTCGGTTGATCCAGAGGAAGGCGAAAAAACCCTAGCCGAGACTGCCAATTGCTACAGCAAGGGGAAAAAATTCCTTCCTGACCCCGGAGGCGATCGGTGAACCCCGGATCAAGCTGCTAGATGGGGCCCCGGATTTACTTACCTGGTGGGTTACTTACCTGGCAGGTGTTGCTGAGATGTGACGGGTGAGCAGGTTGTATCCCTGGGCTATGCTTCTAGTATTAGGTTGTGGTGGTTGCTGGCTTTAGGTCAGTGCCTGTGTGTCCTCAACCTTCCTAGGCTGGCTTGCTTTGGATGGGTGGTGTGGAGTATTCAGGCCTCGGCTGGGAGTACCAAGATGGCCGCCGGGACCGGAGTTAGGCCCGAGCCGCGGCCTCTCCTACGCTCCTGCAGCTGAAGGATGCGGCTTTGTGGGTCTCGCTGCAGGCCTCAAGGGATTCCCGGAAGAAACCTACCTGCTGGAGGAGACGATGGGGAAAACAGGTGCGGATGGCGGGGGACAAGGCCGCAGCCGCGGTCTTTCCTGCGGCTCTAGTCCACGGACGTCTAGCTGCCCCCAGGCGGTAGGCGGCGGCTGCGGAGGGGGCAGAGGGCTGGTGAACCTGGATCCCCCGGAGCTTGGCTTGGAGGGGGGTCTTGGCGGCGGGTGACGGCCTCGGTGTCTGGGGAGAGTGGCTCCGGTGGATGCCGCTGGAGGGGGGATCGTGTGAGGGGGGCCGGAGATCCGCCGCGGGGGAGAGAGGAGAACCAGCAAGGGGGAGCGCGGGTCCCGGATCACACGGGGGGGTGCTCGGACACAACCTGCAGGGGGTGCTCGGCTGGGGTGACGGCCTCGGAGATCCGAGGGGGGGGAGTCCGGCTGGGTGCCGCTGAAGGGGGGTCGTGAAAGGAGGACCGGAGAGCCGAAGCAGGGGGGGGAGAGCAGAGATTCAGCCCTGATGTCGGGCTGTCAGGAGCTGTCAGGAGCTGCTGATGCGCACGTCCACACAGAACGCATATATATATGAAAATTTATCAATTCTGATGTACTGACTTATTTCTTGGGGCCCTAAAATGCTGAAACAGTACAAATACCCCCAAAATTACCATGTTTTGGAAAGTAAGAGCCGGTTCACACAGGGGCGACCTGGGATCCAAATTGAAGTTGCCCCAAGTCGTCCCAAGTCGCGTGGTTGAGAAAGTCAATAGAAGTGAATGGAGCCCTCCTAATACACACTACTAAAGTCGCTCTGACTTCAGAAAAGGTTCCTGTACTAATTAAATCTGACTTATAGGCAACTTGTACCCAGTGATTTCAATGGAAGTCGCCTCAGAAATAAGTCTGATCACTGTCTTAACTGAAGCAATAAAGGAAGATAACATACATATCTCAGGCAAACCCCTCCCTCCCCCTCCCTCCCCCTCCCTCCCACAGAGCTGATTGTTGTTTGATTGGCCACTGGAAAGCCTCCTGTCCTGGAGGCGACTTGAAGTTGCCTTGTACTGTCCTGGAGGCAACTTGAAGTTTGTAAGTTGCCTGATGATTCATACTCAAGTTGTGTCCAAGTTGCCTCCCAAAGTCGTGCTAGAGGTCGTGTTGCCCCTGTGTGAACCTGCTCTAAACTGTCCAAATCATTTGGTAAGAGCCATGGTAAGCTTTTTGAAGTTGTCATTTTTTTTGTCACAATGTTTTGAAAAATAAAGAATGAAATAAAATGTGTTATTTTTCCAGAAAGTTGTTAACAAGTTATTTCTCACACATAGCACGAGAAAGGTTACTAATTACATTCCAAAACACATTATGCTACTACACAGTCAGTATTATTGGGGCAATCCCATCCCAATTCCAGGAGAACACACAGTGATTATTGCTAGTGGCTATAGCCGCTGGAAATAATTGCATGAAAACTCTGACAGGTTGGTTGCACCCAAGTTGATTGATCACACATTAACCACTTCCCGACCGCCCACCGCAGGTATACGTCGGCACTTTGAGGATGGATATCTCGGTAACGGCAGCAGCTGCTGCCACAACCGAGATATCCATCTCTTCTGTGGGCGGTCGGGTAAACGATAATGGCGGTCTCCGCGGTGGAATCGCCGCGAGATCGCCGTTATCGGTGGCGGACGAGCGCCCCCCCCCCTCCCGCTGCGCTCCCGCGCTCTCCGCCGCTTACCGGAGCCGTCGGTAGCGGCGGAGGCGATCGGGTGCGCTCCTCTGGTCAGCGGGGATGCGAGTGAGGGAAAAAATTTCCCTCGTCCATCCCCGTAGCTCTGCTGGGCGGAAGTGACGTCAAACGTCAGTTCCAAACAGCGTCTTAAAGAGACATTTTTTTTTAAATGTCATTTGAAAAATGACATTTAAATTTTTTTTTTTTTTTTTTTTGCATTTTAGCCTAAATATGAGATCTGAGGTCTTTTTGACCCCAGATCTCATATTTAAGAGGACCTGTCATGCTTTTTTCTATTATAAGGGATGTTTACATTCCTTGTAATAGGAATAAAAGTGATAATTTTTTTTATTTTTTATTTTAGTGTTAAAAATTGGTAAAATTAATACAAATAAATACGAAAACAAAAAAAAAATGTTTTAAATCGCCCCGTCCCGACGAGCTCGCGCGCAGAAGCGAACGCATACGCGAGTAGCGCCCGCATATGAAAACGGTGTTCAAACCACACAAGTGAGGTATCGCCGCGATCGTTAGAGCGAGAGCAATAATTCTAGCCCTAGACCTCCTCTTTATCTCAAAAAATGCAACCTGTAGAATTTTTTAAACATCGCCTATCGAGATTTTTAAGGGTAAAAGTTTGACGCCATGCCACGAGCGGGTGCAATTTTTAAGCGTGACATGTTGGGTATCATTTTACTCGGCGTAACATTATCTTTCACAATATGTAAAAAAATTGGGCCAAATTTATTGTTGTCTTATTTTTTAATTTAAAAAAGTGAATTTTTTCCAAAAAAAGTGCGCTTCTAAGACCGCTGCGCAAATACGGTGTAACAAAAAGTATTGCAATGACTGCCATTTTATTCTCTAGAGTGTTAGAAAAAAAAATATATAATGTTTGGGGGTTTTAAGTAATTTTATAGCAAAAAAAATGTTTTAGTCTTGTAAACACCGAATCTGAAAAACAGGCCCGGGGCTAAAGTGGTTAAAGAGTCTTTTGAAAATGTAATTGTATTTGTCAAAAATATTTAACCACTTGTGCACCTACACCCCCTTCCTGCCCAGACAAAATTTTAGCTTCCGGCACTGTGTCGCTTTAACTGACAATTGCGCGGTCGTGCGACGTCGTGCGACGTGGCTCCCAAACAAAATTGACATCCTTTTTTTCCCACAAATAGAGCTTTCTTTTGGTGGTATATAATCGCCCGTGCGGTTTTTATTTTTTGCGCTATAAACAAAAAAAAAGCGTCAATTTTGAAAAAAGACACAATATTTTTTGCTTTTTGCTATAATAAATATCCCATTTAAAAAAAAAAACATTTTTTTATCTCAGTTTAGGCCGATACGTATTCTTCTACATATTTTTGGTAAAAAAAAATAAAAAATAAAATCGCAATAACCAACTAGTGACTGGTTTGCGCAAAAGTTATATTGCCTACAAAATACGGGACATAATTATGATTTTTTTAAATTATTTTTTTTACTAGGAATGGCGGCGATCTGCGATTTTTTTTTTGGGACTGGGACATTATAGCGGACACATCGGACACTTTTGACACATTTTTGGGACGATTTACATTTATACAGTGAACAATGCTATAAATATGCATTGATAACTGTATAAATGTAACTGGCAGGGAAGGGGTTAACCACTAGGGGGCAGGGAAGGGGTTAAATGTATGTCCTAGATTGTGTTCTAACTGTGGGGGGAGGGGGGGTGACTGGGGGAGGTGACCGATTGTATCCCTATGTACAAGGGACACAATCGGTCTCCTCTCTCCCTGACAGGGACGTGCAGCTCTGTGTTTACACACAAAGCTCCACGTCCCAGCTCAGTTACTCGGCAATCGCGTGTGCCCGGTGGCCATAGCGGCCGCCGGGCACACGCACGGGGTTGTCAGTGATGCGACGGGTGCGCCCCTAGCAGCTTTCTATGACTGCACGTCATATGACGTGCAGTCAGGACAATAGAGTTACCCGCCCGCCGTCATATGACGGTGGGCGGGTAACAAGTGGTTAATATATGGAGGAAAGAAAAAAAATATATATTTTTTTTTAACAATATTGTCAATTAATAAGATATTTCTAACACACATCATAGGCATACTTAGAATTGCACCCCAAAACATTCTGCTACTCCTCCCGAGTATGGTGATATTAAATGTGTGAGAGTTTTTCACAGGCTTGACACATAGGGAAGCCCATTCAGGCTTTCTAGGGGCATAAATGACAGATCAAATTTTCTGACTACCTATCGCAATTTTTAACACTGTGACTGGTGTGGTGGTGATTAGAGACTGGCTGCACTATCAGGGCTCATTGATCTGTGAGATTGGAAGGACAGTAAAATGTTGTGGTTGAGCCACACTTTTACCTTTTTTCAACCATTACTCTCTTTAGCTGCGGTGACCAGAGGGAATACACATGCCTTGGCAGTGCCTGCCAATTGCAACCCATTCAATTGAATGTGGCCACTTTCATGAGGTCCGAGAGGTTTAAAATAGGTGGTGAGGAAGTGATATAATGTCTCCTCACCTTTTAAATTCCCTCAGAAGAGTGCTCTGAACACCATATAATGACATTGTAATGCTGTGGCAATGATCAGAGACAATGGTTTGCTGCACCAACATACAGTGTTATCAGACCAGCTAGCCATCAAAAATGATCAATATCACAACATAGTGACATTGTGCTTGCTCTGGTGACAGTATGTAAAAAAAAAAAAAATTAATCCCAAAGGTGTTCTATCAGGTTGAGGTCAGAACTCCATTTGGTGGAGGGGGTATTATTGTGTGGGGTTGTTTTTCAGAAGTTGGGCTTGGCCACAGTGAGAGGGAACTGTTAAGGCTTCAGCATACCAAGACATTTTGGGGGAACAGTTTGTGGATTGCCCCTTCCTGTTCCGACATGACTGCATACCAGTGCACAAAGTAAGGTTCATAAAGGCAAAACATCTCTGTTAAAAAAAAAAAAGGTTCATAAAGGCATAGATGAGCCAATTTGGGATGGAGGAGCTTGAGTGGCCTGCAAAGGGTCCTGACCTTAACACGATAGAACACCTTTGGGATGAATTCGGGTGGAGACTGAAAGCCATGCCTTCTCGTCCAACATCAGTGCCTGGCCTCACAAATTCGCTTCTCTAAGAAGGGCATTCTCCATTTTGTCCCATGGAGATTGTGCTTTTTTACTATGATGTATTATATACCGTATTGTTAATTGATTTTACCTCTCCTCTACTCTCTCACTGGGTGCACTTTTCTAACCCCTGATGTTCCATACCTACTCTGCGATTGTTATACAGAGGTAGCTGACATACAGGTCACTTTCCAAACCAGTATCTATTTGTATATTAATTGGTCCATATAATAAAAAACTTGTTTTGCTCTGAGCCTGGCCTTCAAAGTCCTGCTTCCTTGGGGGTATTTTCTTTTTTCTGTAAGAATTGTCAAACAGTTCCATAGAAACACTTCTAAACCATTAAAGTTTATGTGTGTGTAAAGGCAGGTGTCTCAATATTGGGGAAACCTTTACCAAAAAGCCGACATTCTAAAAGCTTTCTACATGTATCTTAAAAGCCAGTGGAAGGAATTATATATGTCAATATTTTATAAAATAGGGCTGGAATAGGTTAAGTATATTGACAATGTTCATTTATATATTTACAGGATATATTATCTATTATATATTATCTTTTATATATTTACAAGATACAGTGCCTTGCAAAAGTATTCGGCCCCCTTGAATTTTGCGACCTTTTGCCACATTTCAGGCTTCAAACATAAAGATATAAAACTGTAATTTGTTGTGAAGAATCAACAACAAGTGGGACACAATCATGAAGTGGAACGAAATTTATTGGATATTTCAAACTTTTTTAACAAATAAAAAACTGAAAAATTGGGCGTGCAAAATTTTTCAGCCCCTTTACTTTCAGTGCAGACAACTCTCTCCAGAAGTTCAGTAAGGATCTCTGAATGATCCAATGTTGACCTAAATGACTAATGATGATAAATAGAATCCACCTGTGTGTAATCAAGTCTCCGTATAAATGCACCTGCACTGTGATCGTCTCAGAGCTCCATTTAAAGCGCAGAGAGCATCATGAAGAACAAGGAACACACCAGGCAGGTCCGAGATACTGTTGTGGAGAAGTTTAAAGCTGGATTTGGATACAAAAAGATTTCCCAAACTTTAACCACTTAAGGACCGCCTACTGCACATTTACGTCGGCAGAATGGCACGGCTGGGCACATCAACGTATATATACGTTGATTTTAGTACCCAGCCGTGGGTCGCGGTCCGAAGCTCCAGGACCGGGACCGCGGGATTCGCGGACCCGATCCCCGCTGGAGTGCGGCGATCCGTCCCTGGAGCGGATGAACGGTGCTTCTCTGTGGCGCAGCATCGATCGCGTCATCCCTGTAATAGGGGGACGCGATCGATGACGTCACACCTACAGCCACACCCCCCTACAGTTGTAAACACACACATTAGGTCACACATCCCCTACAGCGCCACCTGTGGTTAACTCCCAAACTGCAACTGTCATTTCCACAGTAAACAATGCAATTTAAATGCATTTTTTGCTGTGAAAATGACAATTGTCCCAAAAATGTGTCAAAATTGTCCAAAGTGTCCGCCATATTGTCGCAGTCATGAAAAAAATCGCTGATCGCCGCTATTAGTAGTAAAAAAAAGAAAAAATAATAAAAATGCAATAAAACTATCCCTTATTTTGTAAACGCTATAAATTTTGCGAAAACCAACCGATAAACGCTTATTGCGATTTTTTTTACCAAAAATACGTAGAAGAATACGTATCGGCCTAAACTGAGGAAAAAAAACGTTTTTTTATATATTTTTGGGGGATATTTATTATAGCAAAAAGTAAAAAATATTGCATTTTTTTTAAAATTGTTGCTCTATTTTTGTTAATAGCGCAAAAAATAAAAACCGCAGAGGTGATCAAATACCACCAAAAGAAATCTCTATTTGTGGGGAAAAAAGGACACCAATTTTGTTTGGGAGCCACGTCGCACGACCGCGCAATTGTCAGTTAAAACGATGCAGTGCCGAATCGCAAAAAGGGGCAAGGTCCTTTACCTGCATTTTGGTCCGGGTCTTAAGTGGTTAAACATCCCAAGGAGCACTGTGCAAGCGATAATATAGAAATGGAAGCAGTATCAGACCACTGCAAATCTACGAAGACCTGGCTGTCCCTCTAAACTTTCAGCTCATACAAGGAGAAGACTGATCAGAGATGCAGCCAAGAGGCCCATGATCACTCTGGATGAACTGCAGAGATTTACAGCTGAGGTGGGAGTCTCTGTCCATAGGACAACAATCAGTCGTATACTGCACAAATCTGGCCTTTTTGCAAGAGTGGCAAGAAGAAAGCCATTTCTTAAAGATATCCATAAAAAGTGTTGTTTAAAGTTTGCCATAAGCCACCTGGGAGACACACCAAACATGTGGAAGAAGGTGCTCTGGTCAGATGAAACCAAAATCGAAAATTTTGGCAACAATGCAAAACGTTATGTTTAAAAGCAACACAGCTCATCACCCTGAACACACCATCCCCACTGTGAAACATGGTGGTGGCAGCATCATGGTTTGGGCCTGCTTTTCTTCAGCAGGGACAGGAAAGATGGTTAAAATTGATGGGAAGATGGATGGAGCCAAATACAGGACCATTCTGGAAAAAAACCTGATGGAGTCTGCAAAAGACCTGAGACTGGGACGGAGATTTGTCTTCCAACAAGACAAAGATCCAAAACATAAAGCAAAATCTACAATGGAATGGTTCACAAATAAACATATCCAGGTGTTAGAAGGGCCAAGTCAAAGTCCAGACCTGAATCCAATCGAGAATCTGTGGAAAGAACTGAAAACTGCTGTTCACAAACGCTCTCCATCCAACCTCACTGAGCTTGAGCTGTTTTGCAAGGAGGAATGGGCAAAAATTTCAGTCTGTCGATGTGCAAAACTGATAGAGACATACCCCAAGGGACTTGCAGCTGTAATCGCAGCAAAAGGTGGCGCTACAAAGTATTAACTTAAGGGGGCTGAATAATTTTGTACGCCCAATTTTTCAGTTTTTTATTTGTTAAAAAAGTTTTAAATATCCAATACATTTCATTCCACTTCATGATTGTGTCCCACTTGTTGTTGATTCTTCACAAAAATTACAGTTTTATATCTTTATGTTTAAAGCCTGAAATGTGGCAAAAGGTCGCAAAGTTCAAGGGGGCCGAATACTTTCGCAATGCACTGTATATTATTCAGTCATTAATTACCATGTTTTGTTTTTTTGTATTTATTATCATTGGAAATATGTGTTTTATAATTTAGATAAACTTAGCAGTGAAATGGGAGTAGTTTAAAGTATATGGAAAATGTATATATTTAACATGGATCACTATGTATATAATGCCATCCCTGTATCAAAGATTAATGTTTAGATGGTAATATACCTAAAAAATCTCTAAATAAACTCTCTAAATAAAATATTCAAATCTTTATCACATAAAAATTGAATCCTGTAAGTTCAGCCACTCCCTGTAAACCTGAATATAAAGATCTCTAGCCTCTGGTGGCCAAGTTGAGTTAGTGCTTGTGCTTATACAAACAAATAGTTAATCAATAAGTCACCCTCCAATCTGAGCTTGGTACATAGTACCAACTACTAGTTACTAGTTTCTAAACTGTATTGTTTCAGATAGATAGTTTTAGATAGATAGATAGATAGATAGATAGATAGATAGATAGATAGATAGATAGATAGATAGATAGATAGATAGATAGATAGATAGATAGATAGATAGATAGATAGATAGATAGATAGATAGATAGATAGATAGATAGATAGACAAGCTAAAGAACACTCAGGGAGACCATTAGACATAGACAGCTTCCATATTGAAAAAATGATTTTCACTCATTACAGAACACACCTACTCCATCTTGAAGGCGCCATTTTGAAAGACAGATTCCACATTATGTTAGGCCTATTTCCACCCACTAAATGCCATTTTAAGCATTTGGACAGCAGCCATCTTAAAGCAATCCATCCACAGCGATTCACTTCTATTTGCCCCTGAGGGTAACTATAGTGTATTATTTCCTTGATGATGTTTGTTTGTTATTAATTCAGTTGCAATCGTTTTTGCAGATCATTTTCTATTCCCATCATGATACCCTAGAACCTAGAGATTAGGTTATTATATTTTGGCCATAATGGCATAATTTACAGACGGACTCTGCCTTTTAAATCGATTGCAGTGGCTTAACGGGCATAATCAGTCTGCCAAATTTAGTACAATTAGTTAGGATAACTCTCAATATACTCAATATAATCTAGTATACAGATGTTGTAGTGGATACCTTTAGAAATCCATTGTGAAAGTAATCTTGGGGTCTGGGTCACAATCTCAATTCCTTAAGTAAATAATGTTTGTATTAGAGGCACTGTTGCACAGTGATAAATTAAACAATCAATATATCTGATTCAATTTATCATTCAAACATCCTGACATTTCAAAAATATATATTTTGTTTATTTTTATCAAATTACAAAATGAAAAGTGAGTGAACAGGAGAAAAATCTAAATCAAATTAATATTTGCTATGACTACCCTTTAGGTTCAAACCAGCATCCATTCTTACACTTGTACACTTTGTACACTTACACAAAGTCAGGGGTTTTGTAGGATTAAAGTCAGGTGTATGATTAACCAATTATACCAAGTAGGTGCTAATGATCATCAATGTCATGTGTTGGTTGAAACACAATCATTAATTGAAATAGAAACAGCTGTGTATGAGGCTTAAAGTGGATTTTTTTTGTTTTGATGTCACAATTTAGAGTATAAGATTTCCTATCATCTGTGCCCATTCTTGCCACACAGAGTTAATCCAGCAATCCTCTTTTATTGTTCAGTGAAAATTAACAGAATTCCAGATAAAAACCTGTCTAAATAACAAGTCAGTTTCTCTTTTCTTGCTTTGAGTGACAGGTTATTTACATATCTAGCTTGGACATGTTTATCATATGTTATGTTATGTTTATCAAAATATGAGGTGCTCCAAAGTTCATTGTATATTACCAGGATGTGTTATGTGGGGGAGGGGTGGATTTATCACTTTTTATACTTTGAATCACCTCATATTATGATAAACATAACATAACATATGATAAACATGTCCAAGCTAGACATGTAAATAACCTGTCACTCAAAGCAAGAAGAGAGAAACTGACTTTTTTGGGTTTACATCCACTTTAACACTGGATGGGGAACAGCCATACCATGAAGGGGAAATCATAGAAGACAGTTTCATGTCACAGGTCAGCCAACACTCGACTAGACTCAAAGTCAAACACAAAATAAAAAAAACAACAGTGTAGCTCTCAAAACACAATGAAAAAAGAAAATTGTAAATGAACTATATAAAACAACTGATATATAAAATTATAAAACTGAAAGAGGTATCATAACATATCATGTTAGTCCATCTTGGTTGAGCGAACCATAATGATGTGAATGAGAACCAACAATGGTGAGTAAATTGCAGTAAAACATTTTGAAAAGTGCTTGATCATGAAGTGCAGTCAAGGGAAGTAAGGTTGGCACGCTTGTCGTGTGCAATCACTGTGGTATATATAAGAAGACTCACCAATAAAGGATTTGCGGAAGCGGTCCCAGGTGTCCCCTATGATCAGTTTACAGCAGTAAAATGGTAGCAGGTGCTCTCAAGGAGTAAAAACTTGAAATATTTGGCTGTATCAGGATTGAGTTAGTTCACTGAAGTCATGCAACTCTCCATGTATTAGACAAAGATGGGGGGAAGGAGAAAAGAGCATCCCATCGTGAAATGCTGTATATTCTCTTAGGGTGCTTTATTAATAAGGTGCATGTGGACTCTTACATTAAAATGAGTAAAATCAGCAAAACAATAACAAGACGTGGCGTTCTAGACTGTAGCTGGCCAGCTAGAACCTGTCCTTGGTTGCTAACATAACCTACATGTATATACTGCTAAACCTGCTAAGAACCTAAATGTAGAGCACATGTTTATATGTGAGAGACAAAAGCAGAGTTATTCACTGTGATTTTATGCTTGGATGTCATATAACAGTTGTATGTTGTGTTCACCGAAACAAAAAAAAAAATATGCCTTTAACCACTTGCTTACTGGGCACATACACCCCCCTCCTGCCCAGGTGAAATTTCAGCTTCCGGCACTGCGTCGCTTTAACTGACAATTGCGCGGTCGTGCGACGTGGCTCCCAAACAAAATTTACGTCCTTTTTTCCCCACAAGTAGAGCTTTCTTTTGGTGGTATTTGATCGCCTGTGCGGTTTTTATTTTTTGCACTATAAGCAAAAAAGTGCGACAATTTTGAAGAAAAATACAATATTTTTTACTTGTTGCTATAATAAATATCCCAATTAAAAAAAAAAAAAAACATTTTTTTTCTCAGTTTAGGGCGATACGTATTCTTCTACATATTTTTGGTAAAAAAAAAAAAATCGCAATAAGCGACTGGTTTGCGCAAAAGTTATAGCGCTTACAAAATAGGGGAGAGAATTATTATTTTTGTTCAAGGGACACGGACAACACAGGGCTTCCCCGCAGCGCGTTCTACAGCACGCGCTGGGAACGCCCAAAGGAGATGCCGTCAAATGACGGCATGTTGGATATTCAGACCCGCGCTGTTGCCGTCATTCGACGGTAGCGCGGGCCTGAAGTGGTTAAGAATCATTTATTTATATGACTTTAAAGGTAAGCAATAACACAGTAGAATTCATACCAGAAAGTATAGAGTTAAGCCTTTGTGACTCATCAGGAACCTTGACTAATCACAGCCAGTTTCACACTCAGCAAGAGTCTAGACCTATCACAGCCAGCTTTGCATCCACTCTGTCTGGGAAGTTCCCCAGCACATGGGCTGGAAAAATCATTCCACCACAGGCAGAAAACAGATCAGACACACAGAATCAGAGTTCAGTCCTATGGAAGCAAGGGGCCAAATAGGTATGTCATACAGTTATATATATGTTCCTATTGTAAATAATGTGAATAGAACTGTATACTGAACTGGTTATGTGTTCACTTGTAGTTCCACCTCAAACTCAAACTCAAACTTAAACTCATCTAACAAACTCATCTAGCAAACCTTGCAAACCACAGTGTTATACCTTTCAGAGAAATTAGAGAATGCTTTAATAACTTACAGAGAGAGTATAAATACTGAAGAAAGAAATATATCCACCATCTTATGTTAAATGACAAGATTGAATATTTGAACCGCCATTTTCTGTTATACTTTATTCAACACGTTTTTGTACATGGACTGTCTGCTGCAAAGCAGCAGTGTTAGGCTCCATTCACATCTAGGCGTTTTGTCGCCTGAAGCCCGACGCTGAAGCAGCCTGACATACGCTGGAGGGGGGAATTTACATTGTCGGCTATGGAGATGGTTCACATCTCTACGCCGAACGCCGATACGCCTGAAGCGTGAAGCCTGAAACAAGTCCCGGACCCTTTTTTTCAGGCGTATCGGGCGTTCGGCCATAGCCGACAGTGTAAATTCTGCCCTCCAGCAAAAAAGCAATAGGCGTTTTGTCGCCGCAAATCGCGGGGACAAAACGCCTATTGCATGTCGCCCGAATACGCCTGCTGCCGCCGACGCCTAGATGTGAATGCAGCCTTATATATGAAGAAAAGTGAAGTTAATAAAGAAGTTATTTTAAGCATTTGGTGTGCTCTTTAACCACTAGGCAACCACACGCTGTCAAATGACGGCGGGCGGTGTACCCTAATGTTTCCTATTGCGTTTCTGGGAACACAATGCACGTGCCCGGTGGCCGCGATGGATGCAGGGCACCCGCGATTGCCCAGTAACTGAGCGGGGACAGGACCACGTCCTGTCAGGGAGAGGAGACCGATGCTGTGTCCCTTGTACATAGGGACACAGATCGGTCACCTCCCCCAGTCACCCCCCTCCCCCTTCAGTTAGAACACTCACTAGGCTACACATTTAACCCCTTCCCCGCCCCCTAATGGTTAACCCCTTACCTGCCAGTCACATTTATACAGTAATCAATGCATATTTATAGCACTGTTCACTGTATAAATGTGAATGGTCCCAAAAATGTGTCAAAAGTGTCTCATGTGTCCGCTATAATGCCGCAGTCCCGAAAAAATCGCAGATCGCCGCCATTTCTATTAAAAAAAAATTCATAATTATGTCCCCTATTTTGTAGGCAATATAACTTTTGCGCAAACCAGTCACTATTTACCGAAAATATGTAGAAGAATACGTATCGGCCAAAACTGAGAATTTTTTATTTTTTTATTTTTTTTATGGGATATTTATTATAGCAAAAAATATTGTGGGTTTTTTTTTCAAAATTTACGCTCTTTTTTTGTTTATAGCCCAAAAAATAAAAACCGCACAGGCGATCAAATACCACCAAAAGAAAGCTCTATTTGTGGGGGGAAAAGGACGTCAATTTTGTTTGGGAGCTACGTCGCACGACCGCGCAATTGTAAGTTAAATTGACGCAGTGCCAGAAGCTAAAATGTTGTCTGGGCAGGAAGGGGGTGTATGTGCACAGTAGGCAAGTGGTTAAACTTACTGCTTCCATAGAACGGCAATAGAGGAATTTCAGAGTAATAGACAGTCTTGTAGGACTGAAAAGTCAGAGATATCAAAATTCTTCTAATGCCACAGCGCATGAGGCACTTCATAGTGCTGCGCCTGCCACATAGACGCCGTCTTACATCTCCTCCGGTCACTTCCGGTCTGTGTCAGTCTCGCGTGATCCATAAGAGAATATACAGTATTTCACTATTGGAGGCTCTTTTCTCCTTTCCTTCCCCATCTTTGTCTAACACAAGGAGAGTTGCATGACAGGACAATAGGATTAAATGAGACCCACGGGAGTAGCACAGGCGGGCAGTCGTAGCAGATACTCCATTGGAGAGGAATTGGAGGAAAATTGGAAGAAAGTACTTCACAAGGCCCTCACTATTTTTGCTTCATGCAGTTTATCACGCTACTAAGGTGAGAGTTCTCGGAGACTGGGCATGGATATTTGTGATAACATCGCTCCTACTGTGGAAAGCCCCAAGAGGGGAAGCTTTACCATCCCCATTATATGGTTTTGAGAGTTATCAGCCCTACAGGAGAATCCTCCACATATAGGACTTCTATCATCCTGGGAAATTTAAAAACTCATTCACTTACCTTTTTGTTGGTCATTTTTTTATGTTTTATCCATCACTTACATTTTGTTTATTGCCACTTTTATTATTTGTGTTTATTGTCACTATTATTAGGCATCATAATAGGGACCTTTATTTAGCGCAATATCACCTATTTGTATTTATTTCATTTTATTGTACAGTGAACACTGCTAGATTTTGCAGCTCTTGAACACGTCACCATTCACCTCTTTTACATTCACTATCTACTCACTAGTAGTGCAAAAGCCATCACTTTCAAACATTTATTTGGCTAGTCCAGAGGTTTTTTGTGGTGTACATGTTCAAGCTGGCCAACTGTGACTAAGCGATCCCTCTTTAGTTAGTCCCTACTGTCTCTTGCAGCCTACTCTTATTTGCTAAAAGGCTACTTATGAGAGTGTGGACATTTAGTGCCAATATGAAGCAGACACAGCTTGAGGTGAAAACACTCTGCACCAAAACCAAAATGTATGTGTGTGTGTATATATATATATATATATATATATATACAGTCTGTCTATCTATCTATCTATCTATCTATCTATCTATCTATCTATCTATCTATCTATCTATCTATCTATCTCTAGATAGATAGATAGATAGATAGATAGATAGATAGATAGATAGATAGATAGATAGATAGATAGATAGATACCATATATATATATATATATATATTGTGACAGGAAGTCAGGTAAATCTGTGTGTGTTGTCACAGACGGGAGGAACTTTTCTGCCTTGTTTAGACAATACACCAATTACTATTGGGCGTCGGCTGCAGAAAATGGCCAGAGAGCTTTAGGGCGTTGGAAGGCTTCAGCTGTTCAGAATTAAGCAATTAAAGCCCCTATAAAGACAGCCTAATGATAATGACTGATTGTTGGATCCTGAGGCTTTGGGAGTGAAGGAGCAGTCACAAGCACTTCTGAAGAGGTGAGGTGCTGATGGATATTTCTGTGTGAGAAATCTCAAAGAGACTTTTTTTGTTGTTTACTGCTGTAGGACCAGCAGTGTCTGCCCAGCAGTAGGCTGTGCCAGACTCCATAGGTAGGTTCCTGTGTTGGGAAGGTAGACGCCCCAAGTGGCAAGGGTTTATTTTATGTTTTGTTTTGTTTGTGCTGTTTTGTTGCTTGCACGTGTATCCCGCAAGATGGAAAAATAAACCATATCATTTGTTTTCAGTCATTCTCAAGTGCCTTTTTGTACAGTTCAACGTGTAGTGAACCCATAGAGGGGGTCACACACACCCGCTACTGAGTTAATCCCTCACAATATATATATATATATACATATATATATACAGGCCTGGATTCACAAAGACTTACGTCGGCGTATCTCCAGATACGCCACCGTAATTTCAAATGTGTGCCGTCGCATCTTTGCGCCGGTTCACAAAGCGAGATACGCCAAAAAACATGGCTTCATTCAGCGTTTCCATGTAAAATATGCAAATGATCAAGATACGCCGATTCACTAAAGTAGATGAGCCCGGCCGCTTCATATACGTGCTTTGCGTAAGGCTTACGTCCGGCGTAAAGTTACCCCTGCTTATATGAGGTGCAGCTAATGCTAAGGCATGGGCCAGGGAACGACACTGTCCAATTTTACGCCATTTACGTAGTACGTGAATAGGGCTGGGTGTAGATTACGTTCACACGTCGTAAACATTGCGGGGCGACGTCACTTAGGCATTCTATTCGGCGTGATTCTGAACATGCGCACTGGGATACATCCACGGACGGCGCACCATTTGAATGGGGTCACGGATCATTATACTAAAACACGCCCACTGCCTAGCTACTTTGAATTACGCGGAATTACGCCGGTCCATTAACGCTACGCCGCAGTAACTTAGGGAGCAAGTGCTTTGTGAATACAGCACTTGCCTCTCTAAGTTGCGGCGACGTAGAGTAAATAAGATACGCTACACCCGCACAAAGATACGCGGCCATTATTCACAAATGGAGATAACATAGTGGTGAACCTTCCCTGCAGTGGCCGGCCTACAAAAATTACTCCAAGAGCATGACGATGACTCATCCAGGAGGTCATAAAAGAACCCAGAACAATGTCTAAAGAACTGCAGGCCTCACATAAAAAAGTCCTTTGATACGGTCGAGTGGCCTTTCCTGTGGGAGGTCTTGAGAAGAATGGGTTTCCCCTTACATTTCATTGACTGGCTCAAGATAGTGTACAAAAATCCCACCGCCTCGGTTAGGTGGGGAGGTGGTCTCTCATCTTCCTTCTCCCTGCATAGGGGCACCCATCAGGGATGCCCTCTCTCACCAGCCCTTTTTGCCATAGCCATAGAACCAGTGGCAGAAGCACTTCCAAAGTTAATTGGGGAAAATCCCTACTTTTCTCCATTGACCCTGGGGCTCAGACTTCTGCACCTCTGGGTCTCCCACTACAGTGGGTCGACCGCTTTAAATTTCCTGGGAGTATAGATTTCTAGGCAGGCCTCGGAGTATGTCCCTTTAAAATTATCACAGGTTATGCAGGATACTAAACTCCAGCTGAAGGCATGGGAATCACTACTGCACTGTTTAATGGGAAGGGTCAACTTGAAAGTATTACCTAAGTATATGTATCTGTTCAGACACTCTCCCAGTTGGATTCCCAAATCTTTCTTTGCCAAATCAGATTTTTTCGGCTTACTTATGGGGCCCCCACCCCCAAGATATAACCTATCTACACTTGCCAGACCTCTGGGATCTACTGTTTAAAACGGGACAGATTAATCCCATTTAAAATTTTACACAGAGCTTATTTCACTCCTCAGAGTGTTGAAGGTGTGGTGACTCCCATGGAGATTTTACACACATTTTTTGGTCATGTCCTAGAATAAGGAGTTATTGGTCAGAGGTACTAGCAGACACCAATAAGTACACATCAACATCAATACCTTTAGTTATGGATGTTTGCGTATTGGGTCTGGTAGACAATTTACTCCATCCGGGAGCAGAAAAAAAACCTTGTCAGCCTCCTTTTATTCTATACAAGGAAGGCCATCACTTTGCATTGGAGGAAACCAGCCCCTCCTTCCACTTTTTTTTTGAAAAAAAAAAAATATTACAAACAACCTACCACTTTACAAGGACACTTACACCAATAGGAAATGCCCTATCAAATATGACAAAGTATGGGCCAAGTGACTTGCAGACCCTTACAGAGTTGCCTTGTCAATAATTGTATTGATCTAGAAGGAATACAAAAGATGTCGGAGAGTCAGTCTATTCATTTGGTTCTATATTGCCACCTAGTGGCAGGGGTTGCGCCTCCTACTTTTATCATAAGCACCACAAATGCTGGATTTACACCCCTGCATGGGTGAAAGGGGGTTTATGGATGCACTGTTATAGTGCAGGCCTTACTTGTCTCAGGTAAGATCAGTGTTCATGATTCAACAATAAGAAAGAGACTGGGCAAAAATGGCATCAATGGTAGATTTCCAAGGCCAAAGCAACTGCTGACCAAAAAAAACACAAAGGCTCATCTCACATTTACAAAAAAAAACATCTTGATTATCCCCAAGACTTTGAGGCAAATATTCTGTGGACTTATGAGACAAAAAACAAACTTTTTGAAAGGTGTGCGTCCCGTTACATCTGGCAAAAAAACTAATACGGCATTTCATAACAAGAACATCATACCAACAGTCAGACTTGGTGGTGGTAGCTTGATGGTCTGGGGCTGCTTTGCAGCTTCAGGACTTGGACGACTTACCATAATTGATGGAACCATGAATTCTGAGCTCTACCAGAAAATCCTAAAGGAGAATGTCCGGCCATCAGTTTGTGACCTCAAACTCTAACTCAAGTGCACTTGAGTTATGCAGCAGGACAATGATCTGAAACACAACAGCAAGTCCACCTCCAAATGGTTCAAACAAAGCAAAATTTAAAGGGGTGTTCCACCCAAATGTAATGTTTATTAAAAGTCAGCAGCTACAAAAAGTGTAGCTGCTGGCTTTTAATAAACAGACACTTACCTTCTCCACGTTCCAGCGACGTGCCGACCGGGGCTCCGCTCCTCTCCCCCCCTCCCCGGCCGGGAACCCTTATTGCGACTGTGGGCACCCAGCCGTGACAGCCTTCGGCTTCACGGATGGGCACCCACTGCGCATGCGTGAGCCGCACTGCGCATGCGCGCGCGGCGCGGTCCTCCGCTGATTGGACAGGCGATCGTCTAGGACCTGTCAGTGTCCTAGACGATCGCCAAAGGGAGGGGCTGCAGTAAGGCGATTAGGCCTAATCGCCTTACCAGCCCCTCGGCGGAAGCAGGAAGTGGGACAGGAAGTCTGACTCCTACTGAAGCCCCCACTCCCGCCCAAAAAAAATGACATGCCAAATGTGGCATGTAAGGGGGAGGGGATTAAGCGGAAGTTCCATTTTTGGGTGGAACTCCGCTTTAAGTTTTGGAGTGACCTAGTCAAAGCCCAGACCTACATCCAATTCAGATGCTGTATCATGACCTTACACAGGCAGTTCATGCTGGAAAACCCTCCAATGTGTCAGACAAAATTGCTCCGCAGCAATGTGAAAGACTCATTGCCAGTTATCGCAAATGCTTGATTGCAGTTGTTGCCGCCAAGGATGGCCCAACCAGTTATTAGGTTTAGCGGGCAATTACTTTTTCGCATGATGCCAGGCAGGTTTGGACAGCTTTATTGCCTTAATAAATGAAACCATCATTTAAAAATTACATTTTGGATTTACAAATATGCAAAAAAATTATAAATCAGAATTTACTTTTTCACAAAACTGTATAGATATATACAGTCATGACCAAAAATATTGGCACCCCTGCATTTCTGTCAGTGAATGCACCACTTCGTCCAGAAAATGTTGCAATTCCAAAAGTTTAGGCATTCTCATGTTTTTTTTGTTTGTTTGTATTGGTATGACACAAAAAAGTGGAGAAACAAAAAGCCAAATCTGTCTCATTCCACGCAGAACTCAGAAAATTGGCTGGACAAAATGATTGGCACCCTCAACTTTATATTTGGTAGCACACACCTTGGAAAAATAAACTGAAATCAATTGCTTGCTGTAACTATCATGAGTTTCCTTCAACTCTCTACTGGATTTTCAACGTTCGCCAACTGCTTCAGGTCTCTCAAATTGGAAGGGTTCCTTTTCTCAACTGCTGTTGATCTCTCCACATGTGCTCTATGGTATTTAGATCTGGACTTACATTGCTCTCTAGAATGCTTTGGTAGCCTTCAGATTTTGTTATGCCATGCATACAGTCAAGACATATATAATGCCTGAAGCAACAAAACAACCCCAAAACATCAAATCAAGTGGGACTTCTGCGCTACTAATTTGTCTATCAAGAAATCAGTGACAATATGCAGCAAACACAAAAAATGCATACACAGCACCTAATAACGTAAAATCAATGTGGGTGATGGCGCAAATTGTAAAAACATGACAACATATACAATGGGTGATATATATGGTGCACAAAAAGTATAAAAGTGCCAAGCTTATAGGTCTATCGGGGACGGAAAATAAGTCCAAAGAAAGAGCTAAATCATAAATCAGTGCACTAATAGTCCATAATGGTGAAAAACAGTGTAAAAGGATGTCCACTAGTCCAGAGAATGAGGAAAAAACACCACCACACAGCGCATCTGGTCTCCCAAAACTCTCACCTTCAGCAAGTCAAAAACAGGCATATAAGATGATCCTCTGTGTGGACAACCTCCCTCGGTAGTTTTGTTAGCCCAAAACATCAGTGAATCTCCACCATGTTTGACTGTAGACAGCAGTGGGGTCCTCCTGGGTCTCCTACCATAGCGTCCCTTTTCATCCAGATAGTGAGATATAGTGCGAGCTGAAACAGTTGGATACTGTGCCTAAAGGTCAGCTTGAATTTGTCTGAAAGTTGATTGAGGTTCTTTATCCACCATTCCAACAATTCTTCTTTGGTCAATTTTTCTCTTTCATCCACGTCCAGGGAGATTAGCTACAGTGCCACAGGCTGTAAACCTCTTGACAAAGTTGTGCACAGTGGACACAGGGAACATTAGGATCTCTGAAGCAAGACTTGTAACCTTGAGATTGTCCATGCTTTTCCACATATTTTGTTCTCAAATCTCAGACAATTCTTTGCTGTTTTTTCTCTTCTCCATGCTCCATGTGGCACACAAAGACACACAACAAAAAAGTCAATTTTTGACCATTTTACCTGGTTGCCGGTGTGAGTTTCTATTTTGTCAGCACCTGTTCATTGATACAGGTGAGTTGAATTACAAGTTACAGGAGCATCACAAACTTGGGATGCAATTATTTCTTACAATTTTGAGAAGGTGCCAATAATTTTGTCCAGTCTGTTTTTGGAGTTTTGCTTGGAATGTGTCATATTTGGCTTTTTTCTTCTCCACTTTTTTGTGTCATACCAATACAATCAAAAGAAATAAACATGTAATTTCCTAAACATGTGTAATTGCAACAATTTTCTGGGCGAAGTGGTGCATTATTTTACAGAAATGCAGGGTGCCAATATATATTTTTGGCCATGACTGTATATACTATACATACATAGATAGATAGATAGATAGATAGATAGATAGATAGATAGATAGATAGATAGATAGATAGATAGATAACTAGATAGATAGATAGATAGATAGATAGAAATACTGTATATATATATGTGTTTTCACATAGTGTTTCCGGAGCTATAATGATGTCCCTTTGGTGACATGGTACTGCTGTGGTAATGGTCAGAGACAATGGCTGGCTGCACTGACATACAGTGATATCAGAAAAGCCATCCATTATACATGATCACCGCCACATCTGTAAAATATTACGATAGTTACACTGCACTTGCTCTGGGACACTGGCTGCTGTACTACATACAGTGTCATTGGAGAGGCATTCAGTGTCTGTGAACAATAGACAGAGCATTACAGTGTCACTATAAGGGGTGATTTATTTTTTCCGTACACTCTAAAGTCCCGTACACACGGTCGGACTTTTGCCCAACCAACATCAAAACCTGGAACTTTTTACATTTGTCCAAAGGTGTGTACGTTCCATCGGACCAACTTTTTTGGCTTTCATCGGACAAAAAGTTGGGTCTGCGAACGGACCAACTTTCAGGCAACAAAAGTCTGATGGTGCAAAGTCCGATCGTGTGTACAGCAAACCATTGGATTTTTGGACAAATTACAAATGCGCATGCTCAGAACCAATGTTAAAATCAACCAACAATAGCAGAAGTTAACCAAAGGGTGGCAGTAAAGAGCAGAAAAGAGCAGAAAAACCATGTGGTGATGGGAACGTTTTAGAAAAGTTTGCAGAAAAGTCGGACTGTGTGTATGCTATGGGTGTGACCGGACAAATTAGTCCGGTCAATTAGGACAAAAATCTAAGGGAAGTTTTGTTGGATGTCCGACCGTGTGTACGGGGCTTAAGTGCTTACTACAGTCAGTCACAATGACTGCAGTGAGCACTTAGTTTCCTATCACAGCGAAGCGGGCGGACATATGGATATGGTTTAATTGCAGGACAGGAAGCAGTAAAGAGTATTTACACTTTTGCAGTCAAATTGGAATAACGCCTACATTAAAGTGGTTACATGTTTCCATTGACATAGTACTGTATAACTTGCAAAACAATTAAAAACTGCCTGTTACCTTTTTAAGTACTTTTTATTTACTTAAAACCCCATATATGCCCTTCGTTCTTAGTAAAGCTAGGAGTGTGTGGAGTAATGTTACCATTTTTAACCCTGTCTGTACTGTGCTAAAAGCTGTTAATTAGGTTTACAAAGGATAAAAATGTACAAACTGCTATCCTGCATTATATGTTAATGAGTGGTAGCTTAGTCGGTATGGGGACAAAGACACTGTAAGACTGTCCAGAAAATCTTAGAATCAATCATGATACCTTCCCTTAGAAACATCCAAAAGGTAAGAAATAACTCCATCCAATGAAGACTGGGATCTTATCATTTAGTACCGGTTCACACTACCGCGACATGGGATTCGACTTGTGTCGCCATAAGTCGTCCCAAGTCGCACAACATGAGAAATTTTATTGAAGTGAATGAGAGCCATCCTAATGTACACTACTAAAGTTGCTCTGACTTTAGAAAAGGTTCCTGTACTACTTCAAGGCAACTTGTACCCATAGATTTCAATGGAAGTTGCCTCCAAGTTGGATCTCCTTCTTAACTGAAGCAACTTTACAGGAAGAGAAAATAGTTTACTCAGGCAAACCCCTCCCTCCCACAGAGCTGATTATTCTGTGATTGGCCACAGCCAAAGTCGCCTGTCCTGGAGGCTACTTTAAGTCACATTGTAAGTTGCTCTATGTCACGCTGAAGTCGCGCTGAAGTTGCTTTGCAAAGTCACGCTGTAAGTCGGGTTGCCCCTGTGTGAACCGGCACTTAGGATTAACTTAATGAATAGCTGTAGCGTTGTTTTTTATTTTTTTATTTTGCTTTCTATTTACATTTTACAATTTGCATCTTACCAAGCCACTGTTGCCAGAAGACTGAAGCTACAGAAGTGTTCAGAGCTGAGCATTTCTTGTTTTAACCAATTTAGAGAAGTTTAGTGGATGAGATTTCAGCAGTTTCTAAACACTCACCATCCAAAATCCCCATCTTTGGCTAATGTGGTTGCTATGGAGGTTCAGGATGGACCATGATGTCCATCCTAAGTCCAGAGGGTGGCTCCAAAACAAAGATACATTTTCTAGTAACATTTACCACAAGCTTTTTACAGCTTGTGTTGCAGCCATGAGGTTATTTTAACCTTTTAATTGCCATTATGTATAATATACAACCTACTTATTATATTATATTAACCAATTATATATTCAAATATATATATTATACAAGAAATAATCTTAATAGGCTCACACATCATGAACTTGCCTAATGAAAGCTTTGATTGAAAAATGTCCTATAGAAATATTCTACGTTTTACACTAGATCTGCTGTGGTTCCCCTTTTTTTACTAGCACAGAAACACCCGTGAGTGCAAGGATGAGTTGGAAAGCATGAAGGAATGAGAAGATGAGGTGAAAGAGTGATGCACATACTTGGGGAATGGTCATATAATTGTCTCCTTTAAGAAATAGAAATTTTGCTTTGTTACTCATATTTGGTTGTCTTCAAACAGTTATTATACCTACTTGTTTCATTAAACTCTGATTTGCCAAATGGCAATGCTTCTTATTTTGGTCCAAGATTCCACCACATATTGCAACTTGGTATTAAGAAACATGTTTATCCAAGCTCTAATGATTTCTCTCTATATGGCTATAGAGAACCTAACAGTGAAGGGTAGCATATCATTATTAGATGTACTTATCTTATAAAGTAAGCACAAATGACCAAAGTGCAATAAACCTTTTTACCAGCCTGTCTAAACTCCAGAGAAAGGATTCATGATTGGTTATAATTAATGAGCACTGCTTTGCTCTTTTCGGCTTGCTATTAAATAACATGATTGTACTTTGTGTTCCTCAGTAACAGTGGACTAAGCCTTTTATGAATACATATGGACTGACAGGCAGAAGTGATTAGCAAAATAGGCATTTTGCCTCTGGAAATTGAAACTTAACAACAGATGGGATATGTAGTTTATATCTGAAACTGTAAAAATACAAAGATCATTGCCTGTGTTTGTGTGAA
Source organism: Rana kukunoris (assembly GCA_029574335.1). Classification (NCBI taxonomy): domain Eukaryota; kingdom Metazoa; phylum Chordata; class Amphibia; order Anura; family Ranidae; genus Rana; species Rana kukunoris. The sequence continues at coordinate 295,820,281 of CM056049.1, forward strand.
GTCAGTTAAGGACACCTGCCTGACTTATAAACTAAAGCACGATTTACTAAATCTCTGATAAATGAAAAAAAAAAAAATATATATATATATATACTGTATATATATACACACACACACACAACCTCTGCTGCATATAAAAAAGCATGAGAAATAATACATTCACAAAGAAATCAGGCAAAACCATTCCAGTCGGCATTTATTTTTTATTGCAGCCTGGAATGACTACAGCTTTGATGATCAAAATTTTAAAGCTGAACTTCAGGATAAGGAAGTATTGTCTTACATACAATGAAAGACTATTGAATTATTTTTTTCAATCCAAAAAAATGTTTTATCTGATATACATTAATATACATTGTTTTTTTCAGATTTTGATATACAGTGCCTTAAAAAAAGTATTCATACCCATAGAAATGTTCCACATTTTGTCATTTTACAACCAAAATTATAAATGTATTTTATTGTTGGAATTTAATGTGATAGACCAACACAAATGATAATTGGTTTTCAAACCTTATTTTTCAAACCTTTTTACAATAAATGTGTGAAAAGTGTGGTGTGCATTTGTATTCAGCCCCACTGAGCCAATACCTTGTAGAACCACCTTTCATTGTATAGCATCGAAAATGGACTTTCTAGGCATAAAACGATTAAAATTAAATTGTTTATTACATATAAATAATTTACAAATTAATTAAAAAGAGTTAATACAGAAATTTTTCACACTAGGTGACAAATAGCTAACACACACACTAGTGTGACAGACCACCAATTAATGAAAAAATTCCCTGGTAGTAAATATATGCAAAGGAAAACCAAACAGTAGAAAGTTTGCATCTCCTCTATGTGTCTATTGTTTGGAGACCGATGAGACTTTCATAGGGTGGAATGTCACACGATAATTAGCCCAGGGGCTAAGTTCATTTTCGATGCTTTACACATGTGTATGTCTACACATATGTACAACTAATCCTTCTTTACCATTTTCGGGACGTGGCATGTATACAATCTGTCTGATCCACAGTTCCACTCTGTGATGATCTGAATTTTCCATCACCTTTCATTGTAATTACAGCTGAAAGTCTTTTTGGGTATGTCTCTACCAGCTTTGCACATTTATGACGCTAACACACAGTTGGAATTTCCGAGAACAAATGTTCAATGTGTGCTTTTGGTTGGATATTCCGACCATGTGTAGGCTCCATCGGACATTTGCTGTCAGAATTTCCGACAAGAAAAATTTGAGAGCTGGTTTTCAATTTTTCCGACAGCAAAAGTTTTTGTCGGAAATTCCGATTGCCTGTATGCAATTCCGACGCACAAAAATCCTACGCATGCTCGGAATCATTGAACTTTTCTCGGCTTGACCTGGTGTTGTACGTTACCGCGTTCTTGACGTTCGTAATTTCCACCAACATTTGTGTGACCATGTTGTGGGAGATTAGCTTGTGGGGATCGCCTTTTCTGAATCACAGTCCGCAAACGCATTTTAAAAGTCTAAAATGCCAGGTTTTATTTACAAGAGGTTTGCAGGTAAAAAATAAACAAAACAGTAAATTAAATCCTTGCCATCCGGCGCTAAACTAAACAAAACAGTCTCCTCTCTATACAGTGCAGGGCTGGTCTCCGTCACCCACAAAACATGCGATACAGCAAACTTTTTTCTTTTAATCCACTTCAACAGAGCTCCTCACTCAGGTTCCCTCCTGAGTCTCCAAACCAGAGCCCTGCTGTGTTCTCTTCCTGGAAGTCCAGCTGACTGTGGACTCCAGTGGACCCAAACATCCGGACCGGAACCCAGCCAGCCCCAGAGGCTGTAAATCCCGGGCCGGATTTGGGTTCAGTCCCTTACAATGGAACGAATGTGAGGTGAAATGTACCTATTGTCGTGTATCTCACCATGCATACTGTCACAGTGTGTATGCAAGACGCGGGCATTAGAGAGTGACATTTTTGCCTATTCTTCTTCAAAATAGCTTGTTAACTCAAAAAGTAAACAAAACAAAGATCCTGTTCCCTTAAAGCATGTTATACAGTACAGTGCTTGTGCTGTGTAATTTGGCCCCCTCTAACACCTAAAAAACCTGGCTTAACCTTCCTGGTTATGCCCTCCCCCCTGTACGCTGACTACAGTATATCATGGCTGCTAAGCCCTAACACTGTGATCAGTTTATGTGCCCTCGTTGTCCGCAACCCTTCTCTGTCCTCCTCTGTTCTCTCCTCCGTCCTCTCCCCCCTACCATCCCTGCCTGTCTGCTTGTGTCAGCGCCCGCCCTCTTGGCTTCTGCTGCTCTCATAATTAATCCAAAATGCTCCCATCCCCTCTGTAATATAACAAAAAGTGCCCCTGTGTCTGTGTTAAATAAAAAATATGCTTATCTGTACCTATAACACAGTAGGTCCCGGCAATCACGTGACTTTATCTCTGACCTGTCTGGTGTGTTCCTTAGCCTTCATGATGCTGTCACTAAAGTTCTCTAACAAACCTCTGAGGGCATCACAGAACAGTTGTATTTATACTGAGATTAAATTACACACAGGTGGACTATTTACTAATTAGGTATCTCCTGAAGGCAATTGGTTCCACTAAATTTTAGTTAGGGGTATCAGAGTAAAGGGTGCTGAATAAAAACACATTTTCCAGATATTTATTTGTTAAAAATCTGGAAAATCATTTATAATTGTCCTTCCACTTCACAATCATGTGCCACTTCGTGTTTGTCTATCATATAAAATCCCACTAAAATCCATTTATGTTGGAAAACTTGAAGGCGGAATAAATACTTTTTCAGGGAACTGTAGGCAGACACCTATGTTCTACTGTACATACTCAATAAATAGTATCCTCCCCCCCTCCGATGTAACATTTTTCACCTTTCGTGAGAAGGAGGAGCATATACCTGTCTAAGCCAGGTATTTGCTCCCACTTCCGGGCATAGATAACCGCAGTAGCCGCGGATATCTATGCCATGTCCGGCCCATCCTCCGTCCCCCCGATGTCTTCTGGGAGACACACAGGTCCCAGAAGACAGCAGGGACCAGTGAGGATGCACAATGCGACATGTGCATGTGCAGTAGGGAACCAGACTGTGAAGCCACAAGGCTTCACTTCCTGATTCCCTTACCGAAGATGGCGGTCCCTCCACTCGTGAGCCGAGGGACAGAACGGCTTCGGGGGGGCCGACATCGCGGGTGCCCTGGACAGGTAAGTGTCCATATTTTGAAAGTCAGCAGCTGCAGTATTTGTAACTACTGACTTAAAAAATTGTCAGAACTCTGCTTTAAGAGCCACTGTTCAAAATCAGATGGGCATTGTGTCTAATGGATAGCAAGTAGAGATTTCTTCCTGCCACATACTGTATCTTAAATATAACTGATGGTTAGAACCTAGGTCTAACCATCAATAGGACCCAAACAAGCCTCCCGCAAAAGCATTCCACAAGACTTGGCATGTGCTATAGGGTCCTGGGAGCCCACAAAGAATTCCAAAACTAGTTGGGAAAAGTTCTAATCATAGTGTCAGCCAAAAAACTATTTGTAAGCACAAGTAATAGGGGCCCAAATTGCCCGGGGACCTCATGTCTAAGATTGAAGAAATAAGCAAATTAAATAGGAATGTGCATTCTTACTTGAATATTGATGTGATTTGTGTAGTCCAGATCTGTGCAGTGATCCAGAGAGAAACTTTTCCTCTGGGTAGGAGCTTTCCAACAATAAAGATCTGTCACAACTGCTTTCTCTACCTGTGCTTGGTGACTGGTCTTGTATCCTTCTCCCCCCCCCCCCCCCTGTAGTTTGCCACAAGCAGCATGTAGTCGTGGATTTGCTGGGTTTCCCAGTGATGATGTCACTGTAACTTTTGCCTACACTGTAAGTAATACCTAGGTTTGTAAGGGCATTTGATGCACACACAGTGGATTCATATGCTTTCTGGATTTTCAGAATTATATTTAAATGAAATGATTTGTGTCTGGAGTACAGCTTTAGAGTTATATTTGCTTGTAGTATTTCTTCCTAAGAACAACCACAAAGAGAGGAAATCATCTGAAAAAATAAGTTCACACACATTCTACTTGGCTCCAGTTCTAGAGAATAAGAAAACGTGCTTTTATCCATGGGAGCAAAGAACATCAGGGACAAATATACAGAGCAATCCGTGGAAATGCCTGTGAGAATCCGTACAACAGAACTCACATATTTTTCAGGTTAACTTGAGTTCAGTGGTTTCTGTCTGGTGAACAAATGCAGCAAGCGTAAGATGTCAACTGAAAATGTGAAACTCCTGCTTGACCTACATGCCATTGTGAAGAATGAGAAATTCTTGACTTGCTGTGACACATGAAGTCATAGGAAGATTATCCTGCTGAGTACGCATGATCAACTGTATTATTAGGAAGCGCTGCTTTATCCAGTTGCGTTTATTCTGCACAGTGGGAAATAGATTATATGGGTCATTTGTACATCATAAAGGAACCACGTTGCTAAAGGCAATTCTCTGTGTACCTGTTCGAATAGACCACCCCATTTCTAGATATTAACATCTCTTGCCTGTAGACTCGGAAAACATCTGTTTTTTGTTTCGTTTTTTTTTTTTGCTCCAAATTGTATAACTGGTGTTAACACCTTAAAATAAAATCACCCATATGGAAAAAAATAACAGTTTTATTGGTCTTTTAATTGTTTGACTTCAAGTATATTTAAACTCAAAAACAAAATGCTAATATAGTGTAATTTATTGGTTATTAGATGTGGTGGCTGCACTAGTTTTATATTTTCAGGCTAACTCCATTTTCTGCAAGGGCAAACAAATACCCTTTGATCAAGCCAGAAATCATTGTACGTGTAGCACCTCCTATCACTGGATAAGCCAGTTCCTGCACCAGGGGAAGCCACTTTCTTTCATAATTCAGCTAATGTGCTCTTCTCCTCCTCCTAGAGGGCAGGTAGCACTCCCTTTTTCTCACTCTTCTGCTCCTCAGGGGTGCAAGACCCTTTTATGTGGCTAAATTGTTTGCATTTCAAACCCTTCCATACAGTTTTATGGAATGTCCTGGATCTTTTCCTCCTCTTCCTACTCCCCAAAGGCACATAGCATCCATTTCTCTGGGCCTGCCAATTCCTCACTACCTTTTCCACCCCCTCAAGGGAAAATAACACACATTGTTGACCTATTAATGTGCAATTTTCCTCCTCTTAGTGTATGCAAATCAGACTAATGCACCCCTTTGTTCCTCATTTTCTACTCTTCCAATACTGTTATCCCTGCTTTGGTCAAAACATTCCTGTTTTACTTCCCCCACTTCCTCAGAGGTGCAGCCTTGACTTTCTAGTATGCTTTTGCACCATTTTCCTCCTCTTGAGCTTTTCCCACCATAGGCCCACAAACTGGCTGAGGAGTAGGGTGACCACGTGTCCCGAATTGCCCGGGACAGTCCCGCATTTTGCAGGTCTGTCCTGGGCACATTCATTCCAAGACAATACAGTGTCCCGGAATTAAAACTCACACAGCCACCCCCCGGACCATTTTGATTCCCCCAAAAAAAGACCGCCACGTCACCGTTTTACTCACTGACAGTACTTTTCCTGACTGGGAATGCCTGGAGGAGCACAACCCTGCCCCCTGCTTGTGATTGGAGAAATCATAAATCCAATCACTGTGCTGTGATTCGTTACAGCACACGCTGATTTTTGGGAATGGGGGGTGTCCCTGAATGATAGTTTGGAAATGTGGTCACCCTACCGAGGAGTCAACAGAAATGTTTTGGGATGGTTCATAGACCTCTGCAGTGCTGCTGCTGGAAAGAAAATATTTCCAAAACCACCTTCAAGCATAAGCCCTAAGAAGTGTTTTCAGATTTTAGTTACCTTGTGAATGTAATTTTCTTGGAGATAAACACATGGCTATTTTTGTGGACACAGAAGTCAACATTGCACACTGGCCTGCAGCAGTTACATGAAAAATCGGAATTCAACGGGTGCACAGGAAGTCATTCAAGGTACTTTTTATCAACAGAAACTCATTCTTTTGCTGGACAGATGAGTCCTTGAGGCAAACAGATACACACGTAGAAAGGTGCAGTTTATTACTATTCATTATGCAATAGCACTGTTGTCATTCAAAGTCCCGTTTATGAGGGATTCTGTTCATCGTACTAGGCAACCATCAGCTATATTTCACTAAACAGGGCTGCTTTTAGAAATCATGGGGCCTCGTATAACCTACCTGACAGGCCGCCTGACAAAATATCAAACAACATTTTTTCTAAAAATACACTAAAGTCAATATTAGTGAATTATTCTTACTTACAACTTTCGGAAACTTGAAACATAACTTACAAAATTCCTGTTAAATCTAAAAGATAAAACTGAAATAAGTTATTAAATCAATTAAGTCCCTAACTCTCAGAATACAATAGCTCGACCTGGAGGATTCTCCACTCCAGATTGAGTGTGTGGATGAGGGAATAAAGTCATTATTTTTTTTTGTTCAACCCGCTGGTTGAACGAAAAACACTGTGTCATCTATGGGCTGTTAAAGTTATAAGTGATTGTAAAGTCTTGTTTTTTTTTTTCTATAAAATTAACAAACATGTTATACTCACCTGCTCTGTGTAGTGGATTTGCATGGGGCAGCCTGGATCCTCCTCTTCTCGGTTGCCTCCTCTGTGCTCCTGGTACCTCCCTCCTGTTCAGTGCCCTCGCAGCAAGCAGCTTCAAGCACCCAAGCCGAGTCACAGCTCTGTGTATCCATTCAGAAAACTGGGTCATGGCCCGGCCCCACCCCCTCTTACTCCTGAGTGGTTGACTCACTTTGACTGACAATAGCGCTGCTGCTGTGTCTCAACTAATCAGGAAGGAGAGTCTTGGACGGCCGAAACACTTGTAGACATCGCTGGACAGAGATGGGGCTCAGGTAAGTATTAGGGGGCAGAGGGGGGCTGCTGCACACAGAAGGCTGATTTTACAACCACTTTAACTTAAGCCTCTTACACACAGGCCTAATGTCAGGCGGCATTAGTTAGTTCAATAGAAACCCGCCAACATTCGGCCGTGTGCACCTCAGCCGGTCCAACAGAAGCCAGCCATTTGACTGCCCTCTGTCAAAGAGGAATGACCAAAAAAGGTATTTTGACTGCCTCCCGTTCAGCGTTCTCAGCCAATGGCTGAGAGCGCTAACCGGAGTGTTCTGGCGGGGCATACCCCTGTCAGAACACAATAGAACAGCAGGGGAGACTGATGTACTAACATCAGATTGTTAGTAAGGAGGCTCTGACCAAAGTAGGGGAGGAAGAAGCAGCACACAAAACTGGCCATGTGTCCTACCATGCTGATAAAAGGAGAGAGCAGATTTGCAGATAAGCTCATCAGTGTGCTGCTTTCACAGACCAGCCACAAGGTGGTAAGGAGACCTGTAGTTGAAAGTAAAACTGCAGAAGAGAAAGATAAGTCCCCTCCCCAGGGCTATGCCTTGGGGCAGAGCTATGTAAATCATAGGACTGGTTTGACAAAAATACAAATAATTTGTCAGGATAATACAGCCTCCATGTATGCATTTCATCTATTCAGCGGTTTGCCTGGAGTACAGTTTTAACAAAGATGGAGCTTCATGTTGTTTTATAATGGATTTATCGTGACAATGAGGACACATATATACAGAGTATATCAGCACCCAGAAAAAATATGTAAAAGGACATTAAGTGTATATAATATATTTATAAGAATATATTATATATAATATACACGCCAGACTAGATTTTTGGCATCTGACCTTCCAGACTGCTGAACATTCCAAGGCTGTTCTACGCAGGTTTTATAAGATGGTCAGCTCTGGTAGTTGTGTGCCAGAATGTCTGTTATGAAACTTGTTCAGAGGAGTAATGTTTGGGGCCCAAATTATTAAACAATTTGTAGCATACCTGCCAAGAAGCTTGGAAACACATTCCCGAATCAATCTTTACAAAGTTGGAGCTTTTTATTATAATCCCATATTACTGGCAGGGTAAGTGGCTATCCACACTGACATACCTATTTACCGAGAAAAAAAAGAACATTTCTATCTTCAAAAACCTCTTATTATTATACAGGACTCATCCATAAACACTAGTAAGTAAAAAATGGGTAGGTACCTGTAGTAAAAAATCAAACACTAGCTTTCATTTTCTAATGTGTACAGTGCATCCAGAACGTATTCACAGCGCTTCACCATTTCCACATTTTGCTATGTTACAGCCTTATTGCAAAAATTTATTAAATTCTTTAATTTACTCAAATCTATACAAACAATACCCCATAATGCAATGGCAGTTTCTTTTAAATCTTTACAAATTCATTAAAAATAAAAAACAAAAAAAATCACATGTACATAAGTATTCACAGCCTTTGCTCAATATTTTGTTGAAGCACCAATTACAGCTTCAAGTCTTTTTAAATATGATTATAAAAGCTTGAAACAACTATTTTTGGTCAAGTCTGGGCTCTTTCTGGGGAACTCAAGTAAACTCACAGAGTTGTCCCATAGCCACTCCTTTGTTATGTTGGCTGTGTACTTAGGGTCATTGTCCTGTTGGAAAGTGAACCTTCGCCCCAGTCTGAGGTCCAGAGCACTCTGGAGCAGCTTTTCATCAAGGATGTCTCTGTACATTTCTGCATTCATCTTTACTGACTAGTCTTCCAGTTCCTGCTGCTATAAAACATCCCCACAACATGATGCTGTTACAACAATGCTTTACTGTAGGGATGTTATTGGCCATTTGATGAGCGGTGCCTGGTTTCCACCAGACATGACGTTTGTCATTTAGGCCATAAAGTTAAATCTTTGTTTCATCAGACCAGAAGATTTGTTCTAAGAGCCCTTCAGGTGACTTTTACTGAGGAATGGCTTCCGCCTGGCCACTTTACCACCGAGGCCTGATAGGTGAAGTGCTGCAGAGAGGGTTGTTCTTCTGGATGGTTCTCCTGTCTCCACAGAGAAACCATTGGGTTCTTGGTCACCTCACTGACTCAGGCCCTGCTCCCCCAATCACTCAATTTGGCCAGATGGCATGCTCCGGGAAGAGTCCTGGTGGTTTCAAACTTCTTCCATTTACAGATGATGGAGGCCACTCTGCTCATTGGGACCTTCAATGCTGCTACAGACAATTACTTGGACTTCATGGCTTGGTTTGTGCTCTGACATGCATTGTTAACTGTGGGACCTTATATATGTGTACAGATGTGTGCCTGTCCAAATCATGTCCAATCAACTGAATTTACCATGGGTGGACTCTAATCAAGTTATAGAAACATCTCCCAGTAGTTCAGTTCAGTGTCAGGTATTGAGAGAGTAAGGACGCTCTCCAACGAGTCTCTCTCTCAGGGATAGCTCAGCCAGGCAGGGTCCTCCCACTGTGCGGCTCCAGGCCTCGCAGGCAAGCAGGGGCTTCCACCTCCCTGTCTCCCCTGTCTTGGCTGCCACTATCTACAATTTACCTCTCCCTGGGTCCCTGGGTACCTCCGGTTACCTCCGGTTCAGTGATCCAGCCCTCCCCTGGATTCTCTTCACTCCAGGTAAGAGCCTCGCTGGGACCATTGACGGCCGTCCTTTTGAGGACAGCCGCCACAAACATCCATGCCCCACGGCTCTCCCCTGCTCCCCTGCTCCTTCTTCCCCTCCGCGGTTGCTCCCCCGGGTGCTTTTCCCGAGAACCGCGCCAGCCTGTGGGGAATCGCGGGCGCCGCGATCTAGGAAAGACCGCGGCTTCACTTGCGGCCTACCGCCGCGCCGATCCCCACACGCTGCTACAGGCCAGAAATCCCCCACCTCACCCCAGAAGCATCTCCACATCACCATCACTGCTTCTCCACATCACTGCAGCGGCAGCCGCGACTCAGGAAAGGCCGCGGCTTCATCCGCGGCCTAGCGGCGTGCCGCTCCCCACCTAATTACTTTTCACTCACCCTTGCAGAGTCCCCTCGCCCCCGATCATCCTTCTCAGCCCCCCTGGCAGCACAGACAGTGATCTCCTTAGCCTGGTACCCCCCCAGCCTGGATCCTGCTGTCAGGTTGGTGGCCAGCTTGCTCCATCCAGCCCTATCTCCCCCTGCTCATATTCGTTTATAACTTGATCCAGGGCTAAAACCCGATCGCCTATTTAGGGGTCAGGAAGGAATTTTTTCCCTACCACAGCATATTGGCTCAGCGTGGTCAGGGTTTTTTGCCTTCCTCTGGACCAAGCCAGGATCTGAGGATTCGGTTATCCTCGAGAATCCACCCCCCCACTCCTGCCATGGTTAATCGGCAATACTCGGCGGAGAACATTTGGGATCTGGAGCGATTTGCCGCAATTCTGTCGGCCGCTACCAAAAAGACCCTAGGAAATCTGCGACTTTTGAGGATCGAGCGACGATCGACTTCAAAAAATCGCAGGCAGTTACCACAGCCAAAGCACATATCATGTGCTTTGATTAACACTAGATCGGCAGTAAAACACCGATTAGAAATTCACGATTTCTTATTGCAACATGACTTAGACTGCCTCTTTATCACAGAGAGCTGGCTCACAGCCGACTGTAACACCATTCTTGGAGAATTGGTGCCAGAAAACTACCGTATTATAACGGAAAATAGAATAGGGCAAAGAGGAGGGGGATTGGCGGTGATTCATAAGACACGTCTTGCGATCACAAAACCAAGCCTCCAAAACCCTCTTCCATTCATGGAAACCCTTACTCTCCAACTGCAAGTAAACGGCCAGGAGACCGTCCAGATTCTACTCTGCTATAGGCCACCTGGCCCCAAGTCGCAGCTGCTCCCATCTTTGACGGATTTTGTCTCCACCTACACCCTGAATAGCAGACACCTTTTGCTGCTCGGGGACTTCAATCTCTGGGCCAACTCCCCGCAGGACCCCATTGCTGACGCCTGCATCGACCACCTAGAAGGATTAGGGCTTCAGCAACTAGTATGTGGGCCCACACATGCTTCAGGTCATACGCTCGATCTTATTTTCAGACAAGATCTGGAAATAAAAATCTTGGAAAATGAACCATTGCCATGGACAGATCACCATGCAATTAAATTCATTATTTCCGATTTCCCCCCCTTAATAAAAACATCAAATCCAGTGACAACACACTGGACTAGATGTCAGAAGAAGCTCCACTCTGAGCTTTTCAAAGCCACATTAGGGGAAAAAATAAATACAATTCAGCCGCACCAAACAGCGGAAGAAACATTGGTGGCCATAAACACAGCACTATTGCAGTCAGCTGACTTGATAGCGCCTAAACGAAAGACCCAGATCAGGAAAAATAACTCTGGCTGGTTCAACAACCAGCTGGCGTTACTGAAGCAAGAGCGCAGAAGGGCAGAGGCAGCCTGGAAAAGAAACTCTTCAGATGAGAACCTCTCGATCTACAAGGTAATAACTAGAAAATACTACAAACAAATCTTTGAAGCCAAGAAGAATTACTTTTCGGAGGCTATCAACGGTGCCCTAAATCGCCCCCGCGAACTCTTCAAGCTGGTCACCCAGACCATGAATCCAGGATGTCTTGTGGCCCCCAACTTGGATTCACAAGAATTTTGCGATGAGTTAGCGGATTGCTTCATTACCAAAATTGAGGCAATCCGGCAAGGCATTCAGCAAAACAATCGCTCTTCCAGCCCCCCCGGAGTCGATTACACTGCACCGGCAGTAAGTCACCACAGTTAGGTGAGTTCAAGCTGGAACCCATCTCCATTCAGACCACTAAAAATATCATCGGCACTCTGCGCAACAGCACTGCGCCAAATGATATTATCCCCACTAAACTGCTGAAGGAATGCGCCGACATCTTGGCACCTCCTGTCACGCAGCTTGTCAACCAATCCTTCAAGGAGGGCATAATGCCCTCCCAGTTGAAGGAGGGCTTCATTCAACCCATCCTGAAGAAAGCCACCCTGGATCCTAAGGATCCACTCAACTGGCGCCCCATAACAGGCCTAAATGCTCTCTCCAAGGTAATGGAGAAAGCAGTGGTACAGCAGCTGCAACAGCATCTAGACACCCACAACTTACTCGACCCATTTCAATCAGGATTCCGTCCCGGACACGGGACGGAAACTGCATTGCTTAAGATATGGGACGACGTTCTCGAGGCCGCAGACGAAGGAGAATCATCTCTTCTGGTTCTGCTGGACCTAAGCGCAGCCTTTGATACAGTAGATCACAAGCTGTTGCTGACTCGGCTGGCTAAAGTAGCTAAAGTCGCAGAACGCGATCTATCCTGGTTCTCCTCTTTTTTGGAAAACAGATCGCAAATAGTGAAGCTAGGACCCTTCACTTCTGAACAACGCACATTATCGTGCGGGGTCCCTCAAGGATCTCCCCTGTCGCCGATGTTATTCAACATCTATGTGCGTCCTCTTTTCGAAATCATCAGCAGCCAAAAACTGCTATATCACTCCTATGCAGATGACACACAACTGTACTTCCGCATTTGCAATAAAAAGGATCACCACCTCAATCTAGAGACATGCCTCTCTCTGATAGAGGACTGGATGACAAAGAGTTATCTCAAACTCAACGGAGCAAAAACAGAACTTCTTCTGTTTCACGCCAAGCGTAGGAATCTATCGACACCAACTTGGATCCCGCCGCCCATTCTGGGCAAAATTATCACCCCTAGCGCCAAAGTCAAAAGTCTTGGGGTCATCTTTGACTCCGACATGACAATGAACGCACAAATAGGGTCAGTAGTCAGCGGATCTCACCATCTGCTGCGCCTACTACGCAGACTCACGCCTTTTATTCCCAAGAAAGACTTAGCGGTCGTGGTGGGAGCGATTGTAAATTCCAGACTGGACTATGCAAATGCCCTTTACCTCGGACTCCCCAAGTACCAGATCGCTCGTCTTCAAGTCGTTCAAAATACGGCCGCCAGACTTGTGACTGGGAAAAAACCCTGGGAATCAATCTCACCTTCACTGAGATCCCTTCACTGGCTTCCAGTTAGAGACAGAATCTCCTTTAAAGCTCTCTGTCTAACGCATAGATGTATCCATGGGAATGCTCCCCATTATCTATGCGAAAAATTACAAGTTCACAATCCCAATCGTATTCTACGATCCACCAATCAAAATCGGCTTCAGATACCAAAAGCCAGATTCAAGTCCAAAGGAGACAGGAGATTCGCTGTCCAGGGTCCCAGACTATGGAACGCCTTACCAGCGAGTATTCGGCTGGAGGAGAACTATCTAGTCTTCAGGAGAAAGATTAAGACGCATCTCTTTTGATCTCAAAGGAGACAGGAACATCAAGCGCCCAGAGGCGATTTGCTTCGCATGTGCTGCGCTATATAAGTTTTTCATTCATTCATTCATTCATAATCAGTGGAAACAGGATTTTGAGTGTCATGGCAAAGGCTGTGAATACTTATGTACATGCAATGTTTTACATTTTTTATTTTTAATACATTTTCAACGATTTCAAACAAACTTCTTTTACGTTGTCATTATGAGGTATTGTTTGTAGAATTTTGAGGAAAATAATAATTTAATCCATCTTGGGATAACTAATCGTGGAAAAAGTGAAGCAAGCATATTTCTGGAACCAATTATGCGCGCAAACCAAGGTTTCACTGTAACTATATTCACTTTGAATATATTGTTTACCATATCACATACAAAATATTGAGTTAAGAAAAAAAGATATTACACAAAATGAAAGCTAGAATGTTTTTTTAAACACAAATGTATTCTTGTTGCAAAGCAGTTTTAAATTCCAGTGGCAACTGACAGATTATCTTCCATTACAAAAAGAGTGAAGAGCATTTAATTATTATTTACAGTGAGATTAAGCAGTCAAATAAATGGGTCTTTATCATCACTTATTAACAAGATGAGCACTGTTTGGTGTGCAGCTAATCTATCCTTGTAGGGCTCAAGTGGATTGTTTGTAGACTCATATGTGTACTTGTCATTCCCTTAACATTTCTCTGCTGTGCTATAGTCAACTTTTAGATGTTTTAAACAGAAGGATCTAGGCAAAAAATAGACTGCTGCTAATACTGTATGTTTTTTTTCTATGAATTTATATGCTTCACACACAATGGGACAAGATTTTTTTTATAATGAACTAATTGATTTGGTTTTAAGAGATTACCACCTAATTATTATTCATCTCTAGCCAGTTAAGGACCGCCGCATGTACATTTACGTCGGCAGAATGGCACCGACAGGCACATCAACGTATATATACGTTGGTGCCTTGAGGGGGTTCGGGGGTCCAATCGGACCCCCCCCCCCGTACATACGGCGGTCCGTTTTGCTGGCCGAGTGATCCGGGATGAGGGGTTTTCGTTTTTGTCCGCCCCCTCCGGATCGTTCTCAGCCAATCCGCTCCCCCCCCACCCTGTCACTTCCTCCTCCAGTGTAAACAAAGGAAGGAGAAAGCGATGTGATCTCTCCTTCAACGTTTTTTTCAACCACCGCTGAGGAGAGATCACATCGCACAGTAAGTCTGCACTAAAACTACACTGACACACACTACACATAGTCACATTAACCCCCCCAATCGCCCTCCACCCTTTCACAGTGTCACTGAATGCAGTAATCATACATGTATGATTACTGTATTTAGTGTCAGTGTGAGCCCCCGTACCCCCCCTAATAAAGTTTTAACCCCTTGATCACCACCCTAGTTAACCCACTCACTCCCTATTGCCAGTGTCACTAAGCGATCATTTTTCTGATCGCTGTATTAGTGTCGCTGTTCCCGCTAGGTAGCTAATTTTTTTTTATTGCGATTTTTTTTTACTAAAGACATATGGCTAAATAAATTTTGGCCTAAATGATTGACTAAAATTTAGTTTATTTGATTTTTCTTATAACAAAAAGTAAAAAATATTGTTTTTTTTTTTCAAAAATGTCGCTCTATTTTTGTATATAGCGCAAAAAATAAAAATCGCAGAGGCGATCAAATACCACCAAAAGAAATCTCTATTTGTGGGAAGAAAAGAACGCAAATTTTGTTTGGGAGCCATGTCACACGACCGCGCAATTGTCAGTTAAATCGACGCAGTGCCGAATCGCAAAAAGGGGCAAGGTCATTTAGCAGCATTTTGGTCCGGGTCTTAAGTGGCTAGGCAAAGATCCTGGTAAACTAATTGTAGTTCAACTCCAATATATTATTGTTTGTGTCTAATATACTGTAGCTTAGCTTTGGTTTGGCAGGAAACGTACAATAGTTTTCTAAACCAAAAAGTCAATACAAGTTGTTTGCTTTGAAACTCTCTGAATATATTTTCATAGGACCTGAGTAGGACAGGCAGGCAGGGAGAAGGAGAGATGGATGATGAATAAAATCTGAATTATTTAAGTGTGTGTGTTAACTTGAGCTTAATCTCCCTGGCGATACTCCCGAGTGGTTATATTGCAGTGCTATTAGCTATAACTCCGAGCCACACTCGGGTTTGCATTTGCAGAATTCTGGTCCAGCGTACTTACCTTGTCCCCAGGATCCTGCAATGTCCCCCCATTGTGTCTGTGGGCTGTGTCCTCTGCCTGATGCTCTGTGTGCTAGGCTCCGTTCCCTGTGAGCATTGCGGCACATAGGGGTGGAGCCCGGAGGCAAATTAAAAAAGTACACAAAAAATAACACATACAGTACACTGTAATGTCACAGATTACATTACTGTATGAAATCATTTCACCTCCCTTTTGTCCCTAGTGCTTTGTCCAGTGCCCTGCATTCACTTTTCTATTATATATACTGTTCTTTCTGCCTGGAAACTTGAGATTGTTCATGGAAACCAAAAAGTGTCCCTTTACATCAAAAGTGGTTTAGGGCCCCTTTCACACTTGCGGACCGTATGTCTGCTTTTTCATCCATCCGTTTGTGGATGAAAAAGGGACATACATTGGTCCCTATGAGATTGCAGGTGTCAGAGGATGAACATCCGCTGACACACGAGCTCGTCCGCCCCCGCAATGATCCAATTCTGCAGATGGAAGAAAACCCTATTTTCCTTCCGTCTGCGGATCGAATTGGATGAACACAGACAAAACCCATATAGCACTTAGTAAATGTAAACTAAGCAGTACCAAGCTAGAGCCAACCAACTGTCCTGGCAAACACAGTACACCAGCTCCTGTTAAAGCAAATGTTTTTTTATCAACTAAAATAACAAACATGTTATACTTACCTCACCTGTAGTGGTTTTGCACATGGTAGTCTGTTACCTGGTCTTCTAAGGCCCCTCCCTGGCTGGAGCTACTGGTCCCTTCCTCCTGTTGAGTTCCCCTATAGCAAGCAGCTCGCTTTGGGGACCCCCGAGCCAAGCCGCAGCTCTGTGTATCCATTCAGACACAAATCCGTGGGTCGGCCCTACCCTCTCTCTCCTATGCATATGCATAGACTATATAGAAGAGTTTACTATTTGGTTCAAACAACATCAACCAAGAGTGTCCAACCTCCAAAAACTCCTGGCCTGCAGATGCCCCTTCACATGTAACGCTTTCTAACTCCTACCATAGCTACTAAATCTGACCTGAAAATCTAGTAATTAGTCTGGATATAGGCTGACTTAATCATTTGCTGTCTTATATAATTAATTGACTCCTAATAGACAAAGATTTACATTTCACAAAGTTGTCACAGCTGCTATGCCTCATACAGGTTTGTTTGGCTGTAGCGCAAGCAACAACTTTTTAGATTCTTTATAGAGATAAAGGGAGAATAGTTCTTAAAGTAATTTTGTTTTGTTTTTGCATTTTCTCTTGCATTTCATTTTTTTTCAGAGACCATCTGTACTAGATTATCTGCCAGACTATGTTGAGAAAGCTCCAAAGTTCTGTAACAGGGGTGAGATACAGATAGTCCAGTCCATCTAGTCAGCAGGCCAACCCCAGGTGAATTTGTCATCACTGGTGGGACCAGTCTTTGACAAAACAGAGGGGCAGTGTTCTGAAAGTGTTCTTTGCTAGCCCTACCTCTTTAAGAAGAGGCCCTTGTATGGGCCCTCCACTCAGAGGCAGGACTGGTGCAAGGATTTTTGACACCCTAGGCAAAACTTAATTTTGCCACCCTCCTCCATTGGTTCCGCCCCCAACTGGAATTTTTGCAGTGCCTCGCCACCTATTTCTTCAGCTGTGGTCCACAGACCCACACCTGCGCCTCTGGACTGAGCCCGAAGATAAATAGTGGTGGCGTCCCTGTGTAAACTTATCCTCACTGTGTAAACTCCCCTAGTGTACTTCCTGCAGCGTAATCCCCCCACAGTGTAAACCCCCCATATAAATCCCCCAAATGTAATCCCTTGCAGTGTATTCTCCCCTGCAGTAGGAGGTGAATTAGTGGAGCCAAGTGCCAGAACTTGTTCCGTCATTGGGCTCTGGGACCCCAGTGGGAATGGGGACCCCAGGCAATGCTCAAGTGCACAAATGGTTAGTCCACCTCTGCCCCTAGCCTGTTCTGATAACCCCCCCCCCCCAAGCTCTAATCTCATCTAATGACTGATCCCAATAAACTCATCATCATCAGAGTAGGTAGGTATGTCTGTAGGCGTTACCTGTCTTGGATCACTGCACCATGGTGCCCAGGTCCTCAGTCTTGACAGCCTGGAGCAGCTAATGGTTCTTCTTCATCCTGGGTACTAGAGAAGACGGTAGATCCTGGCTGCATCCTGGCCTGGCCAATGCCACAGCACTCTGCACAGATGTTTATTATGGTTAGTTCGCCCCTGCTCGGGAGATGTCATCTGGCGGAGAATAGAGAATCCAGCGGCCATGGCTGCATCCTGCGGCCCTGCTCGGAGGAGAGGTTCTGCTGGGAAGAGAACATCTGTGTGCACAATGTGTAACTGTAAAGAAGCCCAAGGGCTAAAGCCTGCAGTAGAGGGCTAGGCCTAAGCTGTGTGCCTAAATGAATAGTCTGTGTGCTCGTGGAAGGAGGCTGAGCACCTATAAATGGCTCTGTGCTAGAGTCCGAAAGCTAGGGTGGAGTTACAAAACAACCTGAGGCTCCTGGAGGTTGAAAGCCACCCAAGAACTTCTAGCCAAAGAAACTGTATGAGCCTTGGTAGTAATATTAAAGTTATGTAATAAAAAGTTTTGAATTGCATTCAAAGACTCATTTTGTTTTTACTGCATCATACATAAATAAGTAAGTAAACTACCTATTGACAAAGTATTTCTAGAAGGAAGTCACACTTATAGCAAAGCCTTTTTAAAAAGACCCCAGAAAATCCTTACAATTGGGTCATTCCTCTTCCATTCTTCATGCTTTACTATTGGTCAATAAGAATATCCATCATGAAGATGAACCCATATTAATTGGTTCATTTTATAATTGTAGTAAAGTCAAGTATAGTGGAGTCCGGTTAGATAATTGATATTTAGGTATTAGTATGATGACTATAAGTTATGTTGTTCCGCAGCAAGTTCTCCAGAGAATGCATTTATTTGACTTCCAATACAGAATAAAGTCCAAACTCCACAGATGATACAAATCCAACAGTCCCAATTCAAAGTCCCATTTGAAGTCCTTCTGTGAGCACCAGAACCTCTGAGCACCAGTCAGTAGTCAGTGAGGCAGCGAGGCAGGTGGACTAGCTACAGGAGCTCCCAGCGGCGCACGTCTCCTAGGAGTAGGAGCGTGTGTGCCATAGCTCCAGGCAGGCGTAGGAGGCAGTTAGGTAGTGTCTCTCCCAGCCTGCTAGCCAGCCCCAGCTCCTGCTCTTGGACCTCACCTGTACCCCAATCTGACCTCCCTTTCATGCAGTTCAGCCTCCGGGCTCCCTGGCTCTCCTGCAGGTAAGCTGCTGACGGCCGTCCTTTTCAGGATAAGCCTCAGCAACTCGGATCTCTCCTGCTCCTTCTCCGGCGTTATTCCACGGTCCCCGGCTTTTTCATACCCCCATCATCATTAGGGCCCCTCTCTGTCACCCCCCCAAGTGATTTCCGTCATTTCAGGACTTTACTGGAGACCCGCGCCAGACGGCATCGAATCGCGGGGCCGCGATCTAGGAAAGACCGCGGCTTCACTTGCGGCCTAACAGGCGCGCCGCTCCTCTCGCCCTACAATCCTCACCCAGCCTCTAGGAAACCCCCCCCTCACCACATGACAGCCTGTACCTTGCCTTATTACCCTCTCAGCCCCCCAGCATTACAGAAGTACCCCACCTGTCAGCCCTGGTCTGCATCCCACTGCCTGTTCAGGCAACCATCCTTCTGTACCAGCAACACTCTCACCTCTCATGCCAAGCCCCCCCTAGTCTCTCCAACGAACATAAGCTTGATCCAGGGGTTACCCGATCGCCTCTTGCAGGGGTCAGGAAGGAATTTTTTTCCCTATCGGAGCGCATTGGCCTAGCACCGCCAGGGTTTTTTTGCCTTCCTCTGGACCAAGCTAGGGAGAGGAATTAGCCAATTCCTCTCCCCATTTGGCCCCTGAACCCCCCCACCCCCCCGGTGCATTGGCTATCATGGCAGGTCGGCAATATTCTGCCGACACCATTTGGAGTTTGAGGCAATGCGCCGCAATACTGCCAGCCATCACCAAAAAGGCCCTAAGAACTGAGCGACTATTGAGAATCGACCTCAGATCAACGGTCAGACATTTCAGTCATTTACCCCAGCGCAGGCACATATTATGTGCTCTGATCAACACAAGATCGGCAGTAAAACACCGACTAGAAATTCGCGACTTCATTCAACAAAAGGATCTAGACTGTCTCTTTATTACAGAGAGCTGGCTCACAGCCGACTGTAACACCATTCTTGGAGAATTGGTGCCAGAAAATTACCGTATCATAACGGAAAACAGAATAGGGCAAAGAGGAGGCGGCCTGGCGGTGATCCTCAAGACTCATCTTACGATCACCAAACCAGTCCGCCAAAACCCTCTTCCATTCATGGAAACCCTTACTCTGCAACTGCAATCAAGTTCTAAGGAGACCGTCCACATTCTGCTCTGCTATAGGCCACCCGGCCCAAAATCGCAGCTGCTACCATCATGGACGGATTTCTTCTCCACTTATACCCTCAACAGCAAACATCTTTTGCTGCTCGGGGATTTCAATCTCTGGGCCAACTCCTCACAGGACCCCATTGCCGACGCCTGCATTAACCACCTGGAAGGATTAGGATTACAGCAACTAGTATGTGGGCCCACACATGCTTCAGGTCACACACTTGATCTTATTTTCAGACAAGCGCTGGAAATAAAAATTTGGGAAAATGAAAAATTGCCATGGACAGACCACCATGCAATTATTTTCAGTATTTCCACCATCCCCCCTGCAACAAAAACATCAAATCCAGTGACAACACACTGGACTAGATGTCAGAAGAAGCTCCATTCGGAACTCTTCAAAACGACTTTAAGAAAAAAAATAGAAACAACTCAGCCGCATCAAACGGCCGTTGAAACATTGGAAGCCATAAACTCGGCTATGCTACAGTCAGCCGACTTGGTAGCGCCGAAACGAAGAACCCGCATTCGGAAAAACAACCGCAGCTGGTTCAACAACCAGCTGTCGTTACTGAAGCAAGAACGCAGAAGGGCAGAATCTGCCTGGAAAAGATGTTCTTCAGAGCTAAACCTATCCATCTACAAGGCGACCACAAGAAAATACCACAAAGGAATTTTCCAAGCCAAGAAAAAGTATTTTTTCGGAGGCTATCAACGGTGCCCTAAACCGCCCCCGCGAACTCTTCAAGATGGTCACCCAGACCATGAAACCAAGTTGCATTGAAGCCCCCAGTTCGGACACACAAGAATTTTGCAATGAACTATCGGATTATTTCGTTAATAAAATCGAGGCAATCCGTGAAAGCATTCAGCAAAACAACTCCCCCCTCGGCCCCCCCTGCAGCCTCCCTCACAGCACCAATAGTAATTCTCCTATATCAGGTAAGTTTACCCTTGAACCCATCTCCATCCAGACCACTAATAAGGTCATTTGTACTCTGCGTAATGGCACAGCGCCTAATGACATTATCCCCACAAAACTGCTGAAGGAATGCGCCTACATCCTGGCTCCTCCCATCACGCAGTTTATCAACCAGTCTTTCTTGGAGGGCATAGTGCCCTCACAGTTGAAAGAGGGTATAATCCTACCCATCATGAAGAACCCCTCCCTGGACCCCAAGGACCCACTCCATCGCCGTCCCATAACAAGCCTCAACGTACTCTCTAAAATAATGGAAAAAGTAGTGGTACAACAGCTGCAACAGCATCTGGATACCTACAAGCTACTTGATCCATTGCAATCAGGCTTCCGTCCCGGACACGGGACGGAAACAGCATTGCTGAAAGTATGGGACGATGTTCTCAAGGCCGCGGACGAAGGAGAATCTTGTCTTCTAGTTCTGTTGGACCTAAGTGCCGCTTTCGACACTGTCGACCACAAACTGTTACTGACTCGGCTCACTGAAGTAGCCAGAGTCGCAGAAGGCGATTTATCTTGGTTCTCCTCTTTTCTGGAAAACCGATCGCAAACAGTGAAGTTAGGACCTTTTACGTCTGAAAAACGCACACAGTAACATGCGGAGTCCCTCAAGGATCGCCTCTGTCACCAGTGCTGTTTAACATATATCTTCGTCCTCTTTTTGAGATTATCAGCAGCCAAAAACTGCTCTACCACTCATATGCAGATGACACGCAACTGTATTTCCGCATCTGCAACAGTCAGGATCACCACCTCAATCTAGAGACATGCCTCTCTTTGATAGAGGACTGGATGACAAAGAGTTATCTTAAACTCAATGGAGCGAAAACAGAACTTCTTCTGTTTCACGCCAAGCGCAGGAATCAACTTTCAACAGAGTGGACCCCCCCGCCTATTTTGGGCAAGCTCATCACCCCTAGCGCCAAAGTCAAAAGCCTAGGGGTCATTTTTTGACTCCTTTATGACAATGGACGCACAAATAGGGTCAGTAGTCAGCGGATCTCACCATCTACTGCGCCTACTACGCAGACTCACTCCGTTCATCCCTAAAGAAGACTTAGCGGTCGTGGTGGGAGCAATTGTAAACTCCAGGCTGGATTACGCAAATGCCCTTTACCTCGGCCTTCCCAAGTACCAAATCGCTCGTCTGCAAGTCGTTCAGAATACGGCCGCCAGACTTGTGACTGGGAAAAAACCCTGGGAATCCATCTCACCTTCACTGAGAGCCCTTCATTGGCTGCCAGTCAAAGACAGAATTGCCTTTAAAGCTCTCTGTCTTACGCATAGATGTGTCCATGGGAATGCCCCCCTTTATTTATGCGAAATAATAAAAGCGCATAATCCCAATCGTGTTTTGCGATCCACGAATCAGAACCTACTCCAGGTTCCAAAAGCCAACTTCCAGTCCAAAGGAGAAAGAAGATTCGCGATCCAAGGTCCAAGACTATGGAATGCTTTACCAACCAGCATTCGGTTGGAGGAGAACCACCTAGCATTTAGGAAAAAGGTCAAGACTTTTCTCTTTTGATATCAAAGGAGACAGGAACAACAAGCGCCCAGAGGCGATTCAGTTCGCATGTGCCGCGCTATACAAGTTTTCATTCATTCATTCATTCATTCATTTGACTAGAACAGTTCTAGACCTGTGCCATATTCAGAGAATATACAGATAATATTCTGAGTAACAAGATTGACCTCTTATATTATTTCCTATGCACTGAATAGCTAAGCAATTTGATTGGCCGTCTTTGATCTACATCCTGTCTTTCAGTGACAGATAATGACCCCAACCAAATGTTTTCCATGAATAAATACCCCCTAAAGTCTAATTACCATCAATAAATACTTTATAACATATGTAAACAATGTACCCTTTGAGGTCCTTTGAGGGCCATATGTCGCACCTAGGTAGTCTTAGATAAGATTAACACATCTAAGCTGTCCCTTTGATATGTTAGAATTCAGCTGGCTTGGACAGTTCAACTGAATTCCTGGTCAATATGGTAATGCAATACAATATATTGTGCCATACATACCTATACATATATATTAATATTACAACATATACCCCCACTTGAGTCGGTTCTAACTACTAGAACTGACTCATAAATCAAGCAACAAACACCATTATGGTTTGAGTTACTGTATGCTTTACAATGGCTCATAGAAAATATTAAGTTGAGACTGGTTACATCTCTCTTTACCAACCTCTAAAATACCCCCATGAAACAGTTATTAGATAATATAACTTTAGACCATGACTGGAAAAGGATTCAGTAAACATCCATGGCCTGTATAGCTGTTAGGCCTCATTTCAAAGATTGCTCTTTTTTTTTTTTTTTGAGTAAATCACATCACGATCTTGAATATTGTGCAAAACGTGCTGATGTCACATCAGTCACATCTCTCATCATCTCACTGAAAGTGAAGCTTGGTATGTTTAGGAGGTCCAATCCACATAAGTCCTGGATTCTCTCATCTCAAGGCTTAAGGTTTTCATTTTTATTAATATATGTTTCAATAATGACCTTAGGGCTCCTGCAACTTTCTACTATTTGACCAAACAGACAGTAATAGAAGATTTACCTTGAAATTATGTATTCATTTTCTGAAAGCCCATTTGCTGCAGATTGTAGTCTCACTTTGCTTTTTGGGGACCGACTTAAATATATATGGGGGGGGGGTACAAAATTAGATTTTTGTAGCAACTTGTTGTGGTCAGTTAATTTAATATATAACTCACCTTAAAGCCTTCTCTCATGGGCCATTTATAGTTAAATCTTAATTGTTTGAATATATATATATATATATATATATATATATATATATATATATATAGAGAGAGAGAGAGAGAGAGAGAGAGAGAGAGACATATTAAATGACATTTTCTAATTCTTAAATAAATATATCAAAAGATTTCTCAGTCCATCATTATATTGTTGAGTTGTGAGAAATCACAAATCTTCCTACGTCTTTTGTGTGCATTGCTCAGATATCTTCTGCGTTACACATAAGGAATTTTCATTAAAAATAAAAGGATACTTCTGCCTGGGCACCTATACAACATTTATGATCAAATGTCTATGTGATTACATGAGTGCAACAACCCAGAAGGTAAAAGAGAAGACTGCTGTCAAAAATATGCAATAATACAAACAGATACAGCAACCTATGTGTAGACATGTAAAATTTACTAATTAAAGTGTGCTAATTTTTGAAAAAAAAATTGTTTACAAAACATCCATTTACTTTGTAAATTCTTCTGTAATGTTCCCATTGAACACTGTAATGTGCCTTTAAATGTCCTCCAGTCACAAATCAGCAATTTCTGGGTCTCCAACTCAGTGTTTTCTACAAAACCACCCTTCCCAGGTCCAAGCTCAGCACCACAGAATCTCTGAAAATATCTCTGTGATGCCAACCCTTGCTTAGCAGGAAATAGTAATATGTATTATCATTGTCACTGGAAATAAAATTCTACATGTGCATGACAGTATTTTACTGTCTTTAGAAATGTCACTTCTTTATATCATAGACAGCAGCGTTTCCCTGGAACAAATATCTGTCCAGACAGTGTAGTGGTTCTAGAAACATATCTCTCATGATTCAAATACTGCTAACCCCATCCTCAGCACAGCAGCAGGATGTTTCTGAAACTATCACTCTTCCATCCCTGTTTAACAATGCGGCATACCTGGGGATGCCTCTGTCTACTGTCCTGGCTGAGCTTTTCTCATTTTATTTAGTATTACTGTATATACTTTCCCATATTTTTACTTCCAGAGAACATAGCAGTCATTATATGCAAAGTACTATAACCCATAGCAATAAAATAAAAGGGAAAGTAACATTGGTCAATGACGTTGCCTGGAGTAACCCCCACCCCATTTGGTTACTTAGCAGTAGGGGACCCAGAGATGTCTTTCAGATAATCCCTGCCATTAAACAAAGGGTGGAGTTCCTCTGAATGACATCTCCAGGTCGTCGCTTTTAAAGTAAATAATGGAGTGGGGGGTCACCAGGTGACACCATTGACCGAATATGGACATGTCCATATTTAGCCAGTGACGTCACCCCTTTGTTTACTTTGATGGCGGGGATTAAGTGATGTCATTTAGCACAAAGGAAGCAACTGGGGCGATTGTGTCGGCAGGTGTCATTCTTCATGGACCTCCATCGCTGGATGATATGACTGACAATAAACGTACGCAGCAGAACATTTTTTTCAACAAAGATTTTCAAATGTTTAGGTGTGTTTATTTGTAGGGTACATTCTTTTTTTCTTTATTTTTTTCATGTGAATGAGCAGGGGTATCCCTTACTTATTCGTATGCGAGGGGGGGGGGGGAATCTGGGAGCATCTGGGGGCATACAAATAGAAAATCCATGTTGCGCTATCAAAAAAAATACCAATACATGTCAAAAAGTGAATAAATAATTAAACATGAAATGCGATAGTGACAACATAAATAATAGTGAAAAAAACATCAAATACATACAGTATAATGCTGTGAACTAATATTGACTATAATTCTGTGACTGTTGAACTTTGTTTTTGCATTTTTCTCTTGCATGCTCATTAACTGTTTGACTTTTTATAATATTTATTCACAGCAATATATGCATTTGATGTTTTTCCGCTATTATTTATGTGTTAATTATTGCACTTGATTTTTAATTATTTGTTCACTTTTTGACATGCATGTTATATGTATTAGTTAGTATTAATATTTTGATAGCGGAAAACAGATTTTCTATATGTATGCATTTTAATACCAGGTGTGTTTAAATGCTGGATTCCTGTTGGTATTAAAATCTGAAGGATATTCACCCTGAACTGCACCATGATACATCCATTGTGAGGTCTAGCCAATGAAAAAAGAAAGAGATGGATTCCCTAATTGATCAAAGTGGTGCCATGTTCACCGAAGAACTAGATCTGAATGTAATATATAGTAGTAGTTTTCCTACCACTACTTTAGAAAACAGCTTTCCTTGTTAGTGGCTGTTAATGAAGCAGGATTTGATGGGAAGGATTTTCTTGCAAAAGTGTAACTTCAGCTTCAGTATCAACTAAAGCCATCACATGTGTATGAGAAGATGATGTCCCCCACTATACAGTGGCAGGTGCATATGCGCTTTGGTCTCCTGTGGTCACTGTACTTACTGCTATCATAGGAGACCCACCATCCCTTCATAAAAGATAAAGAACCTTCCTGTTGCCCTTTCTGAGACTCTCTATCTCCTCCCCATGATAAAGGGATTTCGGTTTGAGTTAATGTGCAGTTCTGGGAATTATTTTGGGGCTAATAGAAGGGGTCTGTTCTGTTTCCTTTAAATCTTTGCTGATGTTATGTTCACTAGGAGTAGTTTCCAACCCTGACAGTTTTCCTGCTAACTGTTTCCACCTTTTCAGAAATTCTGCAGTGGAAATCCCATCTAATTCATCTTTAGGTACTTCTGCCTTTATTTAACAGGTTCCCCCACATTTGTTTCCTAGAGAAAGCTAGCCTGGTTTTCTGTGCAACTTATGTCTTCTCTCCCAGCTTCAATTTCTTCTCTGTTCTTTGTTCTTCTTGTTGGGCCTTGACATTATCTATGGCCCTGATAGGATTTTTTTTGTCTCCTTCAGCACCCCCAACTGGCTTAAAAGGGCAGTGGATTCATGAATATTGCTGTTTAATTCCAGGCCTCCCAGCAAGGACAATAAAGGAGCCCTGTGGCACAGACTTCATTCATTTAGAGTGCAGAGCGGACGTGAAGGGTTCTAGATCTGGACTCATCCATTCTGGAAGGTTAGTTAATGCAGTTATACAACTCACCTCATGTAACCCCAAAATACCTGCTCCTATCGTTCTCCAAGAGTAGGTATTTTCCAGGTCAATAGGATTAACGTATACCAGACTATACCATTTCTCATGAGGTCTAACTGTGAAAAATGTACTTATATTCTCTGGCTTCTCACATGGCCTGACAAAAATGCAAATGTGAATCATGGGTTAACACTCCCATAGCCACTGCTACCTTGCCTGACAAAATAATACTGTCTGCCCCTTCATCCCACAACTGTAGGAGCCAACTCAACAGGGGTTCACCAGACCTCTGTTTTTATTGTTTTGCCAGCTAAATTAGTTCAGTTTGTGTATTCTCCCTTACTTCTGCAGATTTCACATCTCTATGGTTAGAATAACACACCTCCCAGCTGCCAAATACTCTCTATCATGTTGCCCTTTCCTATACTTAGTAATTTTGGGCCTGACACACTTTTTCTTTCCCACTGGGTGAATCCTCATCCTCACTATAATTTGATGAGTGCACATCCTCACAATCCATGACAATGGCATGTACCCTGGCCTTACTTAACAGTTTACAGCCCTTATCTTTTTTTTTAAAAAAACATTAATTGCTTTGGTCATGAGGGCTGATCATTGCAAATCATCAGCCCGACCAGTGGCGGCTGGTGCTCAAAATTTTTGGGGGGGCGCAAACGAAAAAAAAAATATTGCAGCCTCACTGTGCCCATCACATGCAGCCACTGTGCCATGCCACCAAATGTAGCCACTGTGCCATGCCACCAAATGCAGCCACTGTGCCATCAATTGTCACCACTGTGCCATGCCATCAAATGCAGCCACTGTGCCATCAATTGTCACCACTGTGCCATGCCATCAAATGCAGCTACTGTGCCCATCAATTGTCACCAATGTGCCATGCCATCATATGCAGTCACTGTGCCATCAATTGTCACCAATGTGCTATGCCATCATTTGCAGTCACTGTGCCATCAATTGTCACCACTTGTGTCACTAATTGTGCCATGCCATCAAACGCCACCACTGTGCCATCAATTGTCACCAATGTGCCATGCCATCAAAAGCAGCTACTGTGCCCATCAATTGTCACCACTGTGCCATGCCATCAAATGCAGTCACTGTGCAATCAATTGTCACCACTGTGCCATGCCATCAAACGCCACCACTGTGCCATCAATTGTCACCACTGTGCCATGCCATCAAACGCAGTCACTGTGCCATCAATTGTCACCTCTCTGCCATGCCATCAAATGCAGTCACTGTGCCATCAATTGTCACCTCTCTGCCATGCCATCATATTCAGTCACTGTGCCATCAATTGTCACCACTGTGCCCCATGCCACTGTGCTCATTGTCGCCTCTGTGCCCCATGATGCCACTGTGCCCCATGCTTCTACTGTGCCCCATGCTGCCACTGTGCCCCATGCTGCCACTGTGCCCCATGCTGCCACTGTGCCCCATGCTGCCCCTTTCCCTGTAAAAAAATCACTTACCTGACGCTTCCATGTCCTCCCTCGATGTCTTCTGCCGCCCTGGAGAAGCTTCAGCCAATCAGGTTCCTGAAAACCAGAATCCGGGAACCTGATTGGCTGAAACGGCTGTCAGTCTAATGCAAGGACCGCAGATTGCCTGCGCTCCGAGCATAGACTTCCGAGAGCCGGAGGGCGGGACTGGAAAAGCCTATCAGAGCCACTGGCTTTGATAGGCAGTTCCCCTCAGCCAACCAGCTGTCGCTATTCGGGTA
Organism: Rana kukunoris; assembly: GCA_029574335.1. Classification (NCBI taxonomy): domain Eukaryota; kingdom Metazoa; phylum Chordata; class Amphibia; order Anura; family Ranidae; genus Rana; species Rana kukunoris. The sequence goes on from CM056049.1 coordinate 295,848,748, forward strand.
ACCGGCGTCCCATGTCCGGTTATACGAATAGACCAGGCAGCTGGCAACAGTAACACACGTCCAATGCATAGCATTGAACATGTGTTACTTGCGAGAGGGGGTGGCGCTGCAGCGCCCTCTATAGACGGCCGCCAGAACTTCGGCTAAAATGTCAAAATGACATTTTATCCGAATAAAAGTTCTTAAAGGGCCCGTTTTTGTTTTTTTTTTTATTCTTTTTTTTTTTTGTGACTGCGGGAGGGGGGGCGGCGCCCGTGCGCCCATATGGGCGGGCCGCCACTGAGCCCGACTAGCAGTTTAATGTACCCACTTTAAAGAAACTGCTAGCTGGTCTTTTAATACCTTCATTTCTGCCTCTTCCTTTTCCCTCCTTTGTTATTTAACATAGAGAGCATGAAGAAAGTACCATCCAACTCTGGACACTGTCTTCTTCTCTGCTTTACTTAAATCAAAACCCTCAAAGCTAAAGTCTACAAAATGATCTGAGGCTTTATCACCCCAAGTCTTATTCTATGGAGAAGCATACTTTGCAAATTCCTTAGCAAGGGGCATCCATTGATTATCTCTGGCCCAGCTAGGCAGTTTGCATTCCACCTTCTGGACACCAGAAGCCTCTGTATCCTTGCTTTTTCTAAACAGCTTGCACAACATTTTTCTTACTACAAGCAATTGTTTTGTGTCCTTTGTAGGTCACTTTGTGATAAAGCAGGGAAGCATAAAAAAATAAAAATAAAACTGTAGTGTAATAATGTGCCTTACTGAATAAAAATGCTGTTCAAAAAAACTATTTACAATTATAGGTAAAAATACAAAACACATGCACACACTCCTAAACTGCCTAGCAAATAGGAATGAACAATATGAATATGCTAAAAAGTCACTTATCTCTGATTATAGTAGCTTCACAATCTCCATAGGCAACCTGGACCCAAGCTCTACTCTGCAAGTGATTCCAAGAAATAAGATGTAAGCGTCATCTTTTGGTCTGAGGATCCTTTGGTCCATGCCATAGGTCATATATATCAAAAGGTCATTTTGACAAAGTTTGACCAGAACTGCTGTAAGACAATGGGAGCAGATAAAAATATCTACAGTTTCCAATCAATTCATTGACATTATTCCAATATACATCAATAGTATATATCTTCCCATTGCATTAGGGGACAGCTTGTGCAAACATTTCCAACAGCATTTGTTTGACAAATGTTCACTCAAAGAAACCTGATGTTTTGTTCTAAAACAAACAGATTCTTTATGTAAGTCTGAGAAAAGCATAATACTATAGACTGTGTTTGCAGTGATGTATAGTAAGAATGCTTTCACCAGAAATATTGTAATTGTTTATTTTTATCAATTTACAAAATGCAAAGTAAGCAAACAGAAGGAAAATATAAATAACAACAATATTTGCTGTGTCTATCCTTTGGCTTCAAACCAGCATCAATTCTTAGGCCTTGTACACACGATCGGACATATCTGATGAAAACGGTCCGCGGACCGTTTCCATCGGATATGTCCGATCTGGAGTTTGGTCCGATGGCGTGTACACACCATCGGATCAAATTCCCCCGCCGGCGGACGGCGCGCTGACGTGGCGGTGACGCGGCGGTGACGTTGACGCCGCCACGTCACCGCTACGTCACGCACCAGGAAGTAAACACTTCCGCGCACATGCGTCGGATCCATTCACAGGATACGACGCATGTGCGGGAGGATATGTCCGCTGGTTTCCCGTACTAACCAGCGGACATATCCGACGGACAGGTTTGTAGCGGACAAATTTCAAAGCATGCTTTGAAATTTGTCCGATGGACAAATCTGTCCGCTAGCCCATACACACGATCGGAGATGTCTGCTGAAACGGTCCATCGGACCGTTTTCAGTGGACATATCCGCTCGTGTGTACGAGGCCTTACACTTGCACGCTTTGTATACTTGCACAAAGTCAGAATTTTTTTTGATTAGAGTCAGGTGTATTATTAACCAATTATACCAAGCAGGTGCTAATGATCATGAATTTCAAATGTAGGTTAAAACACAGTCATTAACTGAAACAGCTGTGTAGGAGGGATAAAATTGGGTGAGGAACAGCCAAACTCTTCTACTAAAATGAAGTTGTGGAAGACAGTTTCATGTCACAGGTCATATACCATGGCAAACCTAAGCACAGCAACAAGACAAGGTCTCTCCTAGGCAAAGATTTCAAAGCAGATGGGTTTCAAGATGTACTGTTCAAGCTCTTTTGGAGAACTACCAAGAAATGGGCACTGTTGAGGACCGTAGTTGCAGTAGTCTCTAGTTTCTAGTGGTATGGACATGCGCTATGTCATGGGTGGTACCTCTGCCCGTTAGCATTTAACAGGTCACACATTGGTTACTGGTGAGTCATATGGGAAAAATTACCAATCAAATGATCAGGAAAACAGTGATGAGCAGCTTGATGTTTACTGGTGAATTGGCAATAAATAGAATGGAAGGAAGGTGTGCAATAGTGTTGAACAAAGAATAAGAGTCAATGAAGATATGTCAGTAACAGGGATGTTTAGGAATAGTTTCTACACTTGACCACTAGGCAGAAACACAATACAGTGTAACAGAGTGTCAGAAAAGTTCACATGCAAAATAAATGGTGTTGCAGTTGTCACTTATCTCTCCAGCCTCAAAACTCAGAAGTTGAAATAAGAGTTTTCGGAGGACCAATTACTTCCTGGCAAATAATTGATGATCTATGTGAAAATCTAATAAAGTTGCAGGAACATGCATTGGATGGAACCACCCCTTTTACACTATGGTGACATGCCTCTGTTGTCTATTTATAGGGATGTTGTATAAGCTTTAAAGATAATAGATAATAAAGTATTATTGTGAAATTAAAGATAAGATAATTAAAGATTAAAATGATAGCTAAAAATGTTGCATGTAGATTTCAATATGAAACATTTTACTGATAAAAAAATATGTAAATACCTATTCTGGCAAATTAGCTAACATTTTGCTTCCTGCCTGCAAAGTTATTTGTTTGCATTTAGTCGGCTCTTAGTCAAAAACCAGCAACGAACTTAAATTATTTAAATCTGCTAATCTCTCTATAAAGCTGACTATGTGATACAATAAACTGTCAACTAAAGCACAAATATGTGTGCTGAACAGAACAGCACATGGGAGACTTGCTTCACTTGCTCATGTGGTTTGTTGTATAGTAAATGGAAGGCAGAATAAGAAAAAGATGCTGCTTTTTAGCTGTAATGGTGTTAAAATTCTGGCATCTCAACCATGGATATTAAATATGTAAGTCTGTAGAGCATAACAAATTCCACCACTTATTTTTTCCACCTAAGTGTTCATTTGCATTTAACTCTAGCCAGATTACTTCAGGGGGTTATAGAAAAAAAAAAGAAGAAGAGAAATATAATTTCTGAACTAGTGGCACTGAAAGGAAAATGATGGTGCATTTTTAGTACATATTTCACTCTTTACTGAAATGTTTGACTTAATGGTGAACTCCTGGCAGATATAAAAGTACACAAATACAGTTGTGTATACATTAAGAAATGATGTAATTGCGATGAGTGGAATTAATTAATTTTACTTGTTTTCCCCTCTTCAGTAGAATTTACACTGGAAAGGGGCAGCATTCTGAGCCAATTGGGTGTGCTGCATGCTCATGGGAATATGCAGATGGAAGGGAGGAGATGGAGGATAAGACAATGTTTCTCAATCTTTTTTCAGCTACAAAGCCCTTTAACCATTTGCTGTCTGCTCAATAGCAGATTTACTGCTAAAGGGCAGCTAGCTCCCCTGTGCAGTATATATATACGTGATTCTGCACTTCTGCCTAGGGGGCCCAAGCATGCCTCTGATGGGCCGCTTCTGCTGTAATCAATCACAGCAGAAGGTGATCTGTGGGTGTCGCACACTGGATGTACACCGGTACCCACTGACAGGGAAGAAGGGATGGAATTTGTTTTCCTGCAAAGAAGAGAATAAAAACCTTCTCTTCCCCTGGTAAAAGCAGCACACACCTGTGACAAAAACACTGGCTGGGCACACAGCTAACCCTTTGATTGCCCTAGATGTTTAACCCCTTCCCAGCCAGTGTCATTAGTACAGTGATGCCTCGTACACACGACCAGTTTCCCGCTGGGAAAAATGCCATGACAGCTTTTGGCTGGGAAAACTGACCATGTGTATTCTCCATGGCAGATTTCCTGAAAGGAAAACCACCCGGAATCTAGGCGGGAAAAATGAAAACATGTTTTATTTTTTCCTGACGGGATTCACAGCCGGTAGTTTTTCTACGGGGAAAGCCTGCGGTGGAGCATACACGTGGCCGGGATTCCCAGCCAAACCTCTTCCTGCCAGGTATAGGGGAAAAAGCCGCCGAGCAGGTTCTCAGCTTTCCTCTCAGTTTTCCGCCGGGAAAAATGATCGTGTGTACGGGGCATGACAGTGCATATTTTTAGCCCTGATCACTGTATTGGTGTCACTGGTTCCCGCAAAGTGTCAAAAGTGTAATTTAGTGTCTGATTTCCTGCCTCAATATTGCAGTCCCGCTATAAGTCGCTGATCTACTTTAAAAAAATACATAAAAATTCCATATTTATATCCCATAGTTTGTGGACGCTATACCTTTCACACACCAATCAATATATGCTTATTGGGATTTTTTTTACCAAAAACATGTAGCAGAATTGGCCTAAAATTATGAAGAAATTAAATGTTTTACATTTTGTATTGGATATGTTTTATAGCAAAAAGTAAAACATATTGTTTTTTTTTTCTAAGATTGGCAGTCTTTTTTTGTTTATAGCACAAAAAATAAAAACGCAGTGGTGATCAAATACCATCAAAAGAAAGCTTTTTTTGGAAAAATGTATTTGGGTACAGTGCTGCATGTTGCATGACTGCGTAATTGTCAAGGAAAAATAACACAGTGCAGCATCACAAAAAATGCCAAAGGGGGATAAATCTTATTTTTAGTCCGAGCAAGGATCACTTTTCAGAGGAGCGGTAGGGAACAATCCCCCTATGTAAAAGCCCTCCATTGCAATTAATCAAACACTGATTGTACTTGACTTGATTGGATGCATCCTTGGCTACAGTAGCCAACAAATTACAGCTGTGAACCTGGAAGTGACATAATAAACACACAGCTTCTGAGCTCATTAGTTGCAAGATGATGTTCCCAGATCACATCCTCGGTGGAAGAGGAGAACCCAGAAAACCCCACGGGTGCTGTCGGCAGGGGGGAAACACATTTAGAGCCCCAAAAATACGTCTGGGCAGCTCTAGAGCCAGCGTTACAAGGTGTTACAACCCTATTTCCAGAGAACTACAATTAACTGTATTTGTTCTAACCTGTACTGTTTTGCAAGTGAACTTTCCTGGTACTCTGTTATACTGTGTTGTGCTTCTGCCTAGTGATCAAGTGGGAAAAAAAATGCAGCCAATAAAGTCTGCAAAGCATGAGATTTCATCCTGAATATATGTTCAGTGACTAGTGAGTAGAATCAATAATATGACTTTACAGCCTACTTTTTTTTATATAAATAAATATCTTAAAAGTGTGGCATGCATTTGTATTCAGCCCCCCTTTACGCTGATACCCCTAACTAAAATCTAGTGGAATCGATTGCCCTCAGAAGTCACCTAATTAGTAATTAGAGTCCACCCAGGGCCGACTTTAATCTTGATTGGACCCAGGGCAAACATTTTCTTGGGCCACTCCATGCAAATTTTCTCTATAGCCCAACATTGCAAAAAAACAAACACACACTTAAACGTATGTATTAAATTGTATTGTAACTGTACTGTCTGCCCTCATGTTGTAAAGAGCTGCGCAAACTGTCGGCTCTATATAAATCCTGTACAATAATAATGATGATGGGTGGGGGGGTGATAGGGGAGTCCAGGATGATGGGGGTGGGGGTAGAGGAGTCCACGCTGACACACAGGAATTGGGAGTGTGTACTGTGAGGTGTTTGTATCATACAGGGCCTCCTTCACTTACCTCATCCTTTGATTTTGCTTTTAAAATGTCCTTATTTCTTCTGAGAAATCCTCACTTCCTGTTCTTCTGTCTAACTCCACACAGTAATGCAAGGCTTTCTCCCTGGTGTGGAGAGTCATGCTCGTCCCCTCCCTTGGACTACAGGAGAGTCAGGACGCTCTCTCTATACATTACAGATGGAGAAAGGAGCTGTGTGTTAGTGGGCACGACACTCCACACCAGGGAGAAAGCCTTGCATTACTGTGTGGAGTTACAGACAGAAGAACAGGAAGTGAGAATTTCTCAGAAGAAATAAGGACATTTAAAAGCAAAATGGAAGGATGAGGTAAGTGAAGGAGGACTGCACTGAAGCTTTTTAGGAAACAAAATTGTACCATTACAACCCCTTTAATGTTTTATTTAACAACTTCAGTAGTAAAAAGGGTAGAGGGTTAGGGGAAGTTCAGATACCTTAGTTTTGCATATCACTGATACTTTCTTGGATCCAGAGGATAACAGCTCCAGTCACTGGATCTTTGCAACAACCGGATAGGCCTCTCACACCGACCTAGCAGCCGGTATGAAGCACGGACAAAGTCTCTGCCACAGACTTGAGTGATAAGTAGAAACTCCTGGATAATCCCCTGCCACAGGATTTTTTAGCCAGCAGTCAGTTAGATAGATCAGCTACACAGTATTAGAACCTTTAAGCCATCTGGCAATACTGTGAGGTAGGTTAACTTGAGTGCATCCTTCAAACAAGTCACCAGGCCCTTTCTGAGATACCAGCCATCAGCCCGGTCCTCTCCAGCAAGGGTCCTCCCCTGGAATATTCTCAGCTTGAGTGGTTTCTTCCCACAGGACAGACAGCACAGGACCACCTTCCGCAATTGGGCGGTTTCTGGGGCAAAGATATCCAATGCACTTAGCCTGTTGCATTTCTCACACTGGCCTGTGACAACAGTGCCATCTACTGGCAGCAGTGGGAAATGTGCACAACACAAATAAACTGGGACAGAAGCAATACTTTACACAATCACTCATTGGCTATGTACAGCTCAGATAACACAACATTTACTAATAGCGCCTAGTCAATAGGAGCAGGGCACTACATTAGTACTAAAATATTCTTAAGAAAAAAGTAACTAAGAAATTTATTTCAAATTTCACATTATTAGTGAGCTGCAACAACAGCCGATTTCCGTGTGGCCATCGAATTTGAGTGATCGGCATGTTGGAAATGTTTGGAATAACAAACGACTTTCTAATCAATGATGGGAGAGTCGTGCGAGAAATATAATCAAAATAGAAATGCTCATGAACTGTGACCTGGAAAGAAAAGTAGATTCTCAGTCAAGGGAAAAAAAATTCTGTAGCAACCTGAGGTGAAATTGAAGGCTTGGTTGGTCAAATTTTCGAAATTAATGGTAGCACCATTGGATCACAAAATGTACAAAATCTCAGATTTTCGAAAGACGGTCCATAAAGACATGGATGAGCGATTTGGGGTGGAGGAACTTGACTGGCCTCACAGAGTTCTGACCTCAACCCAATTAGAGCAGAGACTGCGAGCCAGGCATTCATGTCCAACATCAGTGCCTGATCTCACAAATGTGCTTCTGGAAGAATGGTCAAATATTCCCATAGACACACTCCTAAATCTTGTGGACAGACTTCCCAGAACAGTTGAAGCTGTTATAGCTGCAAAGGGTGGGCCAACTCAATATTGAACCCTACAGCCTAAGGGGTTGATTTACTAAAGGAAAATAAATTGTGCACTTTGAAAAGTGCAGTTGCACTCTGCAAGTGCAGTTGATCCAGAGCTTAGGAAATGAGCAAAAGCTCTGCTGTCTTCCCTTATTCAATCATATGCAAGCTAAAATGCTGTTTTTCTTGCACTTGATTGGGTGCGCATTGCAAAGTGAAGCCTCGTCTCATTTATCAAGTTCTGGAGCAACTGCACTTGCAGAGGGCATCTATTTGCCTTTGGTAAATCAACCCCTTAAGCCCTGTACACACGGCCGGGAATCTCGTGATCAGTTTTCCTGACGAGATTCCTTGCAAGCTTTCCTGCTCGCCGAGTGTACACATGGGCCATTCAAAAGAATCGCCGTTCTTTTGAATGGCAAGAACGCGGTGACTATAACGAGCATGCGTTTGTCACATTCTATGCCTTCGCTGCCATCTTGCTACACCCTACACTGCCCTTGTAAGTTACAGCGCATGTGTTGAAGCCTCATCAAGCATGCGTGGGCTTACCAAGGACAGGTAATCATATACACACGCTCGGTTTTCTCAGCAGGAAAACATTCCTAAGAATCCAGACTAGAAAATCGAGAGCAGGTTCTCTATTTTTCTCGTCGAGATTCCCAGCAGTTTTCCCGACGAGAAACCATACACACGCGTGGTTTTCTCGGCAAAAAGCTCTCCCAGCACCTTTCTTGCCGAGAAAACCGTGCATGTGTATGAGGCCTTATGCCGAGTACACACGACCATTTTTCATGACGTGAAAAATTGCATTTTTTTAATTGGTCATTAAAACGATCATGTGTAGGTTCCAGAGCATTTTTCTCGATGTGAAAAATGGGCATTAAAAATTTAGAACATGATCTATTTTTTAAAAAGACAAATAGTAACCAGAATATATGCACCCTAATGGTTACTATCTAGCCAACATTAAGAAAGGCTACAAATACCACAGTCTGTCAGTCCATTTTTAAAGAAAAACACAATAAGGATCCCACTCTGGCCCAATTTTGTGGTATTGACTGCGTTTATCCTAACTGGAGAGGGTCCAATAGGGTAAGGGATCTATCACAAAGAGAAACTCAATGTATCTACCTTCTCAAATCCCTCTTTCCGCGAGGGTTAAACATAGAACTAGACCTCAACTGCTTCATTAATAATTCATAATATTTGGGGTAGGCCATTCATCTACTCACTGGGCCTTGGTACATCGGCTACATTGACTTTAGGAATAGAGGTTTTAGGTCTAGGATCCCTGGGTTACATGATTCATACTTTTCACTATGTCATCTGATATTATGGCTTGTTAGACCGCAATCTATTGGGGTCCACTTTCAGATTTTTTAGGAGGTCTACCATTCATCCAATTTATAAATATATTTTTAAAGGCAGCATAGAGGTAGTACCTATAGGCATTCACTTCTATATAGTTTTAGTTCACATCATCATTACTAACATATAAAATGTTTAGTTTGAGATGTGTTTTTATGTTTTTATGTACTTGACTTCACCACTATGTTAATATTTATTGCATTTAGAAATGTTTAATGTACCATCAGTGTTTATTTATGGATGCGTGCTTTTTTCATTTGACATACAGTCCAAGGCATTCATAAGGCTGATTAACATTGGTGACGCTATTAAAGTGTGGGATTAGCTTCAAATAATTATCTTAGTAGCGGTTACACATTAGTTTTCATATCACTAATTTTCATTAGGCTTGCGTGGCGGAGGATAACTGTGTGTTCCACCTTCACATGTCTTCCAGCCCCATTTGCCCTATTTGTTTCATTGTGATATCTAGTGCTGAAGCCGAGTACTGTTCACTTCCGCCCTTACATTGCCCGGCGCCGCACACTCAGTCTGCCTATTTGTGGACTCAGTGTGATAGGTTTAGTGGATGGGATGAGGCGGGCCTTTCATTTCATTCTAATTAATGTACTATGATTGGCTGACACTCACATTGGGGACATCCGCCCTGACCTTGCACTGAGCCTGACGTCACTTCCGCCCTTTTTAGGATCTTGATGTGATTGGCCTAATGCACGGTGGGAGGAATGTCTTTTCATTTGCTGACACAATGCAGCTGGACATCTGATTGGATGGATCACGGACTGCAGGTGTCAAGCATTTTAATTACAGTAAGTGTATGACAGGATATTTAAGAAGGACATCTATCGATAGTTAGCCAATCCCATGAATAAGTCAATTTATGACGAAACATGTCAGGGGCGTGGCTACACTAATGATCGTTTTGATCGTTTGAGACCGACGTGAAACTAGCCTGCATGTGTTTCTTTATGCTAGTGACCAGCGTTTGAGGAGACAATTTTCAACTAGAAGGAGGTGTTACAACGGAGGGGAAGTGGTGAAAAACACCTGGTTTTCTGCACAGGTCCGCCTTGACCACAGTTTATCAGCTTGTGAATATCAAGGAAGTTTGCTTGGATTTATATCACGGTTGTTTTTGAGTTTACTTTTGTGAGTGCAACCATTGTAGGTTCAGGTGGTGTGTCAATAAATTGTTTTAGCAATATCACACTATTATATATTTTTCTTTTTTATGGATCTTACTGCTGCAATTTTGTGGATATGAATCCTGAACACTGATTTGAGGATTGTAAATACATGCTTGCTGTGCCAAACACGTGAGTGTAAGGCTACTAGTTCTGGTGAGTGGCCAATTCTATTGGTGGAGAAGTTACAACACATTGGTGTGGTGGAGGACTGCCCTTTGGAGAAACACAGAAGTTATATTTCTCCAGACACTTTATGAACCTTTGAACCTTTTTGACTCATTTATTCACGGGTCTCTTCAATTATATATGTTTATGTTTATTCATTTATTTGCACATTTGTTTTTGTTCACTTATGCCACACCTGAGCGCTGTTTGTATCATTGATATTTAAATTTAGGGTTTAATTCACTAGATGCTCTATTTTTTCTCTTAGTTTTTCACGTCAACGTTTTTCACGTTGTGAAAAGCGGTCATGTGTAGGCTTTAACAACGGGGAAAAAAAACGTGCATGCTCAGAACCAATTTATGAGACGGGAGCACTCATTCTGGTAAAACTAGCATTTGTAATGTAGATAGCAGATTCGTCTAGCTGTAACAGACTGAAAAGTGTGAATCGTCTCTCACCAAACTTTTACAAACACAAAATCAGAAAAGCAGCCCAAAGGGTGGTGCCATCCGAATGGAACTTCCCCTTTATAGTGCCGTCGTACATGCTGTACTTCAACCGCGCTTTGCTCGAGCATTTTTTTTTTTTCACGATCGCGTGTATGCAAGGCAGGCTTGACAAGTTGAGAAAAACTTTGTTTTTTTTCATGACATTAAAAACGGTCGTGTGTACGCGGCATAAGACTGGGATGTCATTAAAGTTCATGTGCGTGTAAAGCAGTGTTTCTCAACTCCAGTCCTCAAGCCCCCCCCAACAGGTCATGTTTTCAGGATTTCCCTCAGATGAAAAGGCTGTGGGAATTACTAAGGCAGTGAAACTGATCCAATCACCTGTGCAAAATAATGGAAATCCTGAAAACCTGACCTGTTGGGGAGCCTTGAGGACTGGAGTTGAGAAACACTGGTGTAAAGGCAGGTGTCCCAATACTTTTGGTAACATAGTGTATATAAGATTCCGTTTCCATAAACTTCAATGGGGTTTCAATTGCGCTAAGTTCGCTATTTGTTTATTTTATTTTTTTACGTGTTTGGCAAACTTCCAGTTAACCAATGTTTGCTAAGTTTGCTCATCACTGTTTATGACTAGTAGTGTGGATCAACTCTTCCAACTCTGGGGACATTAGAAGATTGTAATAAAGAGGAAGTGAAGTCATGAACTGGATGTAAGGACTTGATGGAGCCAAGTCAACGGAACTATACAGATGACAGTTGAAATATGTTTGTTTTATTAATGAAGCTGGTCTTATCTTATAACTAAGAATGCCAGCAGTTTATTTCAAATTCAGTATGATCTAATGATTACTAGAACTTGATCCATCACATCAGTTCTCTAAAAACATTTTGTCAGTTGCATTTTAAATGAACAGCTTCTCTGTGGGCAGTATTCACTAAAGATTGTAACCACATAAAATGATAAAGCAATCTGCGAACATGTTCATTATGTCACACCAACTGTGTAAGCTATGCTTCTGCTGATATAAAAACAAGTGTTTTTAGCATAATAAACAGCTAAAATACCTGCTCACATGTGCAATTTATATCTTCTACAGAATCTCAAACACTGTGTGTAAACAGTTGTGAATTTTCCTATGGTAACGGAAAAACTGTTTAATAATCTCTCCAAGTACGAGAGGAGCAAAGAGAGTGCTGTGTGTCTGGTTAATATCTCTGTTTAATTTCCAATAACAAACCTGCTCTCTTGTAAGTAGCCTTTTTTATTTCATTTTTTCATCTCTGGAGCCTTGACTTTCACATAATATTTATATAATAGGAACCACCTCCAAATGAAAACCTCTTGTAAGTAAACTTTGCAATAAATCTCAATGAATTGAAATACACTTCATGCACCGAGAAGTATGAGTTAGAATAAAGAGGTTTGCATTGCAGAAATCGGTCATGAAAGATTATTTGAAGGGCCTTTGAATTTATAACTCAAAGAAAATAGCATTATAGTAGTCCAAGGACGGTCATACACATGCAGGTCTATTGCTGATAATAAAGGCTGAAGTTGCTACTGGTATGAACCTGCTGCTTTAATCCTGGTTGGTGCTACACACGGATGATCCAGTAACCATGTAAGTTCCCCAATTTGTAGGGCTGTATATAAGCTACATTTTCCCCCAATAGACTGTGCTTAACATTGGAATGTAAAGCAAGGAATTATAACTGTTACTATGGAAAAAAGGCAACAATTACAGATCATTTATTATTAAAGTGTATGTACTTCCTAACAATGAACTTCTCTTATTTACTCCCCTTTGGCCTGTTAAAGTGGGGTTCCAACCACAATTAGCATTTATTAAATGTATGTCCTTTCATCATGCGTTTTTATAATATAAATCGATCACTTACTATTTAACAATCCGCCGCCGCTCCGCATAGTTATTCAAAAAAGATAGTTTATAAAACTATGTCCACACCGTTGTCATTTTGCTTGTGGGCATTGTGAAGCCCACAAGCACTTACTTCCTGGAAGTCTTGGATGGGGAGTGATATATGGGTAGCGTACTGCATCCTGGGAAATGATGACACACTTTTCCCAAGAGCATTAGAGGGAGATGATGTCAGAATCCTAGATGATTCCAAAGGCAGATTTCATGGGACCGCATAGCAACAGGTATTTCCAGATGAGTAAAAATGTTTCTTTTTTTTTTTTTTTAGGTCTAATGAACGCAATAATGAAAAAAAATTGGGGGATTAAAACTCCACTTTAAATATACAATTGGAAGTTTTTTGTTATGTTGCATTTGTTTTGTAAGTGAAAAAAAACTAATGATCTTGCCTCTGCAGCATTCACATCAGTTGCATTCTTCTCACTTATCTCTGAAAACGACAGTATCCCTTTCATTTGTAAAATGATGAAGATGAGTGGAGTTTCTGTAGTCCTGTCCTCTTTCTGTTGTCCTGATATAGTACAGTGAGTAAGAATTATTACCTAACACAAAGTGCAGGGGTCAGGAGTAAGGACCAGTTCACACCAGATGCAGTTGCGTACAGTTTCGTGTGCATTTTTCTGCACTAAAAATGCGTGCACAGTGTTTTTCATGTATTCCAAAGGCTCTAGTTGGTTGACCATGCAGTCAGTTTCCAGTGCAGAAACTGACCGGAAACTGACTGCATGGTGTGAACTAGAACCATCTAGAGCCATTGCAATACATGGAAAACACTGTGCATGAATTTTGTGCAGAAAAAAAAGCACACAGAACTCAACGGAACTGAAGGGGATCTGGGCTACTGTGTGTAAATCCACTACACAGGGCGGGTAAGTATAACCTGTTTGTTATTTTTAGAGAAAAAAAATAGACTTTACAATCACTTTAAGGATATCATCACTGATCTCACTTTTTTATCTAAACTATTTTAAAAAGCTTGAATTTGTGTACATTTCTAGCCATCCAAACTGGAACAACCCTATTTTTCCCTAAAAGCAGGTTTCAGGTTAAAGCCTTCTAAATACCTAAAGAACTGAATTTCTGTTGACCTCCCCATGTGTTAACCACTTGTTTACTGGGCACTTAAACCCCCTTCCTGCCCAGACCTATTTTTAGCTTTCAGCGCTCTCACTCTTTGAATGTGCACTGATGGTCTGCACTGATGGGCTCGGATGGGCTGCATTAATGGGCACTGATAGGCGGCACTGGTGGGCACTGATAGGTGGCACTGGTGGACACTTAGAGGTGACACTGAGAGGTGGCACTGATGGGTGGCACTGAAGGGCATTAATAGGTAGCACTGGTGGGCACTGAGAAGTGGCACTGATAGCTGGCAGTGATGGGCACTGATCATTGGCTGACAGCTGATCACATGGTAGGGGATCGGGATTGGCCCCTTACTTGGATCTGTGATCACCCGAGTCTCAGCGACTCAGTGAACACAGCGCACGCCGAAAGGGGGAGGAGGTCCGCCCTGTAGCCGTCATTCGGCTATAGCGTGGACACCAAGTGGTTAAAGATTGCTAGCCAGGTGCAAGTCGGGGGGAAGACTCCCATCAGTATAAGCTGGACGAGAAGGTTGCTAAATTAATTATTTATTTAGTTGATCCCAGATCCCTAACTTTGTACATACATTTGTATTTCTGTCTGTATTGCTGTTAAGAGATTTTCTCTTACTTCAAGTCTTATGAAACTGTTGCCACCATGGCAGTAATTGAGGGCAAATGTCTTCAAAGGAATATTGGATAGCAGAAAAACCTGACAGGGGTTCTAATCTCTCTTCACTCTTCCAATCTGGACATACACTTTACGAAGATGGAGGAGGTAGAAATACATATGGTACTTCAGAGGAAGGTTCATTGATACTTGGAAATGGTGACTGAGGCAGGGCATGAAGGGTATTTTAACACACTTTTCTTTTTATATTAGTGAGTTATTGACCTGGGATACAGGAACAATGTTTGCACCACAGAGTGCAAGCATAAATTATTCATTGTTGTTCATTATATCACCACACCAATCCTGAGAACTAATGCCTTTCACAAGATGGCTTCCCATACACTTACAAATGCTCCAACATATCTAAAAATGGACAAAAATATATTGGGTTGAAGGCAATGTGGCTGTTTTTAAAACATAAATCTGTCCAGATGTAGGAAACAAGATGAAAGATGACCCATCAGATAGTATTACTTTTTTTCCATCAGCCAGGTGTTTTTTGTGCTACAGGTTACATGCCTATGCCTTGTATGCAAATGGTTTCCTAATGAAAGCATGCTATATATTCAAAGTTTGTGAAACCTATGAGTGACAGTTTTAGCATAAACTGGATCACAAAGGCGTCTAGTCAGTGATTTTTGGAGACTGTATTTTCTCATTTAGCCACAATGCTTTTATGTGTTCCTGTTTATGACTTTTGACCATAGGTCCTCTTTAGCGATGCTGTATGTGTACACTTGGTAAATGCTGTTCTTTTGTTTGATTCTGTTGCCTTTGACATTTGTTGTTTATTTTATTCAAACCCTTAGACCCGGTTCACACAGGGGCGGCACGACTTTGAGGGCGACTTGGCAAGGCGATCTCAAGACAACTTCAGAGGCGACTTGCAAAAATGACTTTGTATTGAAGTCAATGCAAGTTGCCCATCAAAGTCATACAAGAACCCTTTTCTATGTCGGAGCGACTTGAGTCGCTCCTATTAGAACGGTTTCATTGAATTGAATAGAGCGGAGCGTGACTTGTCGCCTGAGGAGTTGCCCCTGTGTGAATCGGCTCTTAAGCCCCTTTCACACATGCGGACCGTTTGTCCGGTTTTCATCCATCTGTTGACGGATCAAAAATGGACATCAATGCATCTCTATAAAAAAATGATATGATCATCCATTTACATCCATTTCCGTTAACATTTGTTTTCTTTAAACTGGTTAAAGCCCTATTTTTTTTTTTTTCAATTAAAAAAAACGTATTAGACAAAAACAGATGGTTAACTGATGTAAACTTCATAAATTTTTTCCCTTGATAAAACATGACTGAACTGATGAAACAAACGGTCTGCACGTGTGAAAGGGCTCTTAGAACAAGCAGTATCTAATCAACAATTGAGAAGGAAGAAAGTTTTATGCCCTGTACACACGATAGGAATTTCCTATGGGCTAAAATCGGATGGAATTTTCTGTCAGAATTCCATTCAAGCTGTCTTCCATCAGTCTTGCATACACACTATTATGCCGCGTACACACGATCACTTTTTGTGATGAAAAAAAAAGACATTTTATGTGATGAAACAAAACGACGTTTTTCAATCTTCATTTTCCAAAACGACGTTGCATACACACCATCATTTTTCCAAAATGCTCTAGCAAAGCGCGGTGACGTAAACCACATTTCGACGGCACTCTGTTCCATTGAAGCTCCGTCTCATAACTTGCTTCTGAGCATGCGCGGGTTTAAAAACGTTTTCAACATCGTTTCTGACACAAAAAACAACGTTTTGAAAAACGACACAAAAAATTCAAGCATGTTCGATTTTTTTTTTGGGTCGTTTTTTTGAAGACATAAAACAACGTTTTGCCCACACACGATCATTTTAAATGACGTTTTTGAAAAAGTAGTTTTTTTTCATCACAAAAAGTGATCGTGTGTACGCGCCATCAGACTAAATTCCTACCGTCCAAAACACGGTGACGTAAAACACTACGATGAGCCAAGAAAAAGTTCAATGCTTCCGAGCATGTGTCGACTTGATTCTGAGCATGCGTGTTTTTTTCTCCGTCGGAGTTCCACACAGACGATCAGAATCTCTCATAGGATTTTTTTCCATCAGAAAAAAATTAAACATGTTCTATTTCCAAGAGAATGTTGTTACTGTGCTGGTCTGAGTGAGTTATGACACAAAATACTAATTAACCCCTTAATCTCGGTTAATACACATTAAAAGGCCATTAAATAAAGTGCTAAATCCAGTGCAGTGATGTACGTGATAAATCACAGTAGATAACTAAATAAATAAATACATTTCAATATCAAGCTCTCTCGGGCATGTACAATTGCGTAATGCTACTGTACCAACAGACAAAAAATAATAAATGAATAAAATGTCCAGCTCTCTCGAGCATATGGATAAATAAATAACAATGTCCAGCTCTCTCGAGCGTATAGAATGTACGTAGTGCTATGTGCAACTATTATGCCAACAACAGATATAAATATAAATAGAGGGCCAGATTCTCAGCTGAGATACAATGGTGTAAGTATGGCGTCGGGTCAGCGTCGTCTTTTTCCGTCGGTTACGTCGTTTTACTAAGTCGTTCGCGAATAGGGAATTGCGTAAGTGAGGATCACGTCGTTTTGACGTCGGTTTAAACAACGCTTTCCGACGTGAGTTGGAGCATGCGCACTGGGCTTTTTTCCCGGCCGGCGCATGCGCACTTCGTTTGATGCGGGGGCGCGCTTAATTTAAATACAGCATGCCCCCTCCTTCAGTATTTGAATTACGCGGCCTTACGACGCCGCATTTACGCTACGCCGCCGAAAATTACAGAGCAAGTGCTTTGAGAATACGGCACTTGCTCCAGTAATTTGCGTAGATGTAGTGTAAATGCAATACGATACGCTACGCCGCTAGATACGCAATTTTTTGAGAATCTGGCCCAGAATGTGCAAAATCATATAACATATGTGCAAAAAATATATATAAAAAGTTCATAAGCATTCATAACACATCCCAAATGGCGTGAGAAAAAACAAGGGAATAATTATGGTGATTTATCCTGTCTCATGCTTATAGGGTGCAGCTACCTCTTCCACCCGACAGAAATAAGTGCTACCACCACCAACTGCTGAAATGCGCACTCACCAGACCCCAGCTGGTAATAAGCCCAAAACGTATTCCGTTTCAGTCAATGGATATGTCCTCCTTTTTCCTCTCACAAGATATTCAAGCGAGGTGCTTTAAGACCAGCACCTGGTATCTTTGGCAGTATCGGGCATGGACAGCCGCTCACCAGCTTGTCTTTGGGGTGTGTGCCCGGCTCCTGCTACGCTGTGGTCCCACAGGTCAAAATGCACTCCCTCTATACGTTGTCCACCTGGTTTCTACGCGTTTCGCAAATATGCGTCATCAGGAAAGAGCTTTCCTGATGGCGCTTTCCTGATGACGCAACAACATTCTCTTGCTTTTACACATAAACCTCTCTGAGGATTTACACAGTACTGCAGCAGGCCAATATAATCAATCCTTTGCACCGGTGACAATCACCACACTTTTATTAGTTCTATTTCCAAACTCAGACGGAAAAAAATCCTATGGGGCCCACACACGATAGGAATTTCTGATGAAAAAATTCCAAGGCATTACTCTAGTTCCAAAGGCCACTCATGGTGGTACTATAGATAACAGGCAGTGAGATATGTACCCTCTTTGTTAGAACTCAATGCTACTGGAGCATAGTGAAAACTTTCCTAGCCTTAAATGCGAACAGATATCGGCCCAGATTCACAGAGAGTGGGCGCACATTACGCCACCATAGCGCAAACGCCGTACACTACGCCGACGGAGTGCGCAGAGTCAAGCACTGCATTCAGCGAGCTATTGCTCCCAACGCTAAGTCGCGTGGCGTAGGTTTCGAAGGAGCAGGCCGGCGTAGGTGGAAGTGGGAGTGACCCCATGCAAATGATGGTCCGAGCATGGTGCAGTGTTTTACGCCTGGCGTATCACGAACTGCGCATGCACCGTGACATTACCGTGATGTGGACGCATGAAACAGCACCCTTAGGCGCATGCTCATAACCACGCCGGCACAAATACCTAAGCTACTCCGGATTACCACGTACGCCGTGAACGTAACGTACGCCCAATACGCCAGCCTATGTTCTCTGGTGCAGACCTTTGCATGTCTGTTGCCGGGTTGCGTCTCATCTATGGGGAATAACTTTACGCCGGACGTACAACTTACGCACACCTCACGTAGCATGCGTCGGGCGCACGTACGTTCGTGAATCGCCGTATTTCCCTCATTAGCATATTTGAATGCCTAATCAATGGGAGCAGCAACATGCGTCCAGACGAAAAGTGCGCCCAGGCTAGGTCGGCGTATGTAAGCTACGTCGGAGTAGGCTGGCCAGTTTTTAGGCGTATGTTGGTTTGTGGGTCTGGCGCAAATTTGCACTTACAAACAATACATTTTTATTTTTTTCTGTTAACTTTTTTGTAAATAAGTATGTTTTCTCTTTCAATTACGGGCACTTATATGGCGGCACTGATGGGCACTGATGAGGTGGTACTGATGGGCACCAATGAGGTGGCACTGATGGGCACTGATAGGCGGCGCTGGTATGCGGCACTGATGGGCACTCATAGGTGGCACTGATGGGCACTCATAGGTGGCACTGATGGGCACTCATAGGCGGCACTGATGGGCACTCATAGGCGGCACTGATGGGCACTCATGGGCAGCACTGGGAACTCATAGGCGGCACAGAATGGCACTCATGGGTGGCACTTATGGGTGGCACTGATGGGTACTTATGGGTGGCAGAGATGGGCACTGATAGATGGGCACTGGGCATGGATTGGCACGGAGGGGTGGCACTGAAGGACACTGTGGGGTGGCACTGATGGACTTTGAGGGGTGGCACTGATGTATATGTTGCCAGTCATGTGTGGGCACTGACTGGCATCTTTCTTTTTTTTTTTACCTGTTTTTTTTTTTTAATCCTGTTTTTTATTTATTTATTTGCGTTTTTTTTATTTGTTTTGCCCTGCCAGTGTGGGCATCCCTGGTGGTCTAGTGTGGGCATCCCTGGTGTCCAGTGTGGGCATACGAGGGGGGGCTGCGCTGATAAACAATCAGCGCGAACCCCCCTGTCAGGAGAGCCGCCAATCGGCTCTCCTGTACTCGCGTCTGTCAGACGCAAGTGAGAAAGAGCCGTCAGTCTCCGCCGGAGACTCGTTACCGAGATCGGTGATGCAGGGTGTCAGACTGACACCCCGCGTCAGCGATCGCCGCGCTGCATGCCCCCACGGGCGCGCGCGGCATGAAATCGTGCTGGACGTTTGAGAACGTCTAGTCACGATGTTATAACCACTTCCCGGCCGTAAATCCGGGCGGGAAGTGGTTAAAGTGTTTGTTACCCTAACACTTCACATTCCTCTTCTCTTTGTATTGCTACCTTTGTGTGAAATTGCTGGTATTCTTGTCAGTCCTTCTGCTTTCCTGTTAAAAACAGGGCCAGATTAAGAACATCATGGGCCTGGTGCTGAGGATTTTGGTGGGGCCTTTTATAAATAATAAATAAATGCGTGAGAATCACAGCGCAGCAATGGAGGGCCCAGTCTGAAAATTTAAGTGTACCCTAATGTGCTAATATGCTGTGCATACTTGTACATTGTGGCATAACCTACCCCAGGGCCTCTAAAAAGTAGTAATGTCAGGAAAGTTTACTACCGCTTTATTATCCCAGGATCCCAGAAACCTCTCATGGGGCCCCCTACTGACCCAGTGGCCCTTGGGCAGTGCATAAGTGCATAGTTGCCAACATTTAAAAAATATTTTCAGGGACACTTTTTTTCACAAGTGCTATATTTAGAGTAGCTGAGATCCCCTATGTTCCTCTGTACATCACAGTAGTAATCACAAAATTAAATACGTTCTAGTAACAGAACAAATATGAGAACTGAGATTTCCTTTAGTTGAACTAACAAAAGTGTGTCCATTCTAGAGCTGGTAACATTGAGGGTATTCAGTATCATTTTAAAGAACTGTTTTTGTGGGTAAGCGACATAGGGGAGGAGTATGGACCGTATATAAGTGGGAAGTATGTGCAGGTGAGTGAGATGAATGTGGAGGGTCTAACATTGGGCACTATGTACAGGAGAAGAGTGCAAAGGGTACAGCAAAAGGCACAATGTACAGGAGAGAAGTGTGGAGGGGATGACAGTGGGCATCATGTACAGGAGAGAATCATGGAGGGTACAACAGTGGGCAGTATGTACAGGAGAGAAGTGTATGACAGCAGGCACCATGTACAGGAGAGGAGTGTGGAGGGTATGACAGTGGGCACTATGTACAGGAGAGGGGTGTGGAGGGTATGACAATGGGCAGTATGTACAGGAGAGGAATGTGGAGGGTTTGACAGTGGGCAGTATGTACAGGAGAGAAGTGTATGACAGCAGGTACTAATGTACAGGAGAGGAGTGTGGAGGGTATGACAATGGGCAGTATGTACAGGAGAGGAGTGTGGACGGTATGATAGTGGGCACTATGTATAGGAGAGGAGTGTGGAGGGTATAACAGTGGGCAGTATGTACAGGAGAGGAGTGTGAAGGGTATGACAGTGGGCAGTATGTACAGGAGGAGTGTGGGGGTATGACAGAGGGTAGTATGTACCAGAGAGAAGTGTGGAGGGTATGATGGGGCAGTATGTACAGGAGAGAAGTGTGGAGGGTATGACAGTGGGCAGTATGTACAAGAGAGGAATAGGGATGGTATGATAGTGGGCACTATGTATAGGAGAGGAGTGTGGAGGGTGCAACAGTAGGAAGTATGTACAGAAGAGGAGTCTATGACAGCAGGCACTATATATAGGAGAGGAGTGTGGAGGGTATGACAGTGGGCACTATGTACAGGAGAGGAGTGTGGAGAGTATGACAGTGGGCACTATATATAGGAGAGGAGTGTGGAGGGTATGACAATGGGCACTATGTACAGGAGAGGAGTGTGAAGGGTATGACAGTGGGCACAATGTATAGGAGTGGAAGGATGTTTAGGGACTGCGTAGTGGTTAAGCGGGTCATACATGAATTGAAATTACATCAATTATGCAGAGACCAGCCATAGTCGATCTATGTATGGGCTAGCTGGTTTTACACAAGTCAATCTATTAATTGACTTGAGTACAACCAGCCTGTTTTTCCAAAAACAATCAGTGCTGCCAGCTATAGATAGCAACACTGATTATTGTACTCACTGGCAGAACACAATAACACTACAGGAGTGATTCCCCCATCTACAGGCAGAGCTGTATCCTGGCCTAGGCCAACAAGGCCCAGGCCTAGGGCAGCACGTTGCAGGGGGGCAGCACAGAAAGAGTATCCGCCGGCTTGCACTATTAGTGTAGCACTGTTAGTGTAGCTCTAGTCTTATGGGGCGGACTGGCCAGAGAGGAAAGCATTCCGCAACTGTAGGGGGGGCGGAGCTTCTAATTTTGACTGTCCTATCATCCTGGACCACAAACCTTCCTCGCTGTGCTATATGTTTTCTGCTGTACCATTGGCATGGTTATATCTTTTTAGTCCTCTCCATAAAATTATCAGAATTTTGGGCCTAAAGTAGAACTATAGGCAACACTTTTCTATTTAATTTTGGATAGAGTAAGGGAAGGGCGGGTCTTTAACAGCAAGGGGTGTGGCCTTGACAGGAAGGGGTGGGTCATATTTAAATTAGGGGTGCACGAGTTTAGTCAGGCCTAGGGCAGCACAAAACCTAAATACATCCCTGTCTACAGGTCAGCAGGTGAGAAGGTGTGTGGAGACAGGCTGGGGAGAGATACCAGTCAGTGGCTGGGTAGGCACTGGCTAGTATCAGAGCCAGATACACACAGGTAACATACGTCGCTATCGTTAGAGCGAGAGCAATAATTCTAGCACTAGACCTCCTCTGTAACTCTAAACATGTAACCTAAAAAATGTTTAAAGCATCGCTTAGGATACCAAAAAAAAAAAACAATCGTGCTAACTTTAATGTTTTTTTTAATGTATGAAACAGTTTATTTCCAAAAAAAACATGTTTGAAAAATTACTGCGCAAATACAGTACCGTGCTAGAGCTGCACAATTAATCGTTAAAATTGTGATCTTGATTCAACCCCCCTGACATCTCCAATGCAGAGTTTGCTGATTCTTTCATATAACAAGTGGAGAGACTTTCAGCTGTCAAAAGAAAATATCTGGACAGTCTGCCAAGTTCTTAGCAGGAAACATTGTAACTAACGCTTTCTTCTTATATCAAAGGGATAAACTTCTGTGTGTAAAGAAAATATCTGACTGTCTGCCAAGTTTGTAAACAACATGAAACATTGTAACCAACTTCCTTCTTAGATCAAACTTCTGTGTGTAAATGCAAGAAATGTAACCACTTAAAGTCCAACACTTGTTTAAGTTAAAGGGGTGTTCCAGCCCTAAGTTGTGTTTATTAAAAGTCAGCAGCTACAAAAAGTGTAGCTGCTGGCTTTTAATAAACACTCACTTACCTGCTCCTGCGTTCCAGCGACGCGCCGACCGGGGCTCCGCTCCTCTGCCCCCCTCCCCGGCCGGCGTCTCCATCCTGACTGTGGGCACCCAGCCGTGACAGCCTTCGGCTTCACGGCCGGGCACCCACTGCGCATGCGCGAGCCGTACTGCGCATGCGTGCGCGGCGCGGCTCGCCGCTGATTGGAGAGGCGATCGCATGGGACCTGTCAGTGTCCCATGTGATCGCCTACAGGGAGGGGGCTGGTGTAGGCGATTAAGCTTAATCGCCTAACCAGCCCCTCGGCGGAAGCAGGAAGTGGGACAGGAAGTCCCACTCCTACTGAAGCCCCCACTCCCCCCCCAAAAAAATTACATGCCAAATGTGGCATGTATGGGGGTGAGGAGTGGATTGAGAAGGGGTCATTTTTTTGGGTGGAACACCCCTTTAAAAACCAATATTTTCTGCTAGAAAATTACTTGGAACCACCAAACATTATATATATTTTAGCAGAGACAAAGATGGCAATTGCTGCAATATTTTATGTCACACTGCATTTGCCCACTTCATTGAATAATAAAAACCATAAAAACAAAACAGTAAAGTTAGCCCATTTTTTTTTTCATTTTAATGTGAAAGATGATGTTATGCCGTACGAATCGTGAGAGAATCGTCATCTATCTTGTAAGCAAAAAAATTGCAGTTGTCGTTTTAGCCAGAATCGTGCAGCTCTATACCGTGCAACATAAAAAGTTGCAAAGACTACCATAGAGTCATTTTCTAGCAAAAAACAAATGATGATTTTTTTTCTCAGTCTGCTGCAGTGTGTCGGCTTGTATTTATAATGGCTGCTCTGTATGTAGCTTCTGACAGGCTGTGCAAGCAGGCCCGTATCTCCGGAACCATAAATGATAGCCATCCCATATTTTGACCGGTTGTGGGGTAGGTCTTCAACTGACTACCCCCCAAATGTGAGGTTTCTGTGACCTCTGGTCATCGAGCTACAACCCCTGAAGTCGATCTAAAAAAAAAAAAAAAAAAAAAAAAACTTTTTTTTTTTTTTGGGGGGCAAATGGGCCTATCTTGAGAAAGGGGCCTGGAGCTGCAGCTCCATCAGCCCCTCTGTTAATCCGGCCCTGGTTAAAAACGAACTACTCTAAGCAGGAGAGCACATCGTGGTCAGTTCTCTAGCTAAGCTGGGAACTCTGTGAACTCTCCTCCAATAATCAGACTTGTCCTGACACGCCCCCACTGCACAGCCATTCACTGGGAAGCTTAGTGTGCTGTTGCTTCTCCTTCATCAGCTCTTATGCAGCTGAGAACAAAGTCACACAAATGTTTTGCCTTTCATTTCTATTTTAAATCGAATGGGATGTTTTACAAGGTGATCGTTTACAATCACTTTTACAGACAGAAGTATGCAAAATCCTGCCAAAGCTTTTAGTAATATTTATGCCTGATATGATCTGTCACCTGTACTCAAGCTATTATACTTTGAATTTCAGTTAAGCATAGATTGTACAATTATTAATCCATCCATTGATTTCTAAATGTCTTGGCCCTACGTCTTTCTGTAGCTTACAGAGCCAATTAGTGTAAAGTGATGAGTAAAAACCTGTTTGCAGGAAAAAACACGTTTTAATGTAACCTGTTTCTGTTATGCTAAGTGTGAGCTTCACAACACAAGGCAGCAGTATCAAAAGCACATCAATGTATTTTTGCATTTTAATGTTCTAACAAGATATTGACGTTCCTACACATTACAGTGCCTTAAAAAAATATTCATACCCCTTGAAAGTTTCCACATTTTGTCATGTTACGAAAATCCATCGGATTAGATTCCATCAGATATCCAATCGTGTGTACGAGGCTTAATAGTTGCCCTGTGGACTTATTCTCCCACTTAAGCTGTGGATCTCTCCAGAGTTACCATAGGCCTCTTGGCTGCTTTTCAGATTAATGCTCTCCTTGCCCGGCCTGTTAGTTTAGGTGGACGGCCATGTCTTGGTAGGTTTACAGTTGTGCCATACTCTTTCCATTTTCGGATGATGGATTGAACAGTGCTCAGTGAGATGTTCAAAGCTTGGGATATTTTTTTATAACCTATCTTTGCTTTAAACTTCTCCACAACATTATCCCTGACCTGTTTGGTGTGTTCCCTGTACTTCATGATGCTGTTTGTTTAGTAAGGTTCTCTAACAAAGCTCTGAGGGCTTCACGGAACAGCTGTATTTATGCTGAGATTAAATTACACACAGGTGGGCTCTATTTACTAATTTGGTTTCTTTCTCAAGGCAATTGGTTCCACTAGATTTTAGTTAGGGGTATTATAGTGAAGTGGGCTAAATACAAATGCACGCCACACTTTTCAGATATTTATTTGTAAAAAAAAAAAGAAAAACATTTATAATTTTCCTTCCACTTCACAATTATGAGCCACTTTGTGTTGGTCTATCAAATACAATCCCAATAAAAATACATTTACATTTATGGTTGTATCATGACAAAATGTGGAAAATTTCAAGGCGTATGAATACTTTTTCAAGGCACTGTATATTACTGTTATATTTCATATCAAATCTATGTTAACTCATAGTTAACACCTCGCTTCTTCTGACAATATAGTAGCTTTGTACAAAGACCTTATATCACAATTAATTCAACTTACATTATCTTACCTACTGACCTACTCTTGCAGTAAACTTTCAGAATGTATGAAAAAATGGTGAATAAATTAATAGAATACTGTTGTAATCCAAGCAAAAAGAGATTTCAAAAACGTTTCAACCTGAGAGTACAATGTTTAAAGTAACAAGAGTAAAACCTTACTTTTTTTGCCTCGGTACATCAGCAGCCAAAGAACCCTTCAGAACAGAGGTCCATATTTAACAGTGTCCTATTTTTGGATCATTGGAAACCCTTGCTGAATTTGATTTCTGTTTTGGAGGCTAACAAACTATTGAACATTACCAAGACATATCAAAGATTGCTAGGGCTGCACAAATTGACACCAACATTCCTTTCTATATTTGAAGTCAAACCCAGAACTGAATGAGAATTACCAAGAAATGTTACAGTTACGATTCTAGCACTATTTTTCTGCATTTCATTTAAACTATATATCTTATATACAGTATTTCATATATGGCATTCTTTTCTTGTCTTGCATTATTTAACTTTTGGGGCTCTATTCCAGGTATTATTTAGAAATTAAGATATTTATGTTCTTTTTACTCTTCTACTAGATCCCACTTGCATAGTTTCTCTGTGATAATTTGTATGATTTATCGTATTCTCCTAATAATGTTTTGCTGTCGATTATTTCTCAAAACCTAATAATATGTTTCAAATCATGTTTAATATATGATGTGCTGTGATTGGGTCAGCCACACAACAAAAGAAGGGATTTAATCAGCTAGCTACCGCCTCTAGTCAATTTGCCGATGTCCTTTTTCTCTTTTTCCTAGTACCACATAACGTTAATCTACACCCTGCTGGTGTCCCTCCCCCTACCCCATGACAGGTCCTCTTAAATATAAAATCTGGGGTCAAAAAGACCTTAAATCTCATATTTAGACTTAAATGCAATAAAAAAAACAGTTGTCATTTAAAAAAATGACAACAGGAAAATATGCCTTTCAGAAGCACGGGCGGAAGTGACGTTTTGACGTCGCTTCCGCCCCGCTAGGCTATGGAGACGGGTGGGGGCCATCTTGCCCTCACTCGTATCCCAGAAATGGAGGCTGAAGGACCCGATCGCCTCTCCCACCACCGATAACGGTGATCTCGCTGCGAATACCACCGTTATCGTTAACAGGACCGCTCACAGGAAAGATGGATATCTCGTTTGTGGCAGCAGCTGCTGCCGTTAACGAGATATCCATCTTTAAATTGCCGACGTATATATACCTGAGCGGGTCCTTAACCACTTAAGACCCGGACCAATACGCTGGTAAATGACCCAAGGTGTTTTTGCGATTCGGCACTGCGTCGCTTTAACAGACAATTGCGCGGTCGTGCGACGTGGCTCCCAAACAAAATTTGCGTCCTTTTCTTCCCACAAATAGAGCTTTCTTTTGGTGGTATTTGATCACCTCTGCGATTTTTATTTTTTGCGCTATATACAAAAATAGAGCGACATTTTTGGAAAAAAAACACTATTTTTTACTTTTTGTTAAAAAAAAATCAAATAAACTAAATTTTAGTCAAACATTTAGGCCAAAATTTATTTAGCCACATGTCTTTAGTAAAAAAAAAAAATCGCAATAAAAAAAAATAGCTACCTAGCGGGAACAGCGACACTAATACAGCGATCAGAAAAATGATCGCTTAGTGACGCTGGCAATAGGGAGTGTGAAAGGGTTAACTAGGGCGGTGATCAGGGGGTTAAAACTTTATTAGGGGGGGTGGGGGGGCTATCCTGAACCTAACACTAACTGTTTTTTACAGTGCCTGTCACACTGACACTAAATGCAGTGATTAAATCACTGCATTCAGTAACACTGTGACAGGGGGGTGGGGGGGGGGGCGATCACAAGGGGTTAATATGCCTATGTGAGTGTGTGTCAGTGTTGTGTTGGTGCACACTTACTTGTCATGTCTTCTCTCATCAGCAGCGCTGGGAAACAGCGCTGCGATGAGAGAATACATCATTTCCTCCTTCCTGTGTAAACACAGGAGGAGGAAGTGACAGG
Source organism: Rana kukunoris (assembly GCA_029574335.1). Taxonomy (NCBI): domain Eukaryota; kingdom Metazoa; phylum Chordata; class Amphibia; order Anura; family Ranidae; genus Rana; species Rana kukunoris. The sequence goes on from CM056049.1 coordinate 295,876,518, forward strand.
CTGGGAGCGCGCTCCCATTGGCTGGGAGCGATCGCGGGGGGGCGGAAAACACGGACATCCGCCCGCAGATCCCGGATCGCTCCCAGAGGTAGGGAGACCCCCGCACGCCGCGGAGGGGGTCCCGATGGGACCCCCGAACCGCACTCAGGCGGGGACGTAAATTTACGCCCTTGTGCCTGTACGAGCCATGTTGTGGCCGTATATGTGCGTGCGGGGGTCTTTAAGTGGTTAACTGGTTAAATAGAACTTAAATACCTGAAAGCATGCTGTACATCCCTGTGCTGCTTCTACATCATTATGAAATTACAGGCCTTGGCATAATAATGACCACGGTGCACTGCCTAATGGAAGCAAATTAATGTGGAGTCACTATACTGTTTGGCAGGAGTGCAGGCATCACAAGACTGGCTAAACGCGATTCAAATTTGGCAGGTCAAACTGTTCATGTATTTATATTACAGACTGTGTATTTAACAGCTTGCCCGGAGTTCAGCTTTGACAGTTCTGACATATAATTCTAAGATAATAGTGGTTGTGAGGTGGAAGTGTTATATGCCAAATAGCAGAAAAAACAGGAAATCTCTGAGGTTGTGTTCACTAGCTCTTGGGTCAGGAAACAGACAGTGCAGGTGCATTATTTAAGAGCTTGTCAAGGATGATCTCCTACAGTTCACTGTTCTAGAATAAGTGCTTGCTGTAAGTGTGAGAATTTATTAAACTGTTTCCCACTGTAATGTTTAGCACATTTTTTGTATTTTTTTTTTTATTGCATGCAATATTTATGGGGATTGAACAGTTTCTCTGATGTCTAATGTTTCATACCATTACAAAAACTAGAATTTATGAGTGCATTATTTATTTAGACCCATCAATATGCTGCATGCTTTACAAGGATGTAATAAAGTATACATAAAGCAATAAATGCGCAATGCAAGATAGAGATTGGGAAGGATCACCTAAAAAGAGGATAGCTATTTGACATAATTCCAGGTACATTTCCTTTATGATAAGACTACTAAATGACTTATTAAATATAAGCCAATAATGAGTATTATATTATAGTGTTACTGTGGGTATTGATAAGTGAGGCAGGGAGGGCAGCAAAGTGAATTGATTGCCATTAGGTGTCACTTGCAAATTTCCTGGCAATTTCACACAAGAATGGAAAGCTCTAGCACTTGTATTAGAATTTTAATCAGCATGTATGCTTCTGAAGGGTGCTCACAACAAGTATTTCTTTTGTGACGGTCATATAAGTATCAGTTTCTAATGGATCTCCAAAAAAAAGACTAGTAATGTAGCATTTTAGCATAGTGCAAGAAGCATATGTTTTCTTCATGTTTTACCATAACTACAGTGCCTTGAAAAAGTATTCATGCCCCTTGAAATTTTCCACATTTTGTCATGTTACAACCAAATACGTAAATGTATTTGATTGGGATTTTATGTGATAGACCAACACAAAGTGGCATATACTGTGTATACTTGAGTATAAGCCAAGTTTTTCAGCCCCTTTTTTTAGGGGTGAAAATACCCCCCCTCAGCTTATACTCGAGTCAGTACCTGAATTCTTGGCAGGCGTCCATTTTTTTTAAAGTCGTGGCTTCCTCCTGGCGTTCCATTCCGTGATAGGCATTTGACACTAGGTTCTGCCTGTCACGGAGGTCCTCTCATCCTCGGACAGTTTCCCAGCAGACACTGTGTTCAGTGTTCTGCCAATCGCAGACGTCCTCTTGTTCGAGGATAAAAGAATGTCTATGATTGGCGGAACACTGAACACAGTGTCTGCTGGGAAACTGAGTCCGAGGATGAGCAGACCTCCATGATAGGCGTAACACAGTGTCAAATGCCTATCATGGAATGGAAAGCCAGGAGGAAGCCGCGACTTTTAAAAAATGTACGCTTGTCAAGAATGCAGCTATTTGGGCACAGTCTCTGTGATAGGCGGAACACAGTGTCAATTGCCTATCATGGAACGGAACGCCAGGAGGAAGCCGCGACATTTAAAAAATGAACGCCTGTCAAGAATGCAGGTACTCGGGCATAGTGAGACTGTAATGGGCACAGCGAGGTATGGCACAGTGAGACTGCAATGGGCACAGTGAGGTATGGCACAGTGAGACTAATGGGCACAGCGAGGTATGGCACAGTGAGACTGCAATGGGCACAGCGAGGTATGGCACAGTGAGACTGCAATGGGCAGTGAGGTATGGCACAGCGAGACTGTAATGGGCACAGCGAGGTATGGCACAGTGAGACTGTAATGGGCACAGTGAGGTACGGCACAGTGAGACTGCAATGGGCATAGTGAGGTATGGCGCAGTGAGACTATAATGGGCACAGTGGTGTTGCAATGGGCACAGTGGGGTATGGCACAGTGAGGTTGCAATGAGCACAGTGAGGCATGCAAATGGGCATTGTTGACCATCTTTTCCCGCTTGCAGTGGCTGCTGCATTCTCACCCTTGGCTTATACTGGAGTCAATACTTTTTCCCATTTTTTGTGGTAAAATTAGGTCCTTGTGAAAGGTAAGGAAAATGATAAATGGTTTTCTCTTTATTTACAAATTAAATATGTGAAAAGTGTGGTGTATTCAGCCCCCATGAGTCAATTCTTTGTAGAACCACCTTTCACTGTAATTAGAGCTGCAGGTCTTTTTGGGTCTGTCACTACCAGCTTTGCACATCTACATAGTGACACTTTTGACCATTCTTCTTTGCAAAATAGCTTAAGCTCTTTTATATTGGATGGAGAGTGTCTGTGGACAGCAATTTTAAATCTTGCCACAGATTCTCAATTGGATTTAGGTCTGGGATTTGACTGGGCCATGCTAATACATGAATATGCTTTAAACTAAACCATTCCATTGTAGCTCTAGCTGTATGTTTAGGGTTGTTGTCCTACTGGAAGGTGAACCTCTACCCCAGTCTCAAGTCTTTTGTAGACTCTTAACAGGTATTGCCCTGTATTTGGCTCCATACATCTTACCATCAACTCTGACCAGCTTCTCTGTCCCTGCTGAAAAAAAGCATCCCCACATGTCAGGATGGTGTATTCAGGGTGATGTGTAGTGTTTGTTTTCCGGCACACATAGCGTTTTGCTTTTAGGCCAAAAAGTAAAATTTTGGTCTCATATGACCAGAGCACCTTCTTTCACATGTTTGTTGTGTCCCCCCCACATGGCTTCTCACAAACAACAAATGAGCATTCTTATGGCTTTCTTCTTGCCACTCTTCCATAAAGGCCAGATTTGTGGAGTGCACAAACTAATAGTTGTCTTGTGGACAGATTCTCCCACCTGAGCTGTGGATCTCTGCAGCTTCTCCAGAGTTACCATGGGCCTCTTGGCTGCTTCTCTGAATAATGCTCTCCCTGCCTGGCCTGTCAGTTTAGGTGGACGGGCATGTCTTGGTAGATTTGCAGGTATGTATCACTCTTTCCATTTTCAGGTGATGGATTGAACAGTGTTCTGTGAGATGTTCAAAGCTTGGGATATTTTTTTTATAACCTAACCCTGCTGTAAACTTTTCCACAATGTTATTCCTGACCTACCTGGTGTGTTCCTTGGCCTTTATTATGGAGTTTGTTCATTAAGATTCTTTAAAGAAACCTCTGAGGGCTTAACAGAACATCTATATTTAAACTGAGATTAAATTACACACAGGTGGACACTGTTTACCAATTAGGTGACTTCTAGAGGCAATCATTTTCCTTTAACTTCAATTATGTGCCACTTTGTGTTGGTCTATCACATAAAATCCCAATAAAATAAATTTACGTTTTTGGTTGTAACATGACAAAATGTGGAAAATTTTAAGGGGTAGGGATACTTTTTCAAGGCACTGTAATATACAAAAACTGTTAACCAAGTTCCTGGCACATCAACATTCTTTACGATTATCCAAACCATAGCTATGGAGTCCTCTCAGTGCAGTGGAAAAAGGGAGCGCTGCTGGGTAAATGCAATGCAAATACCACCCCACTTAATACCACCATTGGTGACTGTGTTCTTCTCTATAAGACAACTCAACTTTACAACTGATTGTAGTTGCCACTGCAGCCGACAAACATGTTTAAATACCGTATTTATCGGCATATAACATGCACTTTTTCCCACTTAAAATCAGGGGGAAATCGTGGGTGCGTGTTATACGCCGATATCACTTTCTTTTTTACCATGGGTGGGGATTGGGCGGTGGTGTCATGCCAGCCATCCCGCCTCTCCTGGGACAGCCCGCTGGCATACTATAAAGATTATAAAAAAATCACTGCGAGTCCCTTCACATACTTTGAAGTGTCATAGCTTGCACATACCTCATTCTCCCTATAAAACGGGAAACCATGGTTTGTAAAAGGGTAAAAAAAAAAACTATTGGGATCTTCAAGGGAATCATTTGTAACAAAAAGAGAATACGGGGGAGTATGTTCATCATAATTATGTTGACCTTACCTAGCCAAGAATGTGAGAGAAAAGACCACTTCCGGAGATCATTCTTAATGGCGTTTAGAAGAGGGATATAGTTATGCCTAAAAAGGGAGTGAAGGTGGGGAGTCAGGTAAATGCCAAGATATTTCAGGCGTGATGGAACCCAGCGAAAGGGAAATAGGGGTCTCAGATGATCGGTTATTTGTTGGGGAACTGTTACATTCAAAATTTTGGATTTTGAAAGATTAATCTTAAAGTTGGAGAGGACTTGGAACGAGGAAAATTCAGACATCAGATTCGGCAGTGAAATACGTGGCTGTTGGATAAAGAATAAAATGTCATCAGCATAGCCTGCGTATTTATGTATTCTAGTGCCAACCTGGCTTTACCTAACTTTAAAGCTTATTACCAAGCAGTTATACTAGCATGGATAGCGGACTGGAAATATGCCTCCACCTCCAAATTATTATTAGTCCAATTGGAACATTCTTTTTGTGGCTCTGATCTCTCTATGATCCCTTGGATCCCATACTCTTTCAGAGACCTATCCCCTATTACCTCACCTCTTACTTTATCTTCCTTACAAATATGGGATGATCTACATAAGAAGTTAACATGGTCCTATGATTCCCCACTAACTCCCTTGACTTCTCACAGATACCTCGCCCCTGGTCTCATTGACTCAGGTTTCCAGACGTGGTCACCGGACGGTCCTCTCCTAATATATCATGTTGTTTCGTCCAACTGTATTAGGCCCTTGTCTGAGATTCTGGGTCATGATTTACCCTCATTCTTAGACAAATGGAGGTACAAGCAATTGAGTAGTTTTCTCCGTACACTTCCACATCCCTTAAGAGGTATCCCAGATCTCAACAGCATTGAACAAGTCTTTCTGCCTAGGGACCCTCCTATATGTTCTATATCCCAATTCTACAAGGCCCTTATAGACTTACAATGCCCTTTGTATCCGGAGTATTTATCCAGGTGGGAGAGGGATTTGGGGACTACTATTACAAATAAAGAAAATAATAAGATGCTCAAACTTACGCATGTCTCTTCCCTGGCTTCTTGCATGACTGAATCTAACTTCAGGCTTCTCACTAGGTGGCACCACACTCCTGCCAAGCTTCACCGTATGGATCCTTGTAATTCCCCACTCTGTTGGAGGAACTGCAGTCAAACCGCTACCCATGCCCAATATCTGGTGGTCTTGTCCCCTCATTGGGTGGAAGTTTTAAACCTGATATTCCAGATCACTGAGGTACAAATCCCCCTTGAACTGTGGACGGTTCTTTTCCATGCCACCTTTAGACCCATTGGCAAATACAAACGTTCACTTGTCCCACACCTTCTCAATGCATCTAGCGCTATTATCCCTTGTCTCTCCCCCCCCCCCCCCCCCCAAAGGGGTGTGTTGTAGCACCCACTGAGTACAAATCCCCCAGAACTGGTCGGTCCTTTTCCCATGCCACCCAGACCCCATTGGCAAATACAAACGTTCCCTCCCCCCCCACACACCTCAATGCAACAGCGCCCCCCACCACTAGGGGTCAACCTGAAATTCCTTCCATCAAAATAAGGTTGCAAAAGATTTCTGAGGTTAGTCTCATGGAAGAACTCACTCACGTTGCAAGAGACACCAGTGAACAATACTCCTTAATCTGGGCTTCCTGGTCTTCATTTATTTCTACACAGTGCTATTCAGATATCATTTCTTCGCCCCCTTACAGGTCTGAAACTACATAAGGCTTCTTGTCACCAAATTGTGGTCCTTGTTTCTACCGTATGGTTCCTCTTTATTGCTGAGGTCTTACTCATTTAGCAATGTGCTCGATACTATTGCCATGTGTCCCGGCTCTCCCCCTTACCTACCCTTTTCTGCTTGTCCACCCGCTATTTGCCCTAATATCTTTCTCTGCATCTTTTTTCTACCCTCTTTTCTCTTCCTTCCTTCTTCTTTCCCAACTCTTTCCTTCTCCCTTTTTTATAATCTCTTTGACTCTCTTTTCTCTTCCTATTTTATTATTTCTAAAATTGAATTACTTGTGTTCTCTATAATGCATCATTTGTTGTATCTTCCTATTTTACTACCCGTAATGATACTTCTTTAAAGTGTTGATTTACTGTTTTATTGTAATTTCTATCTCTTTCAATAAAAATATATTAAACAAAAAAAAAAAAAACAGAAATCACCCAAATGGCACTGATCAAAAGTTTACATACCTTGGAATGTTTGGCCTTGGTACAGACACAGAAGGTGGCACACACAAGTTAAAAGGACAATTAAAGGTTAATTTCCCACATTTGTGGCTTTTTAAATCACAATTAGTGTCTGTATAAATAGTCAGAGTTTGTTAGCTCTCACATGGATGCACTAGCAGGCTAGACACTGAGCCACGAGGAGTTAGAAAAGAACAGTCAAAAGACCTGCATAACAAGATAAGGAGCTTTACAAAGATGGAAATAGATATAGAAAGATATCCAAAGCCTTGAATATGACAGTCAGTACTGTTTAATTCAAGATTTTCCTAGCTTGTGACGGAAAATATTAGTTATATGAGGACAGGAGGCGAGTATCTTGCATTTATCTTTCTTTATTAAATGCTCATAGCAGAAAAAATTGTTTTCTTTCCGTTTTAAGTAATTTATTAAAACTTTTTTTCCATAAAATGGTGGAAAAGGTGGAACTACAATTCCCAACAGTCTTAGCGAGTCTAAGCCACTCCTCTCGGAGGTATGTATATAAGGTACTGCCCTGTAGCATTTCTTCCTCTTTCTTGAGCGAATACCGGAACAGGATAAAACCAAGATGACTTAACAACAGGTCTTCTGACGGATGGTCCTTCTAATCGTGATGCCGGAACCAGGTACCCCAACGTGCGACCACCGAGTAGTCCAGGACTCTAAATAGAGAGACGGCACAAACTTCGTCCCAACGGGGACCCAGGAACCATTGCCTAAACTTCAAACGAAAACTTGGTATTGAGGTTCAATATCCTGAAAGAGAATAAAAGAAAATATCCGTGATAGGGTGGGTCGGGAGGGAAGATACTCGCCTCCTGTCCTCATATAACTAATATTTTCCGTCACAAGCTAGGAAAATCTTGAATTATATATCAGACAGGAGGCTCATATCTTGCAAGTTCAAAGCTATATAATAACTATATCTATACTAGCATACAAAAGAGAGGAATACACTCTACCTAAGAATTAATGACAGATAAAGATATATGATCCTCTGGTCTGAAGTAAAATTGGCGAAAAGTCGACTCTGACGACCAATCCGCTGCCAATAAGAGGTCCGATAGAGAACCCCCCGAAGTGACCACTTTAGTGGCCATAGCTCCCCTGGTCGAATGTGCGCCAAAGAGTGAAACGTCTATACCTGACATCCCCATCACTATTTTCACCCATCTAGCCAAAGTGGCCGACGATACCGGGTGATGTGGTTGTACATAGGAAATTAGCAGTTGTGAATAGTTAGAAGAACTTAGAGTTGATGTGCGCAACTCATATGCCTGGAGGCAGCGTACCACGCATAAGCGTGGGTGTGATGAAAACAGCGGGTAGAATACTGAGTGTAATTTCGTCTTGGTTCTGCGTACTACAGAGAACCTAACTCCATCTGGCGAGAATTGACGTCTAGAAATATCTAAGGCTCTCACATCCGAGATTCTTTTAATGGAGATTAGACATAATAACATGGTGAGTTTAAAGGAGAGAGTCTTTAAAGAGAGTTGATCGTTGTCTTCCCACGAGGAAAACAGTTGTAGAACCTTGGAAACATCCCAAGTGGACTGGTATCGCGGGCGTGGAGGGCGTGCATATTTAACGCCGCGAAGTAAGCGACATACTAAAAAATGTTGGCCTACCGGCGAACCCTCTACGGGAGAATGATATGCCGAGATAGCCGACCTATAAACATTGAGGGAACTATAGGATTTCCCTGACTCGTAAGCTTCAGCTAGGTAGTTCACTACCGAGGAGACAGGAGCCTGAACGGGATCAATCTGTCGTCTATCACACCAACGAATCCATAGTCCCCAGGCAGATCGGTATGCCGATCTAGTCCCTGGGGCCCAGGCCAAGGTGAGGAGGGCTCTAGCTGATTGTGAAAAATCTGCACTAGATTCTGGCACCCTGAAACCAACCAAGCCAGGAGTAGCATCTTGTCTTCCAGAAGTAATGGATGAGGGCCCTTGGTCGGATTTGTCAGTAGGTGTGTTGAGTGGGGAAGGAGTCTGGGGTAGTCGATCGACATTCCCAGAATCAGAGGAAACCACGGTTGTGTGGGCCACCAAGGGGTGATCAGAACTAGAGTAGCCTTCTGATAGACTATGTGGAGAAGAAGTCTGGTGATCAGTGTGAAGGGGGGGAATGCGTAATGTATCCCTTCGGGCCACTGTTGGAGAAACGCGTCTACAGCTGTTGCCTCCGGATCCGGTCTCCAGCTGTAATAACGGACCAACTGCCGGTTGAGTCTCGAGGCGAACAGATCTGTGTGAAACGGACCCCAGAGAGTCTGCAGTACTAGAAAAACCGATCTGTCCAGCGTCCAATCGCTGGAATCCGTGAGATATCGGGAGTTCCAGTCTGCCACACAGTTGGAAATCCCTGGGATGTATTCCGCCAACGGAATAATGTTGCGAGATAGGCAGAAATTCCAGAATTTGGATGCGATGTCTGCTAAAATCTTGGATTTCGCGCCCCCTAGGCGATTGATATACTGTACCGCCGCTACATTGTCCATGCGTAAAAGGACGCAACAGTTGGATCTTTGAGAGAGAAAACTTTTGACGGCAAAGAATGCCGCCAGAAGTTCTAATGCATTGATGTGGAGGGATGATTCGTCCACGGACCAAGTCCCTCCTGTGGTGTGTCTGCCACAACGAGCTCCCCAGCCCTGACGACTCGCATCTGATTCTAGGATGATGTCCGGGCGAGAGTTGAAAATAGTTTTGCCGTTCCATTCGACGGCATGTCGAAGCCACCACCTTAATTCCTCCTCCGATTCCGAACAAAGGGAGACTTTGTCTGAATAACGGAGACCTTGTCGTAAATGTAGAGTCCTGAGGCGTTGTAGGGCCCGATAGTGTAATGGGGCTGGGAAAATTGCTTGAATGGACGCCGAAAGGAGTCCGACTATTCGAGAGAGCACTCTTAATGATATCTGACCCTTGCGTAGAACCGCTCTGATCTCCTTCCTGATCAGGGTCAGTTTGGACTTTGGTAGTCGTAAGACTGCCTGTCTGGTGTCTACGGAGAAACCTAAAAACTCCATCTCTTGAGCTGGAGTTAGAATAGACTTTGAATGATTGATAAGGAAACCCAGTTCCTCCAAAAGTGTGACTGTCCAACCTTTGTGTAGCTCGGCTAGTGTTTTTGAATGAGCCATAATTAGAAGATCGTCTAGATAAATTATCAGGCGAACTCCTCTGCATCGTAGTGCCGCCACTACAGGTTTCATTATTTTGGTGAAGCACCATGGGGCTGAGGATAGGCCGAAAGGTAGGCAAGTAAATTGCCACATACGATCTCTCCATTGGAATCTCAGAAATTTCTGAGAGGATTGGTGCATAGGTATCGTTAGGTACGCATCTTTGAGGTCTATCTTGACCAGCCAATCCCCCAGGATAAGGAGATCTCTCAATAAATGTATGCCCTCCATTTTGAAATGGTGGTATGTCACAAACTGGTTTAAGTTCTTCAAATTGATCACTGGTCGGAAACCTCCATCTTTCTTCCTTACTAAGAAGAGGTTGCTTACAAACCCGGGAGAAAAAGGATCTACTTCTATCACCGCCTGCTTTGAGATAAGATTCTGCAGTTCCTCGTCTATGAGGAGCGCATTTTGGGATGAAAGATGTGTGGGTTGTGGTAGCATTGGCAAGCTCGGTTGAGATATGAAGTCTATTTGGTAGCCCGCAATTGCGGACAGAATCCAAACGTCTGCTGTAATCGTGTACCAGACGTGGATAAAATGTTTCAGTCTGCCCCCTATAGGTATATGTGTATGGTAATTCGTAAACACACTTACCGGAGGGAGGGCGGGATCTGGGAAAACCTCTGCCACCGCGTCCTCTCCATGGGCGTCCTCTAGGCGGGAAGAATGGAGCTGGCTGTGCCAGCGGGACCGGATACTGTTGCTGTAAGGTTGCATAGGTTTGAGCGGGTGCTCTAGAATAGGCCCTGTAATAATTGCTTCGGCCGGCAGATCGGCCTCTTCCTCTGCCGGCCCTGTTAAAAACCTTGGAAGTATAGCCGGACTTCTTTAGAGAAGTCTGGGCCTTGTCCAGGCTATTAAAGAGGCCCACAAATCTATTTATGTTCTTCATCAGATCCTCCCCGAACAGGAGACCTTCTGCTGAGGGGCCAGGTTCTGACTCCGCTAAGTGCGAGAGCTGCGGGTCGAGTTTCATTAAAATGGATCTGCGCCGTTCAGTAGCGCAAGTAGTGTTGGCCGAACCTAACAGGCATATGGCCCGTTGTGCCCATCCTCTCAGTTGGACTAAGTCCACTGAACCATCAGTGGAAGCAGCGTGTTCAGACAAATTCAGTATTTTTGTCAAGGGGCCTAATATGTCTAAAATACGATCCTGGATCGTTTTGAAGGAACGTTCTATGCCCTTCTTCGCATACTTGCCTGATTTTGTCAAGTATTTTAGTAAAACCGGGTCAATCTCAGGTGTAACTGTCACCTTCTTTGGGATGGATGGTCTGGGACATTCTGCTCTAAGTTTATTTCTGTTAGTCCTATCTAGGGTCCTTCTTGTCCAATGTTCCACATATTGGGAAACTTGTGGAAGAGGAGCCCAATCCCCGGATCTGGGGTGAGAAATACTTTCAGGGTTAAAGAATGGTTCTCCTAAGGAGTCCAAAATTGTTTCGGTTGGTATATCCGAATTGGCTTCCATCTCATTAGCCATTTGCCCAGCCTCCTCTTGGTCGGAATCAATGTCATCAGCTGCTGACAACAGTGATCCTTCAGAAGCATCATAATCTGAGTCCTCAATAAATGAGTCCGGTTTAGCCCGGTGGGTAAGTTTAAATTTCTTATGGGAAAACTCCTTGGATAACAAGGGTCGTTCATTGTCAGGATGGCTGGGTTGGCAGGCCGTGGAGGGTCCTGCCTCATGCATGGATTGTACTTCCCCTGCCGGGGAGTCGGTGCAAGTGTTTAAGTGCTTGCGTTTATAAGGGGCCTTGCCCTTTTTAACCACTACTGTTTGAGTATTGTGGGGTTTAAAATTATGTGCTAATGCAGCCTGAATGGAGCTAGCTATGAGCTCTTGTATCTGGTTTGCAGTTAGTAGCTGCGGAGTCTCAGGGTTGAAATCTGGACTTGAGATATCCTTTTGGTTAAGAGTAGACCGCTCTGCCATTATGAAAGAGATCTGAAAATAGTAACTAAGTCTCTGAGGGTAAACCTAGACTTGTACAGACCTAAATGAATGGTCACCCAATGCTAAGGATGTGTATTTTTAACAGGAGGAAACGAACTGACAGGGCCTCTACCTGATCCAAGCACCGCTCGCCGCTATCTGATGTATAGTAAGGTAGCGCGGGCTAAGATAGAGTCGTAGTCTCGTGAGACTACAAGAAAAAACCTGTGATTGGTCAAATTTTTCCCTCTCTCCCGCCTCTAAACGAGATGCGCGGGAGAGAGAGAGGGTGTGTGCGCGCTTGTAGATGCCGGTCCTGTGAGAACTTGTATCGAATCTGCGTCAGGCGAGATGACGCCCCAAGATGGCGTAATCCCGCGAGACAACGGAACAGTGTGTGGACGGACGTGAGGGGAATACCCAAACACACTAAATAGGGGTACAAAGTAGCGAATGAGAATGTATCCCAACCGGGAGGATGGGACAACGAAAAACAAAGCAATAAAACAAATACTCCTAAACCAGTGAAGCGCAAGGAAACCGTGAAAGGGCAAAATTGAGACAGAGAGGGGAAAGGGGGGGAACCCCCAAGATAGGGATATTAATGACAATAATAATAATAACAATAGATACCAAAAATTAATAATAATAATAATTGATAATATATATGAAAATTACAAGAAACACAATTAGGCTACTATACTTATCTTTTCTTTGCCATGAGCAGAAAGAAAGAGGAAGAAATGCTACAGGGCAGTACCTTATATACATACCTCCGAGAGGAGTGGCTTAGACTCGCTAAGACTGTTGGGAATTGTAGTTCCACCTTTTCCACCATTTTATGGAAAAAAAGTTTTAATAAATTACTTAAAACGGAAAGAAAACAATTTTTTCTGCTATGAGCATTTAATAAAGAAAGATAAATGCAAGATATGAGCCTCCTGTCTGATATATAACTACTTATTAGGAAGATGAAAATTAGGGGCTCTTTTGATAACAAGCCATGGTCAGGTAGACCAAGAAAGATTACAGCCACAACTGGCGGAAGAATTGCTCAGGATACAAAGAAAAACCAGCAGGTAACCGCAGGAAAATACAGGCTGCTCCCCCAAAAAGACTGTGTGGTTGTTTTTAAGGAGCACAATTGAACAATACTTTAACAAAATAAGAGCTTCATCGTTGAGCTGCCAGAAGAAAGCCTTTACTGTGTCAATGCCACGAAAAAAAGCAAACAAGGCATGTCAAGGTGTTGTTGGGCATGTTGTAACCAGGCTTTTTTGTGGAACTTGTAAAGGAAAGGCTTCCTTCTGGCAACTTGATCATGCTGCTCTTTTTTGTTCAAGTATCATGGTATTAGTCATCGCTAATGGTGCAGCAGAAAACATATAGCACAGTAAGGAAGGTTTGGGTTCCAGAATGATAGGACAGTCAAAATTAGAAGCAGCGCCCCCCCCCCCCCCCCCCCCCCCCCCCCCCCCCCACAGTTGCAGAATGCAGGCCACCCGCATACCGGAAGCAGTGCGGCCGCTTTATGGAGGCACTAGACTAATTTGCCTCTCAGCCCAGTCTGCCCCATAAGACTGGCGCTGCACTAATAATGTAGCGCAAGCCGGTGGGGACACTTTCCATGCTGCCCTCCTGCAAAGTGCTGCTCTAGGCTTGGGCAGGATACAGCGTTGGAAGTAACCACCTCAATACGAGATCGTATGGCGGTATTGAGTTGGTTAAAATAAGCAGTTTGCTCCAAAAGCCGAACCAGTACAAGACAATTACTTTAAAGTTTGGAGTTGCTTCAGGATGAAGTAAGTTAGACCAGTGTTTCTCAAATCCAGTCCTCAAGGAGCCCCAAACAGGTCATTTTTTCAGGATTTCCCTCAGATGAAACGGCTGTGGTAAATACCAAGACAGTGAAACTGATCAAATCACCTGTGCAAAACAATGGTAAGCCTGAAAACATGACCTGCTAGGGCGCCTTGAGGACCGGAGCTAAGAAACACTTCTGCCAGTGTAAACATTAAACTTACAATTCTCTTCTTAAAGTCGTCATAAACCCTTATCTATATCCAATTAAGTGACTAGCCTCAGGTGATATACAGAGATCAAACAAATCCTGCTACACAAGTTGTAGCTGTGTAACTACAGCAGTCTCTCTCCTACGTCCATTCAAAGTGCAGAATTACCCAGGATCTCTCATCTCTGAAAAGAAGGGGCGTAGAGCCGATGTTACATCAGTGAGAAGAGCGCCAAGAGCAGCTTGGAGGAAAGGGACACACCTCCCTTCACACAGCAACAGATTTGAGGCTGTCAAACACAGGATGTGGCCTACCCTGTCATTTTTTTCCTGGTGTCAGAAAACCCCATCAGAAGTGACTCTGATAGAGGAATGAGGCAGCAGACAGAAATGACACTTCTTGGTTTTGATTGAAACACACGCACACTTTACAGGAACATGCTTTATTCAGATTTCATGTCTGAGGTTTAAAAAATAACACTTTCTGGGTCAACTGCCCTCTGCTGTAGACCTTATCTCCCAGTTCAATAGATATATTTAGGGCCAGTGTTGCAGCTATAAGTGACCCATGTTATCGAACCATAATGGCTGCCATGAGTCAGTGAGCCAAGATCTGCTAAGTAGTGCAGCATGACTATAACTGACATTTGAAACCACTACCACTTTTAAAGATCTTGTATACCAGTAAGAAAGCTGAGATGGTAGGAGTCTGGGTGGCTGTGAGTGATATCACTAACTGTCCAGTGCAATCCATCCAAAATGGTTCTGCAAAACAAGCATGTAGGCAGCTGGATGTGGATGTGTGAAGGAGAGCTTGGCAAATGTATTTGGAACATACAGACAAGCAATTACAGTATATTATGTGCAAATAACCAGTAAGACCTCAGGGCCCAATCTTACACATAATAGATTTACCATCACAGGACAGCTTGCCCAAAGCATTTCCACAACCCCCTACTAAAACAAACAAACAAACAAAAAAAAAACACATTTACTGGATCATTTTTAAAAACAAATTGCACAAAAAATGGCAATAACCCATGATTAATAAATGAGTCATGAAGGTAAGGAGGGATCTATGTGTTTCCATACACTTATTTGATTCAAACAACCCTTTGCGATGCACAGTTGTACTAGACAAGTCTGGTTGTGATAACACATTCATTCTGGGTTCTGATATGTCGAATTGATACTCTACAGCCTCTCCATGCAAAGAGATTTTAGTGAAATATGTCAACACTAATTACTATTATTTTCATGCTGCGAGACAATTTAAAAAAAGTAAGTTTTCTGCAGTGCATGAGCTTGCTTTAAAACTAAGTGCTACCTCATCTAATATGGATTTTAAAAGGTACCTATTTTAAATCCCCCCCAAAAACCACCAGGCATAAAAAGATGGCAGCTTAGATTTAAAAAATAGAACACGGGGGTGCATGCGTGGCGCGATGCTGAGAGGACTCACCTGAGACGCGCTCTACGAGACCCGGGCTTTCTGGGCGGATTACCCAGGGCTTTTTAGCACTTTCAGCTTCGATTTCACCGTACACCCCTGTGGGAATACCTGGTGCATGCCATCCTCTAGGAAGAAGCGGAATCAAAGCTCCAGACATACCCTCACCAACTTTCTCCTCGATATGGAGCAGAGACACAGGAAGGGGTCCCAAGATGGCGCCGGCCAGCACGAGGAAATCCAAGCCTGCACAGACTCTTACCCACCCATGCCTTTCCCAGATCAGCACAACAGTGAGTACAACTCCCCTCTCTCCAAAGCGGATCTGGATGCAAGCCTAACAGCAATATTTAATAAGCTGGTGGAAAAAAATTAAAAAGAAGTCCATAACTCTACAGCAGCTCTTTCCCAGGAGATTGCCAGCATTGGCAACCGTACTGATCTCCTTGAAACAAAACATGACGAGCTCTCCCAGGCTCACAATGACCTTAGAAAAGACTATGAGAATTTAGCTGACAACTTTGCCTTTATGCAGGCACAGGTGGAGGACCTTGACAACCGAAATCGCCGCCATAATATCAGGCTGCGCGGGGTCCCTGAAATAGTCACAGATCTGATGCCTGCAGTATCAAAGTTCTTTCATGGTCTTTTACCAGATAAACCACCATTTGCCTTAATTTGTGGCAGGATCCACAGAGCGCTTCGCCCCAAACCCCCCCCCCCCCCGACAATCCCCCAAGGGACATTATTATGTGTATGAGAGACTTCCTGATCAAAGAGGACATCATGCGTGCCTCTAGGAATTCCCCCAATCTCACTATGGAAGGCAAGAGAATCCAAATTTACCCAGATATTTCTCCTGCGACTCTGGACAGGAGACGCAGGATAAAAGAAGTCACCAACATCTTGCAAGCTGCCAAGATTAGGTATCGCTGGGGATTCCCCTTTAAGCTTACGATCCAGCATAATGAATCGACATACACGGTATACAATGTCATTGAGAGTAAGGAACTGCTGGTAAAACTGGGCCTATTAACCCAAGACCCTCTTGTCCGTCCCCCCACCACTCCTAGGCCTTCCCTGATTTGGTCTACCCCGTCCACCAGACGCAGTCAGAGAGACCAAAGAAGATTGATTCAATATTTTCAAAACCAAGCCTTCTGAGTCTGTGCGGTCAATTTGCAGTCATTCTCAAGTTATTGTTTTTCCTTTATTCCTTTTTACTATTTGTTCTCCTCACCAGAGAATGCTGCAGCACGGGACACTTCAACATCTCCTTCTTCAGAAGATCAACCAATAACTCACCCCAAGAGACTCTCCCCGGCTGCCTACCCATTCTTGACAGATTATGGTAGGTGACTTATCATGAGTTCATGGTCACACATCTTTGTCCCAACACCAATTAACAAATCCTTGTCCTATCCCTGGTATATTTTTGACCACAGCCATGTCCCTGCTCTTGAAACTTTCTGAATATTAAGATCACTCATGTTTCCAGGATTGCAGTGCCAATGACCAATGTTATTATATGTTGATGACTTTATTTTCACTATGTGGTCTCGGTGCGGCTGTTTCGCTTCATTGCACCATTCACTTCGGTGGGAGCTCCCGCCTTATCCGCCTTATGCACATATTAACCTCATTTTGCTTAACCTTTATTTTTTTCAAGATGCCTGGAGCATCCGTCGTCGCTAGATTGACCCCACTCCCACAGCCATACTCGACTGCTGCTCAGTTTTCGAATGGGGCATTGCTCGTGCGGTGTGTGGGCTAGGGACAAATTTGTCCCATGTCTTGCTACATGTTTTTGTTGTATGTTTGACAGGCCTTCTCCTGTCCCCAAAGTTTGTTCACTAATATTGTTAATTTTGTGGTTCACGCAGATGGCCAATAAGGCTACTTTTTTGATAAGCAACATTTTTGACAGTCACATGATAGATATTTTCACACGGTTTTATTACTCATCCATTGTATTATCTGTTGTTTCATTGCTCCATATCAGATATGTATGCCAAATCTATGTTCCCTCCTATAATGTATTCCGGTCTATACCTTTAATTATTGCATTTAAGTCAAAGTAATATAGTTTGGGCCAAGGCCCCAGGTTTTACGTCCTTATGGATTTTTCTCTGCTGATAGTATCCACAATGTCTGCCCATGGGTCTTAGGATTATTTCCCACAACACACAGGGTTTTAACTCACCCCACAAGCGCAAAAAGGCTTTTCAACATTACAAGAGACTGGGGGCAGATGTTGTCCTACTCCAAGAGACTAATTTTGCCACAAACAATCACCCCACATTTTTCAACAGATCATACAGTCAACACCATTACACTACTTTTTCTAACAAGACCCGAGGAGTGGCGATATTTATCCGCTATTCCGTCGATTACAATTGCGTCTGTGTATGCCCCAAATGATTCCCAAACTACCTTCTTTTCTAACTTTTTTAACACTCGATGGATTTCACTCTCCCCATATAATTCTAGGTGGAGACTTTAATTTAACAGCACATCCTGCCCTGGACAGAAGCAAAAACTCCCCCTCCTCCAAGTCGTTCTCCAAAACAATTAACAGACACATCAATAAGCTCCAACTCATCGATTCCTGGAGAGCTCACAACATAGGGATTAAAGCATATACACATTACTCCCACCCCCATGACTGCTACGCCAGGCTCGATTACATTTTCTGCACTCCTATCTTGCTAGCCAATTCATCTCAAGCACATATACATCCATGCCCATGGTCTGACCATGACATCACCTCTTTTGATACATCACATGTAGGCCTCTCCCCCTCATCATTTAATTGGCGCCTTAACGATTCCCTCCCAACGGACCCAGATAGTAAAAATTCCATCTCAACCCACATTGACAACTATTTCTTAGATAACATTAATGATGACACAACCCCTACTTCCCTTTGGGTTGCTCACAAAGCAGTCCTAAGAGGTCACATTATCAAACTTGCAGCAACTAAGAACAGGGAAAGACTGGCAGATATAAAATGTCTGACAAATGACTTAAATCAATTGTATAACAAACTACAACATTCGACATCTCCAGACATCACACAACAGATCCAATACAAACACAGGGCCCCTGACCTCATCCTATCGGCTGACACGGAAAGATCCCTTAGGTTTTCAAAGGCCAAATTTCTATTGCACAGTAACTCTCCCTCGGCAATGTTTGCCAGGACGTTGAATCAAGACACAAATCCCACACATGTATACAAATTACGAGACAATCATGGAAACCTCATCACACATCCACAAGGAGTACTTAATAGATTCACAGATTTTTACAAAAAGCTATAGTCTGACACAGGTACAGGATCAGATGCACATTCCAACTCCTGGCTGAACAACTTACAACTCCCTTCCTTAGATCACCATCAAACCGAATCCCTCAACAGACCCTGTACGATTGAGATTTCCCATGTAATCAAAACCCTTAAAGTGCCTACGGCCCCGGGCCCAGATGGGTTCACAACCTCCTATTATAAAAAAAAATCCCCCCCTTCTAGCTCCTAACCTTATGAAATTGTTCAATCGTGTTCTATTAGCTAACCTCTCCCTGATCCCTAAACCCGACAAGGACCACACCCTCCCCCAAAATGTTTACCCTATATCTGTATTAAATAATGATCTTAACATTTTTGGTAGAATCCTTGCGGACAGACTGGCCAAGGTTTTTCCTCCTTTAATACATCATGATCAATCAGGCTTCATACCAGGTAGACAGATAGTAGACAACATCAGGTTGGTAACTAATATTATCCAAGATGCTAATTTGAACTCGCGACAAGCCTGTCTCTTGAGTTTGGACATACATCAAGCTTTTGACAGCGTGAGCTGGTCCTACTTAAATAAGCTTCTTCCCAAGTTTGGAATTTCAGGCAATTTCCTACAGGGCTTTAATGCTCTATACCATTCGCCTCAAACTCGCATTAGGATCCCCACCAACAATTCAGAGTTCTTTCCACTGGGTAGAGACACAAGACAGGGGTGTCCCCTATCCCCACTCCTATTTGCACTGGCCATAGAGCCCCTAGCTCACACCATTAGGACCAACACTGATATTCAAGGGTACCTTAGGGATGACTTGGAATTTAAGATTAGTTTGTATGCTGATGATGCCCTGGTGTTCCTTACGGAACCTCTACTATCTATTCCGGTTCTCCTTGATACACTAAATACGTTCCATGCCCTCTCTTAAAATTAATACTAACAAATGTTCGGCCCTCCCACTTAATCTACCCCCGGACTTACAGAGTTCGCTACAAAACAACTTCCCATTTATTTGGTGTCCCCACTCCTTTAGATATCTGGGAGTCAATATTACCTCCTCACACTCACTTCTATACAAAGCTAATTATCTCCCCATCATTACACGCATAGGTTCTCTTCTGAACACCTGGTCCTCATATCACATCTCCTTTTTAGACAGAGTTTGTGCTATTAAAATGAATATTAGCCCTAAGTTACTATATTATTTTCGTTCCCTCCCTATACTCGTCCCCAAAACCAAGATTGAGGGCATTTAAAGAACCATCAACAAATTCATTTGGGCAGATAAGAAACCCAGATACAGCTATGCTCTCTTACACCGACCACAATCAAAAGGCGGCCTAGGCCTTCCTAATCTCTGGCATTATGCACCCTCATATGCAAACCTGTACCTGGGGGAGTGGGAGCGGGAATTCCTATTGGGGGAAAATGCGTCCATGTGCGCTGCCAACATTTTGATGTGGCAGCGATACATTGACGACATTTTTATTATATGGGACGGTCAGGAAAATGATCTAATAGAGTTGTTAAGATTAATGAACATAAACACCTTTAACCTTTTTTTTACCATGTCTTACCATGATACGGAAGTTAGTTTTTTGGACATTCGTGTCATGAAGGGACTGGATGGTAGTATCAGTACATCTCTATTCAGAAAGGAAACGGCAGGTAACACTTTGCTACATGCGGAAAGTTTCCATCCAAAATTTCTGAAAAAATCAATCCCTTACGGTCAATTCCTCCGCATTCGAAGGAATTGCTCCACAGACTCTGACTTTCAAAGAGAAAGTGATTCTCTAACAGAACGCCTGATGAGGAGAGGCTATACAAAAACCACCCTCAAAAAGGCTTTCAATAGAGTAAGAACTAGGGACAGGAGGTCTCTTGTCTTTAAATCTAAAACCAACAGTAAAAAGATAAAAGAGGAAACAAATACGAGAATTATTATAAATTTTTCAAATGAACATCAAGAAATTAGGAAAGCCATTTCAAAGTTTTGGCCTATCCTGACTGAGGATCCTATTTTGAAAAATTTAATTACTGACATTCCTCAGATTACCTATAAGAAGGTGTCCTCTATAGGAACGTTGCTAGTTCAAAGTGAATACAAAGGAAAGGATAAAAAAGATCCATGCAAGACCTTTGGCACGTACCCCTGTGGCTCCTGTGCGCAATGCGCAGTGATTGGAAGGAGAACCACACTGACATTGCCGAATGGGGATACCTTCTCCCTGAGACATTTTGCTAATTGCAGAACTCGGGGAGTGGTATACCTCATGCAATGTCAGTGTGGTTCATTTTATGTAGGTAAAACTAAGCAAGAACTGCGTAGCCGAGTGGATAAACACATGCATTCTATGCACATCTGTAATTTATACCTTCCACTAGGCAGACACATAGCTAAATATCATGGCTATCATATGCCAATTGTAAACTTTACGGTACTAGAACGGGTACACATTCCTGTAAGAGGAGGTGATTGGAACAAGATACTACTGCAACGCGAAATGCGTTGGATAAGGTACCTAAGAGCAACAACACCCCCTGGCTTAAACGAAAGTGAAAGCTTTAGACCCTTCTTGGAAGGATTTTTCTCTGGAAAAACCGATTAGATTTTTATCATTAAGAATCATAATTCCATATGCTCTATGACACCTTATTGGAGTTCTTTTTTCCTCCTTTTTATCAACAACATAGCCTTGGCCCTACCTCATGTCAATGAAGTACTTGATGCAGCCCTGCAGCTATGATTGAAATTAATCATGATTCTTGAAACAAGGGGTTTTGTATAAAGTTATTGTATATATATGTATTGTTTATATAATTTTTAATATTGTTCTTTCTTTGTTTAGAAAACATTTAGTTAAGTTTATGTATGCACTTTGTCCACACTATGTCAAAGCAGATGGACAGGGGAAGGAGCCATATCACCTTTGGGGAATATTGGCGGCTTATCTTTGTTGTGATTTGTGCCTGGGGGGGCCCATGCTACAATTGATCCCAGGGGTTGGCCTCTAGAGGATGATGGTTCTCCCTCTTTTTTAGCCGACTTAAAGTTCACTCATGCCCTATGCTCATCAGCTGCCGGGGGAGACGCGCTGGGTACTAACCCGGGCGTCTCCACTTCACCTCCAGGATGAAGGAGAGATTTCTCCCCTCCACCTGAGGGTGTTTTCCCATGGCAGCTGTGGTCTTTAGTTTTCTTTGACTTCCGGGGGTTTGGATTCAAACCCTGGAATACCCACATGCTTAGGATGTGGGCTTCAAAATCTGCCCACGCCCTGGCTCTCCTATTATTCTTAATACTGTAATTCTATAGTATTATAACCTTTACCCATTGTTGACTTTTTTTCTTATCCCAAGATCACCGCAATCTTGAGGGGTGTTAACAATAAGATACAAATGTTTCCCCCTCTCAAAACAAAATGGCCATAATCGCCGGTACTTAGAGTCATAATATATAGGTGTTTTCCTTTCTCAAAATGGCTATCCCGGAATTTTTAATTCCGTTCGGAAGCCAGGAGCTTTGTAACGCTGCAAGTTCTCCAGCAAAATGGCCACGCCGCATCCTTCGGTCACGGCAATGACTCTACATATAGGGGACTATGCTGTAAGCACATTACCCCTAGATAACAAAGCCCTAATGGAGAAGGAAACACGGGACTCATGTACTGTATATATATTTCTTTATACTTTTCTATATATACATTTTTTATTTTAAGATTTATCTGCGTTGTCTTACAAGGGCCCTGATCAGTACGGCCAATAAGGAAAGTATTTTCCCTCTTCTAAAATGGCCGCCCCGGAACTTCCGGTTCCGGTTGGACATCGGCAGCTTCGCATTACCTGGAACCTTCCAACAAAATGGCCGCGCCGTAACTTCCGGTCGCGGCAATAGCGTCATAGATAGTGGACGGGACGGAGCACATCATCTGCAGACGATATTTTTCGAATGGAGATGACAACACGAGACACATATACACTTACAAAGGCCGTGATTAGAGCAACAATTAGAGGGAGGGTTTTACCACCTGGTGCGCTGATGGGTAAGTATAAAAGGAACACCAAGGGGGACGTTTGGCATCATTCCCTCTCCATACACTGGAGGGTTTGGAGACGTCTTTTAAGCTGGTGGTCGGCTGAAAACCATTGCTGGTGGCCAGCTGGATATCTAGGCTATTTTTCAAACAAGATAATTGGCTACACATCTCCTATTGGTAAGTGATTTTTAGATCAGTCCTGGAACAAATGCTTGTGCTGTGATAGCTTTCCATATATATCTTCTTTTTCCTTTCTCTTTTTTCTCCATATCTAGGACATTTATGCCATTCAATTGATCTAATTAGTTCTGTCCACCCTATGAGCATTAGGAGCATGACTTAGTAGGACTTAGTCGACTTCTAGGGACATCAAATTTCTGGGGCACCCTATGTAGGGGACCGATGGCCTGGACCCTCTTGAGCACAATGTTTTTAACACAACGGGTGAGTTGTCTGATACCAATGCTGCTTGCTTTTTTCATGTTTTCTGCTTAAATGTTGACAATATGGTGCCATGTATTATATTTTGTATATATGTATCTAATACCTATATTTTTGATCTAATTTAGATGCAATGCCTTTATATGCCTTGACAAAGAATGTTTAACATTCGAAACGCGTCGGCTTTTCTGCTACAATCTACCTCCCAATCTTGGTGATGGTTTTTGCATGACGGAGAGTATTGCATTGTCTATGTCTTTGTATAAACATGTAATTTTTTGATAAATCTGTTAATGTATTCTCAATATATATATTTTTGTAATAAATTGTTCAATTTTTCTATATATTTTTTGAATTTTTGTATTTGTTGCCCACAAAATCCCAATTTCCGAGGTTTTTTCGATTGTTTCAATCTCTGGCATTATTATCTGCCCACAAAACTTTCCCAGTTGTCCCAGTGGTTCTCCCCTTTGCAGGATTTGCCATGGAAGAAGTTGGAAACTATATCAATTCTACCATACCATCTTCAGGGCATACTATGGTCTAACAACGTGCTATACAGAAAGCTTTCCAAACTTAATTTAATTGTAGCCCACCTCTTTCAACTATGGATAAAAATAAAAGACACCCACTTACTCTCCTCGCCCATCTCCCCCCTCACGTCATTTCTAGGAGAGGAAAAGAAAGAAAAAAGCGCCTCTAGGTTATCTAATAAAATTTAATAGCAAATAGGACGTATCCAGCACTTACATAAAATAAGGCAGCGGCAGGAGATGAAGAAGCTGGCAGTCAAGTGTGTACAGGCTGTGGGGAGCATCAGATCAGAGACTTGAAGAGTGCCGAGTATATCACTGCTGAAGGTGGAAGTGCTGACACTTAAAACGGGACTGTGGCTGATGGGGGATGTCCGTGAACCTTTAATGTTCTTAGCTGGATTCCTGGCAAGGAGCGATGTATACGATCTGTGAGCTGTAAGGCTGAAAGGGAAGCAGCTCGTATGCAGAGTATGTTGGATGGTGACGTCAGGAGGACGGTGGCCGATCAGGGCCAAAAAACACAACGCGTTTCAGAGCTAGCGCTGGCTTGTTGAGGGAAACCGTGCGCTCCTTTCTCAAGTGTAGAGGAAAGCTGGGATTGGAGAAATTAAGTAGGAGTCATGGGGGGTTCGCCGACCAATAGGAAGCCACAAAACACGATCAGCTTACGTGTCAGACGACCGGTGTAAATAAAAGGTAAATAGGAAAAGATACATACGAACAGAAAGAAAAGGGGAGAACAATAAAGGTAGAAAACAAACGTTGTATCACATATCTAAGATATAAAAAGGAGGGGACTGTAGTAAAAATGAAAATGCAAAATACAATAGTAAATATCTTTCGCTGGGTGGATGTTTCAATTAGCACAATAAAATAGATTGTTAAAATATATACATGTATACATGAATGAATACATGTACCGACATACATACAAGTTAACATGTAAAATTAAAAAATCTCACATATACCTTATAATGCATGATACGGTCATGCAATAAATGAATAAGTGAATAAATAATAGTAATCTCCACGTTAAAGGGAACCTTGGAGATCACCTAAAAAATTAGAAGAAACGGTTATTTGTCAAGTGGAAAAAAATACTGTTGGAATTGAGATTAGTGGAAGATTGGTTGAAAGAGGAATGTAAACATGACATCTATTATATTAGTTTTAATATTATTTTAATTTTTTGTATGTATTCATTTTTTGTTTTCTCAGAGGATGGTATTAACATCTAATTCCTCGTTGAGGCCAAGTGGGGCAAGACAATTTAAAGTAAAAATCCAGAAAGTCTCGTGTTCACATAGCCGCGAGAACCTCTCAGCCTCAGATAGCCTGTGGGGTATCGATTCGATTACCCATACTCGCAGGCTGTCAGTGGAGTGATTGTGATGTAAAAGGAAATGGTGTGGTACGCTATGCTCATCACAACTAGCCTCAATGAGGCGTCGATGGGTACCGAAACGTTGCCTAAGAGGATTGATGGTGCGACCCACATATAGTAGGCCACAAGAACATGTAAGGCAATATACCACATGGTCAGTGGAACAATTATAGAAATTTTCTAGGTGGTAAGTTTTTTCTCTATGGGTAAAATGTTTTTGGCCATGGGTGACAAATTGGCAAGTTTTGCAACGAGATTTGTTGCATCTGTACATCCCTATGAGGGGGATCAAACAGATGGAATTTGATATTTTGGGATCTTTTAATTTACTTGGGGCTATTTTATTTTTAAGAGTTGGTGCCCTCCTATAGGTGATTTTTGGCTTGTCACGTAGGGTGGTAACTAAGTATGGATCTTGTTTTAAGATGTTCCAATGCTTGGTTAGTATATCTTCCATTTTTTTGTGTTGTTGGTGATATCCAGTTATAAAACGAACAGTGGGTATTTCAGACGTTTTTTTCTGTGTTGAATTTTTTCTCTTACACAGGAAGGTGTTGTATGCCTGGTCTATTAGGGATTCAGGGTATCCTTTTTTTTAGGAATTTTTGTTTAAGATATAGACTTTGATTGATATAGTCACTGCCTTTTGTGCAATTCTGTCTTAGTCTACAGAATTGTCCCTTGGGTATGTTTTTGATCCATATTGGGTGATGGCAGCTGTTATAGTGTAAATATGAATTGCCCACAGTGGGTTTTGTGTAGTTTCGTGGCAATTCATATTTACACTATAACAGCTGCCATCACCCAATATGGATCAAAAACATACCCAAGGGACAATTCTGTAGACTAAGACAGAATTGCACAAAAGACAGTGGCCCAGATTCACAGAGCGATTACACCAGCGCAACAGGAGATGCGCGTGCGTAAGTCGAAATGTGCGCGTGCGTTTCGATGCGCGGCATCCCCAGAACGAGATACGCCAAAAATCTACTTTTTTTTGTCCCGCGTAATTTCGTTAGACTGCCGCATCCGTCCGCGCAAAACTGCGCTAGACACACCATTGATTTGCTAGTCAAATATGCTAATGAGGGACTTACGGGGATCCACAAAACAACGTTGGGGCAGCGCAGGCGACGCAGTGTGCGCAACAGCAAAATGTCCTGTCTAAAATTAGAGCATTTAAAAGCTGGTCTAAAAAGAGAAAAAAAGTCTACTTGTTAGATAAAGCAACACTGTTAGTGAGGAGCTCAGCAGTCACACGTGTTGCACAACAATCTGTATGCCAACATGCCAGGGGCATCGTCGCACATAGCTATACTACTGACTTTAGATGAACAAAGGATGAGGGCACGGAGGATGGCACGGAGGATGGCACGGGAGAGGATATACCGCACCCGCATAGACCTGTTTGGCATGAGCGATTCTGAGGTGTTTCGCATCTTCAGATTCACCCCTCATGCCATCCTGGAATTATTATTTTTTTTCTCAATCAAGATTTATTTTTAAGATTAAACAAAGTATACAGGAGACATAACAGTAACAGAATGTTTGTAGATCCAGAAAAAACGAAGGGAACAAACATATGCCAAAGCGTAACAACATGAGGCATGAGTCAGAACAATAAAGTCTAGTTAATGCACATTGAAAATATAACAACTGTAATCCAATTATATGAAAAGGGAAGGGCCAGGGAGGGAAGGAAGGGGACAGGATAGGGACCAGTGGGAAGGGGGGGGATAGGAGGAAGCCAGGATGGGGGGAGGGTGGAACAAAGCATTTGCGTCTAGTCATAAACAAGGTCAAGTATGTGATATACAAAGAGAGACCTATACATTGCTGCAAGTTCAAGGGAGTACAACAGTCGTCCAATATAAACAGATAAAGCAGGTTTTGGGTGTTGGGAATCACATCGTAAGATAATCAGCAGAGTATTTAAACAAAAACCACGGCTGCCACACTTCGTGAAAAGGTGTGCTATTCTCCGTTTTCATTGCTGAAATTTCTTCCATTTTAAAAATGTAGTCAATCCTCTCTAACCAGTCCCCAATACTCGGAGTCCATCCTGGAATTAACCACAACCCTGCAGGAGGACATCACCAGCCCAACACACCGCTCACATGCAGTGCAGCCACTGGTCAAGGTACTGGCAACACTCCATTTCCTTGCCAGTGGCTCTTTTCAGCGTACAAGTGGAGTGGTGGCTGGGATGTCACAATCCTCCATGAGCAGATGTGTGCACCAGGTTGTCCCTGCAATCCTCAGACGCATGGCCAACCAAATCATCAAACCCACCACTGAGGACCTGCAGCTGAAGGCAATGACAGATTTCTACAGAATTGCCAGATTCCCACGCACTGTGGGGGCCATTGATTGCACACATGTGGCACTCCAGCCCCCCCAGGAGACAGAGCACATGTACCGCAATCAGAAGCATTGGCATTCCATCAATGTACAGGTGATAGTCGATGCCCAAGGCCTCATATGGCACGTCCGTGCCAAACACCCAGGGTCCAGCCATGATAGCTACATATACAATCAATGCCACATCCGAAAGGAATTCGATCAGAACGTGTATGGGGACACCTGGCTGGTTGGTGAGTGACATGGGTGGCAGGCATGACTATCCCCTCCCATGATGCACATCACAAGGGGCACATGCATGACTAACATCCTCCTGTCTTTTCCCTTACAGGTGACTCTGCATATCCACTGGGACCCCATCTCATGACTCCTATCCGGAACCCCCAAACCCCAGGAGAGGAAAGATACAATCAAGCACATGCCCAAACACGAGCAGTGGTGGAGCGCACCTTTGGCCTCCTAAAGTCACGTTTCCGATGCCTGGATAAGTCTGGGGGTACCCTCTTGTATTCCCCAAACTTTGTGTGCCAGATCATCGGTGCATGTTGCATGCTGCACAACTTCGCAGAAAGAAAGGGCCTGCAGATTGACCTACGTGATGACCTGACCCCTGAACCAGACAATCCCCCCCTAACCGAGGCTACCCCGTCTTCTGAGGGAAGAGCAGCCAGGAGACAGCTCACATTGGGCATCTTTGCACGTTAAACATACACATTAATCATGGCACAATGAGAATGCATGCATGCACACCACTGTGGTCCCTAGCACACACACCCCACATCCACATCAAATTGGATTGGCACCAGTCCACCATGCAGGACTTGTGAGCAGCAACGCCACGCCAAGGCTCCAATTATGTCACTGTACATTCATACACCATTCACACGGACCTGGGGATCACTTCTCCCTGGTCCTGGGGAACCCTTCTCCACCAAAATTGAGGGTGACACCCCTTTTCCGGCAGGAATGTCACCCCCACATTCACACAGCATTCACAACACAAAAAAAAAAAAAAATTACCTGCAAAAGCAAATTATTGCCCTTTGCGTGAGCCACGCCTGGAGCGCCCCCGGCCCGGCTTCTCAGGGGAGACTCATGGGGAAGGGGTAAAACCGGGGAAGGAGGAGCAGCCCCTGATATCTGCCCACCTGGTGGCCTGCCCTCCAAGGCCACGGCTATTCTGTCCAGGGCAGCACCAAATGTTGCCGTGTTGGCCTGGATAGCCAGGTTAAGGGCCCTCACATCCTGCCCAACGCCTGCTGATGTCGTCTGCAGTTCGTTTAGGCAGGTTGTGAAAGCCCGGGAGTGGGAGTCCAGGTTCCCCAGCGTATCCTTGGAGGACAGGCTCTCCTCCATCCGCACCAATGTCTGGCTGACCTGTCCCAGATGGCGGGTCTGGAGGAACTGGTCCCTTCTCAGAGTGGCAGGCAGGAGATCGGCCACCCCCCTGGTGGTCTGGGATGACATCCTGCCTCCAGCTGATGCTTGTGGCCGGGGAGAAGGGGAGGCCCTTGTGAGGGGAGCCATGTTGGGGGAGGAGGGGGGGGGGGCTGCCAGCCAGAGGGGAAGAGTCCTCAAAAACCAAACGTCCAGTGCCTGACATGGACTCCTCCTCCTCATGATTCTCCTCCTCCTCATGATTCTCCTGCTCCTCTTGAACCTCCTCCGCGGACTCCGGCCTTGTTGGGGGGGCCTCATTAGGCTGCTGTCCTGGGGTTGGTGCGGTCAGGCCAGATGGCCCTGCACCCTCCTGCACATCTGTGGATGACACAAAACATTCACAGGTTGGAGGAGCCACACATTTGCCACATATTCCCTTTCACCCCCTCCCCCACACATGCTACACACCTGATATAAAAAAAAAAAAAAAAACTTACCTGGCACCACGGGCTCCGGACTTGAATCAAAGCCGGGCAGGCCCTTAACTTCATGCCGATGAAAGGTCAGGGCCACCGCACGCTCCTCCGCTGTCAGCCTAATACGGCATGGTGGGCCCCCTCCTGTGCCCCTGGCATGGGCATGCATTCTGGCCATCTTCTGTTTGACCAGACGCCGGAGGTCATTGATTTTTTTGTCAATCCCAGACCGGGTCCGTGTCTCCCCCTGCCCCGCTGAATTAACCTGCTCAGTGATCCTATCCAAAATCTCCCTCCTCCTGGCCGGGGTGGTGTTGGCACTCTCTGGGCCGTGGAGGTAACGCCCATACTCGCTAATGGCCCGGGCAAGAATTTGTTTTTCCACAACTGTAAAATTCAGCTTTCGTTTTCTCTCAGTCATCCTTCCAAAAAAACTCAGTCCCAGTCAACAAAATTCACGCACACAAACAAGCCCAACCAATCAAGCAAAAACACACACAGAGAGAAAACTACTCAGCAATAAACAGTCACAAAAAAACAAAACAAAAATACAGCAGGAAAAGAAACAAACACAAATATATCAATCAAACAAACAGTCTCTCAAACACTTATCAAAAACCACTTTCAAAAATCTACTAACAAACACTTGATCACACAGAACACTAATCTGACAACTACAAAACACACCGCAACGAACAACAGGACAAAAGCACTTGGTTAAATGAGAAGGGACAAAGGGATGTACTTTTGCAATGCAAGTGCGTTTGTGTCTGTCTATTTATGCTGTTTGCGTAGTTCACAACGTTGCCCTAGTCCATTTCCAATTTCACTGATTGCGCCGCTCCCGAGTTGTGAGCATGCACACAGCGGAGCTGACATGGTATGCTTCAAGCGCGCATGCGCGAGCCGGCCGGCCCTTCATTTGCATGGGGTCACGGCTCATTTCAATGTAACACGCCCACGTTCTTCCCAATTTGTATTACTCCTCCTTACGCCTCTGAAAAAATGTTACGCATGCGCAATTTCCTGCGCAAAAGCTACGAGAATAGGGTGATTACGCGGCAAAATTGCGCAAGTCTAACGTAAAGGCGGTGCGCTACGCCGGTCCAATAATGCGCAGATGTACCTGAATCTGGGCCAGTGACTATATCAATCAAAGTCTATATCTTAAACAAAAATTCCTAGAAAAAGGATACCCTGAATCCCTAATTGACCAGGCATACAACACCTTCCTGTGTAAGAGAAAAAATTCAACACAGAAAAAACCGTCTGAAATACCCACTGTTCGTTTTATAACTGGATATCACCAACAACACAAAAAAATGGAAGATATACTAACCAAGCATTGGAACATCTTAAAACAAGATCCATACTTAGTTACCACCCTACGTGACAAGCCAAAAATCACCTATAGGAGGGCATCAACTCTTAAAAATAAAATAGCCCCAAGTAAATTAAAAGATCCCAAAATATCAAATTCCATCTGTTTGATCCCCCTCATAGGGATGTACAGATGCAACAAATCTCGTTGCAAAACTTGCCAATGTCACCCATGGCCAAAAACATTTTACCCATAGAGAAAAAACTTACCACCTAGAAAATGTCTATAATTGTTCCACTGACCATGTGGTATATTGCCTTACATGTTCTTGTGGCCTACTATATGTGGGTCGCACCATCAATCCTCTTAGGCAACGTTTCGGTACCCATCGACGCCTCATTGAGGCTAGTTGTGATAAGCATTGCGTACCACGCCATTTCCTTTTACATCACAATCACTCCACTGGCAGCCTGCGAGTATGGGTAATCGAATCGATACCCCACAGGCTATCTGAGGCTGAGAGGCTCTCGCGACTATGTGAAAGCGAGACTTTCTGGATTTTTACTTTAAATTGTCTTGCCCCACTTGGCCTCAACGAGGAATTAGATGTTAATACCATCCTCTGAGAAAACAAAAAATGAATACATACAAAAAATAAATTAAAACTAATATAATAGATGTCATGTTTACATTCCTCCTTCAACCAATCTTCCACTAATCTCAATTCCAACAGTATTTTTTTCCACTTGACAAATAACCGTTTCTTCTAATTTTTTAGGTGATCTCCAAGGTTCCCTTTAACGTGGAGATTACTATTATATATTCACTTATTCATTTATTGCATGACCGTATCCATGCATTAGAAGGTATATGTGAGATTTTTTAATTTTACATGTTAACTTGTATGTA
The DNA here is from genome assembly GCA_029574335.1 of Rana kukunoris. Taxonomy (NCBI): domain Eukaryota; kingdom Metazoa; phylum Chordata; class Amphibia; order Anura; family Ranidae; genus Rana; species Rana kukunoris. The sequence continues at coordinate 295,907,931 of CM056049.1, forward strand.
TGTCAGTACATGTATTCATTCATGTATACATGTATATATTTTAACAATCTATTTTATTGTGCTAATTGAAACATCCACCCAGCGAAAGATATTTACTATTGTATTTTGCATTTTCATTTTTACTGCAGTCCCCTCCTTTTTATATCTTAGATATGTGATACAACGTTTGTTTTCTACCTTTATTGTTCTCCCCTTTTCTTTCTGTTCGTATGTATCTTTTCCTATTTACCTTTTATTTACACCGGCCGTCTGACACGTAAGCTGATCGTGTTTTGTGGCTTCCTATTGGTCGGCGAACCACCCATGACTCCTACTTAATTTCTCCAATCCCAGCTTTCCTCTACACTTGAGAAAGGAGCGCACGGTTTCCCTCAACAAGCCAGCGCTAGCTCTGAAACGCGTTGTGTGTTTTTTGGCCCTGATCGGCCACCATCCTCCTGACGTCACCATCCAACATACTCTGCATACGAGCTGCTTCCCTTTCAGCCTTACAGCTCACAGATCGTATACATCGCTCCTTGCCAGCAATCCAGCTAAGAACATTAAAGGTTCACGGACATCCCTCATCAGCCGCTGTCCCGTTTTAAGTGTCAGCACTTCCACCTTCAGCAGTGATATACTCGGCACTCTTCAAGTCTCTGATCTGATGCTCCCCACAGCCTGTACACACTTGACTGCCAGCTTCTTCATCTCCTGCCGCTGCCTTATTTTATGTAAGTGCTGGATACGTCCTATTTGCTATTCAATTTTATTAGATCAGTGTTTCCCAACTCCAGTCCTCAAGGCACACCAACAGGTCATGTTTTCAGGATTTCCCTCAATTGAAACAGCTGTGGTAATTACTAAGGCAGTGAAACTGATCGAATCACCTGTGCAAAATAATGGAAATCCTGAAAACATGACCTGTTGGTGTGCCTTGAGGACTGGAGTTGGGAAACACTGTATTAGATAACCTAGAGGCGCTTTTTTCTTTCTTTTCCTTTTTTTCATGTATATTGGAGTTGACTTCACACTTGGAGAAGCAGCCCTGGTTGTCTACAATAAATCCATTCACCAATTGATTACCTCTTCATAGATCTGGATTTTTGATACGGATTTTATGGACAAAAATAAATGAAATATTATAGACATTGCCGCTAATGTATTTACGGACTAGTCAGTTACTTTATATATGATTTTCTCATGTTTATTCCTATTGGTGAACACTCTGAGCGCTGTATTTCCGTGTTATTTATGTCATTTCTAGGAGACACCAGACTCAATCTAGCCTACACGACACTTTTCATATTGGATTGACAATAACCTTATTACACTGTCCTCACTACAATCTAAATGGGTATTTAAACCCTTTGCAATCATTCAACGGGACTGCAGTCTCCCCTCGTCAGAGATAGAGAACTACAGGCTGATAAAGTCATTTTATACACAACACTTCTCACTCTCCACCCCCTCCACCAACACCCTATTTGAGAGCATATGCCTATCCTCCTCAAGAGATAGAGGGATGATCTCTAGCCTATACAATTACCTCAATAACCTAGACCTGCAAGACAAATCCACTCAAATGCTCCACTAGGAGGAGGATCTAAATAGCTCTATTTCACCAGAAACTTGGTACTCTATGGCAGAGAACCTCCGTAAATGCAACAAAGCTATATCCTTCAGAGAGACACCAATTAAAATATTCTCCAGATGGTACTTTACCCCCTCTAAGTGACACTCCTTCTACCCGTCCGTCTCCCCGGACTGCTTCAGGGGTTGCGCGGAGCAAGGTACTTTACTACACACCTTTTGGAGCTGCCCCCTTCAAGACCGAATATGGAAATTGGCGGTATCTAGATTTGAAGTGTCTTCTGGCTATAAAATTACCCTCACCCCTCAAATTTGTATCCTGTATGCTGGGGTCCCAGACATTCCTATACTTTGTACCAGATTATTCCATTCCCTATGTAGTTCTATACAATGGAAGGTTGCATTTAACTGGAGATCTAGCACCATCTCCTGGATGCAGGTGTTGGATCGGATGGAGATTCTCAAACTTTCTGAGTCTACCACACTCTTAACGATAGCCTCCATGTGTATAACACCAAATGGTCAAATTGGTCCACCCCCCAATAATAACACCCCCGGGTACACTCTCCTCTCCTCTTTTTTTTTTTCCTTCTGTTTCTGTTCCTGTCTTGCCTGATATAGGGTTGAGCAATGTAATCTTCATTCATCTGTTATGCAATGCTATCATACACTGATTGATGTACTCTTTACAATGATACCTTGTTGAATTTTGTACTGTCCATTTATTATTATATGTATGCTTATTCACATTTGCATTTCCAATAAACGTTTGTAAACAATAAAAAATAGAACACAAACACAAAAGTCTGTGGCTTTGCGGAAAATCTGATTGTGTATAAGAGGCTTATGGGGGAGATTTACTAAAACTGGAACACTCAGAATCTGGTTCAGCTGTGCATGGCAACCAATTGGCTTCTAACATCAGCTTGTTCAATTAAGCTTTGACAATTAGGCTCCATTAACATTGTGCGATTTTCATTGCGACTTTGACCAAAGTGATAGTTTTGTTTGTGCTCTACAAAGTAACTAGAAATGTGCATAACAGAAAAGTATGTATAGTTCACTTTGGTTTCTTTTTGAATGAATTCCAAATTTTTAGAACGATTCGAATTTGGATCGGTTAAAAAACGATCAATCGATTTGAATTCTGTGTGAAGAAACGCTGGTTGTTAAGGAGCATCCTTAACATATGACTCAACAGCTGTCAGAGGGTTTCTCCACGGCTGAATGTAAGCAAAAAGAATGTCAGCAATGGTTGCAGGCGGGGAACTCATTAGAATCTGCCCTAGTACCCCTACTCCTTCACCAAAAAAGTAAATAACAAGTTTTTGTCCTTAAATCTGAAATAAAAACTCCCTCGCTGTAGATCCATCTTTAATCACGATGGCCACTGACACCACCTCCTACCAGGAAAAAAAAAAAAAAAACACACACACTGGTCCCGGCGAAGGCTCCTGCCATCTGACAGCTCTTAAATAAGCAAGGGGCAGTGTCACCCAGGGGACGTCAGCAGATGGCACCACCCCCCTTTGTGAGGTCTTGACCTGAGGGCATGTTGGGTCGGTGATGCCACAAGGAAGCAATGCCACCCAGTTACATCACCGAATGGCCCGGCACCTTAGGTTTTTAAGAGTTGTCAGACGGCAGGACCGTTTTTCCTTTTATGGGTCGGTTGTGGCAGTGGGCTTTGAGATTGAGGATGGATCTACACCGGGGGAAATTTTTTAAATAAATTGTCAAAAACTGCCTACTGTCATTTAAAACTACACTTTTCTTTTGGCGAATGAGTAAGGGTTCTATGTATCCCACACTCACATTTGGGGTGGAGGGGAGGGTTGGGGTGAAGGCACCCTTGTTAAAGAGGACTTTCAGCTTCTGATAAGCCCACCCACAGACCCTCACAACCACCTTTCTTTTGGGTAAATGGAGGTCAGCTGTTATATCTAGCATGTTGTCCCATTCATTGCAACATTTTATTCAGCAGGAATTACCTCTGAAAAAAAAAATGTTTCAAGGGTGCAGTGTTTTGGCTTTTCTATTTAAGGGGTATACTAGCTTTTGAGTTCTAACCTTTTTTTTTTTACGTTTGCATTGCTAAAAGTGCAGCATTTACTTGCTTCACACCATCTGTTCTTGGAGCTGCCTTTTGTTTGCAGCACAACACTTTTTCAAGGGAAAATAAAATTGAATGGATGAAAAATGTGTACCTAAACACGTTACAGTCAACACCTAGCGCCATACATATAATAAAAGCTAGGCACACACCTGTTAGGCCCATTATCTCCAATTAAAAATGTCCTGATGTTGGACAATTTTCCTCTGAATCCGCTGGCAAGCAGGGAATAGAGACAGGGATGCATCACTGGTTGCTAGGACGCCAAGCACTATCTCACTGTGAATGACAGCATCAATGTTTTGCTGTTGAGAGAATGAGTGGAAGATTATCGTGAGCCATTTGCTTTGGACCTCACGGAACACATTGTATATTACTTTTGGGATTTTGTGGGACATTACTTTTTAGACCCAATTTTAATAATTTATGTACATTGTACAGCTGTGGCCAAGATATTTGAGAATGACATAAAATATAATTTTTCACAAAGTCTGCTGCGTTAGTGTTTTTAGATATTTTTGTCAGATGTTACTATAGTATACTGAAGTATAGTTACAAGCATTTTAGAAGCGTCAATGGCTTTTATTGACAATTACATAGATTTTATGCAAAGACTGTTGACCATTCTATTTTAAGACCTCTGCAATTCACCCTGGCATTCTGCCAATCAACTTCTGAGCCATATCCTACACTGAGGAAAGCCCTTCATTGCATAATCAATGCTTGGCGTTTGTCAGAATTGTTTCTTTTTTTTTTGTTCAGCTGTCGAGGATTGGCCACAAGTTATCAATGGGATTAAGGTCTGGGGAGTTTCCTGGCCACGGACCCAAAATTATGATACTTCCCCCAAACCACTTATTACTTTTGCTTTATGGCAAGGTGCTCCATCATGCTGGAAAAGGCATTGTTAAAACTGTTCATGGATGGTTGCTCGGAGGATGTTTTTGTACCATTCTTTATTCATGGCTGTGAGTGAGCCCACTACCTTGGCTGAGAAGCAATCACACACATGAATGGTCTCAGGATGCTTTACTATTGGCATGACACAGGACTGATGGTTGAACCCTCTAGATGTGATAATTTATACTGTGCTAGGTGTCTTCATGACATACATGATCTAGAAGGAGGAAAATAGTCATAACAGCATCCCTCAAATTACATTAAAGTGTTACCAAGCCCAGGAACCTGCATTCACTATATCTAGTCTCCCACAGTACACAAAACATGGAAATGCAATTTTAGTAAATATAAACTGCAAAATACCCTCTCATCAGCAGTATATATTTACTGCTGATGAGAAATTTATATTTGTGATTTTTATCAAGTTTTTAGGAGTTTTCATTCTACTGACTGTCCTAAGAGCCTGCAGGGCCCCTGCTCCCATCTGGGGAGTGCTGATTGGCCATGTGCTGATCACATGCACTCCCAAGAAAAAAAAAGGAATAAAAGCTCTAGCAATACACACTAAATGGAGCATGCGTTGAGTGACTCCAAAGGCTCTTATCAGAAGATGGATTGGGGACAGTGGAAGAAGGGAAAGGTTAAAGAATACAGGATCAAAACAGCCTATTTACACAATGCAAAGAACCCCTTAGACTCCAAAGTGAGTATAACAAGCATGCTTTACTGCATATACAGACTGATTTTACTGTTGTGGGTTTAGTAACACTTTACAAGGGAAAATAAACTGCATTGTATAAAAGTGGCTGGTATTCAAGTTTTAATGTTGACGTATGCCTTCTGTCACTGCTTTAAACCACTTCAACAATTACAAATGACTGGGTTTTGCAGTGTCCAGATGGACTCTAATGATGTATCCTAATTAAAAAAAATTAAGACCAAAATTTCTCTGGGAGATGTTCCAGATAATGTCAAAGGAAAACAAAAAAGTGCAATTAGTAGAGGATTTATGGGTGAATCTTTCAGTGCTGTTAAGTGTCCAAAAGATACAGTATAATGACTAATTAATCGAAGGAGGTCAATTATAAAATGAATTTTGTTAACACACACAAGTTCACAGAAATATTAGAAGTTACTTAAGTTTAATGCTTAAAAGTCTGAATGCACAAACAATCTAGTATAATATATGTACTTGTGGTCAACATTGTAATATAATTATGTACAATGACACAATTTAGTATCAAAATCTTTCTACACTGTAGATTATTACGAAACTGTTAATGACATCAAACACTGTGTACTGAAAACACCATTTTTTTGCTACCACATTTTGCAAGTTCAGTAGAACAGTCCGACTTTTCAGTATTGATTCATTTCTAGTAGGAAATAAACTCATTTCTACGTATACGGTAAAATTTATCTACAATGTCCTTTTGATTTTGATCCATAGCAGCAAAGGCACTGTACATCAGCAGATCCACAGACTTTAAGAATTTTAAAGCATTTAAAATAACAAAAGTAAAAGTACAAAAAGAATCACATATTAAACAGCAACAATGACATAAAAAGTTAAAATATTGTCTGAGGCATGGTGGCTCAGTGTGTCTCTAATATTGGACGAGAAGGCCTGAAATGAAGATCCCCTCCATGGAAGTGTTACATTCACTTGCATCTCCCTATGTATCATCTGGTGGTGGAACAGTGGTGAGGATGATCCTTCTGAGACTCCTCTGGTGCCTCATTTGTAAACCAGTAATGATAAGAGTACAACAAAATTTCTGTGGAAAATGGCCATGCTGTAAACTATCCAGGAGGGAAAATGCTGAATTACTTGGGGTGTAGGTCTGTCTGCAAAAAACAAATAAAGTTTTAGTTACACACCAAATCACTAGGATTGCATTTGTTTTCACATGCATACAGATTTTTTTTTGTTTTTACAGCCTTTAAAGTCACAATCCAAGCTAATTTTAGACTATTTTTTTTCCCCCAAGCGTTTTCCTTTTCATTTTGAATAGAGATGTTGAAACTCCTATACATTTTTTGGGTAATTTAGTCTTCTCTTCCTGCCCTGTATGCACCAAGGGAAGTGAGAAGAAATGTTTGGGAATAATTTAAATCTCCTTTTGGAAGATTTCTCCTATATTCCTGTTCTGGAGACAACTCAAAATTTAGAATTTTTCCTTACTTTCAATCCCTATGACAATATTCTTTAGGACAACAGCAAGCAAATCTCCCAGACACATACAGCGCAATAAAAACCTGCACACGATTCTAACTGCTCATTAGGCTATCCAAAAATAAAACAAACATTCAAACTTTAGATATATTTTCAGAAATAGCAAGATTGATACTTGCCAACCGACAATACTGCAGTGTGTTAAAGATGGAAGATGAATTGCCTTTTGCTATCAGTAATCGCTCTCCCTTGTGTGTATGACCTCCCATAGTTTTGACAGGCAGAGGCAGCATGAGTGTCATGAAGAGATGGCCAATGAAAGCAAGGAAATTAACAAGCTTTAAAAGTCGATGTAAACCCTCATATACCCAGTGAAGTTATCAGCCTCAGATGATACACAAGATGAAAAAAAAAATCCTCCATAAGTTTTACATGTACATCTGCCATCTTCAGCATTATATACTGTTTAGAAAGTGTATGTCTTGTTAGAATGTATGTTCCTGATTCACCTGTGGGTGTGGATTCTTGCCAAACACTGGGAGACAGCCGATTGGAGAAAAGGCACACACCCCCCCTCTCCAAATAGGCAGTAAAAGGAAGAAACAATGCAGAGATGTGCTGTGAATAGACCATCTCTCTGCTATTTAAAGCACCCACCCTAACACAAGCTTCAGCCTGGTTTTATCATAGTTAACAGAAAACTTGTCAAAAGTTATGCAGAAGAACGGAGCAGGAGAAAGGCACAGGACTTATGGCTTTGAAGAGAGATAGGGAAACATGAGCATGTGTCCAGCTCAAGTTTCATGAATGGGGGGATCACATCTACTTTAGGGAATAGGAGAACAGAAACCCGATGATCTCATTGCACCTGAGAAACATTCATATAACAATGGTTATCAACCAAAGTTAGTAATACTAGTGGTTGCCAGTCAGATCTTGATCAACAGTTGATTTACCTTTTTTTCCCTGAGCTATTTGAGAATTTAATGGGTAACTTTACTAAGTTTGGGATAGATTTTTTTTTTTTTTTTACTATATTATAAAAATGTTGCTTCTTTATACCTAAAGCATCACCTACCAAGTCCTGCTAGTCAAGGCAATTCTGACTGCATGCAAATATATTTTGACACAAGGTAAAAATGATTACACATCACAAAGACTGCATATTTACATAATTGTAGCCTAGAGCTCTTGTCTTGTTTTGGAAATACAGCATAACACAGTAACCATCTGACAAGCGTGGTATGGCTGAAATGTGGCCTTTGTGCTAGAGCTGCCCTTACTGGCCTCTAATCCTCCATAATAACCAGTAGGAGAATCTTTCATCACAGCAGCGGTTTTCCAGCTGCACACGGAATTGGCCAGAGGGGAATTTGTGGTGGGTAGTCGAAAGGAGAGTTGGAACTATTGTCTGATACAAATATAAACCTTTTATTTTTTTTATGCTTGTGTGCTAAACAATTCAGACTGTTCAAATTACTCTGTTTTGCTTGCCATTAATCCCACTAAGAATTAGTGGTTAAAGTGTTATGCTTGTGGAGGCCTTCAAAATTTAGAATATGAATCCTGCAAATGGTTTTCATACAAGCAGGCCACATATAGGGAACACTGATGAAGGAAGGAAACTTAAGAGAATTGGGGCAAAACAACTAAAGCTACTCAATATTTTAAACAGCAATCAATTAGCTCCTCCAGGCCAACATGGCAAGTCTGTGCAGTAAAATTGAACCATAACTGTGTATCCAGCTTAGGAGCAGTTGTCCATTTGCTTTCATATAGAACTTAGTAGTTAGTACGGTCAGTCTTTGCTGTTCAAATCTATATCGTTTTATGGTAAATAGAACTATATAGAGCTGGCAAAGATTTGAACAGCAAAGACTGACGGTTATAAGTTCCATATTTAAGCAAATGGAAATCAGCTCATAAGCTGGATACACAGTTATGGTTGAGGTTTTATATAAATATACATTGCTTCCCAATAAATTTAAAACAATGATTATCCCCTGACAATAGCATCTGAAAGTGGGTGGGATATATTAGGCAGCAAGTAAACAGGTTGTCCATGAAGTTGCTTTATTGAAAGCAGAAAAAAGAATGGACAAGTGTAAGAATTTGACTGACTTTCACAAGTGCCAAATTGTAACGGCTAGACAAACAGGTTAGAGCAACTTCAAAACTGCATTAGGACATACCAAAAGTGGTCCAATGAAGGAAAACAGTCATGAGCGACCAAGGCTTATTGATGTACATAGGGAGCAAAGGCTGGCAGGTGAAGTCTGATTAAAAGAGCTGCTGAAGCTCAAACTCCTTAAAAAGTTAATGCTGGTCTGATAGAAAGGTGCGAGAACACACACACACTGCATCAGTTTGTTGCGTAAGGGGCTGAGTAGCCATAAACCGGTCAGAGGGGCCATGCCGACCTGTGTCCACAACAAAAAGTTTAATAGAAGGTGGCCTGGTCTGATTAATTTAAAAATGGTTTGAGAAACACAAGTTGAAGTTGTTGACTAGGCCTCCGAATTCTCCAGTTCTCAATCCAAACCGACCATCTTCTGGATGTGCTGGAAAAAAACATGTGAAATCCATGCAGGCTTCACCTTGCAACTTACAGTAATTAACATATCTGCTACTGACAGCTTGGTGCCAAATAAGACAGCGTACCTTTAGAGGTCTATTGTCTGTGCCTTGACATATTATAGTGGGTAATCATAACATAATGTTATGGCTAAGCTGTGTGCGTTAGCAAAAAACCTGATCATTTATATTGCTTAATGCAATTGGTCTGGAATCCCTTTCCATAGGATTTTTAAATGCTACATGCTAAAATTGCATGTTGCGTTTAAAGTGGAACGATTTAGTAAACGCCTCAACGCACACTGAGCATTACAAACTCTGCTCTTAAGGGCATTTTTTTTCTGGCTCTAAACACTTCTGCCTCAACGCATAGACAGAAAAAAGGGGAGAACGCCCTAAAAAAAGAAAAAAACACTGCCAGCGCATCAAGGAGCAGCAGCGTTTTGAAAGAAAACCACCCCCTAACGTGTGTTTATGCATGTCAACAGTTCGAGCGTTAATTCATTGCAATGGGCATTTCACGCGCCAAATGTTTTTTTTCTGCCAAAGCACTGCTGCCAGGATGAAAGGTGTTTAGGAGAGATGGGCAAATGCTGTGTGTGCATGAGGCCTTACCATTTATGCAGCGGTTTTTCTCTGCCGTTTCACAAAGTTTGCGTTGGCTATCCACAATGACACAGTCAAGGCAAATCAAAGCTTGAGTAGGGGCTTGCAGTCAAATGCTTGGCAGACATACAGAGATCAGCAGCAAAAAGTTGCTCCAGGATCAAATGTATACACAGTACAGCCTATTCTGCGTTAGCTCCTCAGTGCACAGCAACAAAATGTGGCATATGAGGTGTACAAAGGTCTTAAAATTGTTTAATCCAGGCCTTTTATGAAAACCTACCATTTTGCGTCGCTATTGAGCTAAATACAGTTTAACTTGTCCGATACATGGTTAATGGGCAGGCTTAATGTATCAAGTATCAACTTGATTATTAAGCCTGCCCTTAATCAACTTGGATACAATCAGCCTGCCAGATTGTCTTGAAATTATGACTTTGGTGGAAACCAGATTTTGCAGTATAACCCTTGTCTTGGCCTTGCTGCAGGTTTGTCAGGTTGGACTTTTCCACTGCAGTGACCCAGTGGATGATTACATTTGTGATGGCAGAAATACAGTAGCAGTATTTGTATGACCATTATATATACAGTGGATATAAAGAGTCTACACACCCCTGCTCAAATTTCAGGTTTTTTTGATGTAAAAAAAAGGCAAAGATAAATCATTTCAGAACTTTTTCCACCTTTAATGTAAACTATAAACTGTATAACTCCGTTGAACAAACTGAAATCTTTTGGTTGGAGGGAAGTAGAAAAAAAATAATAATATGGTTGTATAAGTGTGCACACCCTAAAATGAATACTTTGTTGATGTATCTTTTAATTTCATTACAGCACGAGTCAGATATGGCACATCTAGACTTGGCAATATTTGCCCACTCTTTGCAAAAACACTCCTGTCAGATTGCAAGGACATCCCCCTGTACACAGCCCTCTTCAGATCACCCCACAAATTGTCAAATCAGATTCAGGTCTGGGCCATTGCAAAAAAACTTTAATCTTCTGGTAAAACATTCCTTCATTGATTTGAATGTATGCTTTGGGTCGTTGTCATGCTAAAAGATGAAGCTCCTTCATGTTCAGCTTTCTAGCAGAAGCCTGAAGGTTTTGTGCCAATATTGACTGGTATTTGGAACTGCTCATAATTCCCTCTACCTTGACCAAGGCCCATGTACAGGTTGAAGAAAAAACATCACCAAAGCATGATGCTGCCACCACCATGCTTCACTGTGGATATGGTGTTCTTTTGGTGAAGTGCAGTGTTTTTCTGCCAAACCTATCTTTTGGAATTCTGGCCAAAATGTTCAACCTTGCTTTTATCAGACCATACAATTTTCCCACAAGCTTTTGGAGACCTGAGGTATGTCTTTTGCAAAATTTAGCTGAGCTTGGATGTTTTTATATTTTATAAGAGGCTTCAGTTTTGCCACTCTACTCCATAGTCCAGACATATGCAGAATACGGTAGATAGTTGTCCCATGTACCACACAGCCAGTACTTGCCAGATATTCCTGCAGCTGCTTTATTGTTGCTGTAGGCCTCTTGGCGGCCTCCCTTACCAGTTTTCTTCTTGCCTTTTTGGAGGGACGTCTGGTTCTTGGTAATGTCACTGTTGTGCCATATTTTCTCCACTTGATTGCCTTTTACTGTGTTCCATGGTTTATCTAATCCTTTGAAAATTCTATACCATTCTTCTGACTGATGCCTTTTAACCACTTCCTGACCGCCACATGTACATATACATCCACAGAAGGGCACGTACAGGCAAATGGACGTATATTTACGTCCCTGCTTTTGCGCGGGTCAGGGGTCCAATCAGGACCCCCACCCCCCCGCTAAATGCGGCGGTCGGAAACCCACGGGGAGCAATCCGGGACGAGGGCGCGGCTCCCGGAGCTGATTTTTTGCTGTGAAAATGACAACGGTCCCAAAAATGTGTCAAAATTGTCCGAAGTGTCCGCCATTATGTCAGTCACGAAAAAAAATCAATGATCGGCGCCATTAGTAGTAAAAAAAAAAAATTGCAATAAAACTATCCCCTATTTTGTAAACGCTATAAATTTTGCGCAAACCAACCGATAAACGCTTATTGCAATTTTTTTACCAAAAATATGAAGAATAAGTATCGGCCTAAACTGAGGAAATTTTTTTTTATATATATGTTTTTGGGGGATATTTATTATAGCAAAAAGTAAAAAATATTGATTTTTTTTCAAAATTGTGGCTATTTTTGTTTATAGCGCAAAAAATAAAACCGCAGAGGTGATCAAATACCACCAAAAGAAAGCTCTATTTGTGGTGAAAAAAGGACGCCAATTTTGTTTGGAAGCCACGTCGCACGACCGCGCAATTGTCTGTTAAAGCGACGCAGTGCCGAATTGTAAAAACGCCTTTAGGCATTTAGCAGCATATTGGTCTGGGGCTTAAGTGGTTAACAAGGAGATCCCTCTGATGATTTGGAAGCGCTCTGTGGAAATGTCAGAAAAGACCTACTAGAACAGCTAAACTTTTGGGGTTAATCAGAGGCACTTTAAATGATGGCAGGTGTGTGCCAATTCCTATTTACCATGATTTTGAATGTGATTGCTTAATTCTGAAAACAGCTACATCCCCAGTTATAAGAGGGTGTGCAAACTTATGCAACCACATTTTTGTTTTTTAGTTTTACTTCACCCCTTAAAGATTTCAGTCTGTTTTTCAATTGGAGTTGTACAGTGTATAGGATACATTAAAAAGATGGAAAAAGTTCTGAAATTATCTTTGTCTCATCTTTTTACAGCACAGAAACCCAATATATATATAAAAGCTTTTACTTAAGCTGTGATACAGTGGGGCAAAAAAGTAATTAGTCAGCCACCAGTTGTGCAAGTTCTCCCACTTAAGATGAGCGAGGCCTGTAATTGTCATAGGTATACCTGAACAAGGAGACAAAATGTGGAAACAAATCCAGACAGACAATAACATTGTCTGATTTGGAAAGAATTTGCAAATTGTAGGTGACTAAATACTTATTTTCCACCATAAACAAGCAAGATTTCTGGCTCACAGACCTGTATCTTCTTCTGTAAGAGGCTCCTCTGTCCTCCACTCATTACCTGTATTATGGCACCTGTTTGAACGTGTTATCAGTATAAAAGACACCTGTCCACAACCTCAACCAGTCACACTCCAAACTTCACTATGGTGAAGACCAAAGAGCTATCGAAGGACACCAGAAACAAAATTGTAGACCTGCACCTGGCTGGGAAGACTGAATCTGCAATAGGCAAACAGCTTGGTGTGAAGAAATCAACTGTGGGAGCAATAATTAGAAAATGGAAGACATACAAGAACCACTGATAATCTTCCTTGATCTGGGGCTCTACGCAAGATCTCACCCCGTGGGATCACAAGAGCGGAAAGCAAAAATCCCAGAACCACACAGGGGGACCTGGTGAATGACCTGCATAGAGCTGGGACCAACGTAACAAAGGCTACCATAAGTAACACACAATGCGGCCAGGCACTCAGATCCTGCAGTGCCAGACGTTTCCCCCTGCTTAGGCCAGTACATGTTCGGGCCCGTCTGAGGTTTGCTAGAGAGCATTTGGATGAACCAGAAGAGGATTGGGAGAATGTAATATGGTCAGATGAAACCAAAGTAGAACTGTTTGGTAGAAACACAACTCATCATGTTTTGAGGAGAGAGAATGGTGAGTTGCAACAAAAGAACACCATACCTACTGTGAAGCATGGGGGTGGCAACATCATGCTTTGGGGCCATTTCTCTGCAATGGGAACAGGACTGATCGATCCGTGTACATGAAAGAATGAATGTGAGATTTTGAGTGCAAACCTCCTCCCATCAGCAAGGGCATTGAAGATGAAACCTGGCTGGGTCTTTTAGCATAACAATGATCTCAAACACTCTGCCCGGGCAACAAAGGAGTGGCTTTGTATGAAGCATTTCAAGGTCCTGGAGTGGCCTAGCCAGTCTCCAGGTCTTAACCTCATAGAAAACCTTTGGAGGGAGCTCAAAGTCTGTGTTGCCCAGTGACGGCCCCAAAACATCACTGCTCTAAATGAGATCTGCATGGAGGAATGGGCCAAGATACCAGCAACAGTGTGTGACAACCTTGTGAGGACTTACAGAAAACGTTTGACCTCTGTCATTGCCAACAAAGGATATATAACAAAGTATTGAGATGAATTTTTTATATTGACCAAACACTTATTCTCCACCATAATTTGCAAATAAATTCTTTCCAAATCAGACAATGTGATTGTCTGGATTTGTTTCCACATTTTGTCTCTTAGTGGAGGTATACCTATGATGACAATTACAGGCCTCATCTTTTTAAGTGGGAGAACTTGCACAATTGGTGGCTGACTAAATACTTTTTTGCCCCACTGTATTTATTGGTTCATACAGTATAATTTTTGCCAGTTTGCAGGTCTGCCAGCAACATGATAAATATGTTTTCATTTATAATTCCATGATACTGAAATGAGCCCAATTATAGATGTAGCACACAAGGCAGCTGCTAAAGGGATGTGGCAAAATTTGTAAAATAAGCACATCTATAGTTCCGATTTCTATCAGCAATTGGAAATTCTGTGCTACAGTATTTCTGTTCTTAAATGCTACAGGTTTTAGTAGTATTTCTTGTAAAAGAAAAATGCTAAAATGCCACTTGCTACACAACATCCCAGATTTCAGGGTGCCGTGTTTTACAGTGTAAAATTTAAAGGGATCCAATCAAAAACAATAGCTAAATTGGCCCTAGTATGTATGAATCTGTTAGGGACCTTAGGTTGTAAGCACCTTGAGGGCAGGGACTGATGTGAATGTACAATGTATATGTAAAGAGCTGTGTAAATTGACAGTGCTATACAAGTACCCAACATAAATAAATTAAATGGCTACACTATTGGTGATGGATGCAGTAAGCCCCCAATTCCTTAATTATGCTTGTTCTAGGACAGTAAAGATGAACCCCTTGCCAAATACCTGGAACCAGCAACCCCTAAAAATTAAGGTACGATACTGAAAGAACCCACCAATGGTTACTTGGCCCCATATAGCCACACCTTATCTTGTGTATCAAATTCATTATTTTATTTTATTTACAATGATTTGCTTTAACCAAAAAAAAAAGGTCTACATCTATGCGCTATTAAGTATGCTCTAGGAAAGATGTATGTTATGTTCCAAGCTGATTAACGAGGACAGTACTATTTTAAGCCAACTTTAATAGTAGAAATATCATGTATGAACCAATACAACTTTGATGTTTAATTCTCTCTCATTTCTTTCTAATAAGGTTGGCGCCAGTTGAATAAATTATCAACAACTTTAAGCATCTGTTTAAAAACAAAACTAAAAAAATGTAACTGCAGAATGCCTGTCAAGACTGTAAAAACTTGAAGCTGGTGCCAGGGATTCATTAACCGATTCCTTCCAGAACACGAAAGGGACAAGTGAATTTGGCCAATTAGAATATTCTACTGATACAGCTAAATTCAGAAAAAACAAAAAATTGTGTGTGCACTATTAATTATTTTATAGTTGATCCTGGTAAAAAGGGAAAAAAATGTTTTATAACTCCCTGCGCTCTCTCCATGGGAATTGGGGGGGGGGGGGGGCTCCTGCAGTAGAACAAAATGAAGTTAAATAGGAACTCCAGTCAACTGTGGAAAAAGTAAAAGTCAGCAGCTATATATACTGTAGCTGATGATTTTCAATAAATAGGTACTCACCAGCCCAGGGGATCCAGCGCTGTTATTTTGCCAGTCTGTGTCCCCGACACACCAGCTTCAGTGTGGGAAGCTGGATGCGACACTAATGGCTCACAGCTTGCTTCCGTACTGCGCATGCATGAGACACAGCCTCCTGGGAGCCATGACGTGTTTTTAGGGGGTTGGAGGGAAAGGGGGGGTGCAAAACTTCTGCTTTGCTCATTTAGGTGAGCTGTGCTTAAGTGGGCATCTGCCGGACTTAGGTACCAAACTCTGAGAAAAAAGTTTTACTCAAGTACAGGCACCATATAGTAACCATTATGTGACTACTAGTTGACTTTAAGCATTGAGTTTGCATGAGACAGTGGCTGTTCTGCTCTTATTCACGGATATAAAAGTCTCAACATTACAATAGAAGAAATAAGGAAGAGTAGGTATAAAATATTTTATATTAACAAACATGGCATGAGGGGGGTCATACAGCGTATGAAAGGAATCACAGGTGTTTGCATACAGCTGCAGGCAGCAGCCTGTACAGATTAAAGATAGGTTGTCAATGCAGTGGCTGAATGCATGTGTATAGGAACCGATGAGCATCCATGGATGTCTACGTCCAGGGACATCAGTGTGGCCAGTGCAACATTCAAAAAAGGCTTATTTTACACAATATACTACAAAATAAGGGATTCTTCACACAAAATACAATTAAGACAAGCAGTATCCGGTTTGATTTATCCTTTGTTACGATGTGATTCTACAGTATTGTGATGCAATTTTGAAACTCTTCATTTAATTGACATGAAATGGAAAGTGCAAGTCAAAGCACAGAAAACTGCAGCATGGGCAACACCATCGCTCTGGTGAGATTAGACGCTACTAACATTGTTTTTTAAAAGTATCATGGAGCTTTCCTGCAACTCAAAACACTGAAAATGCATGAATAGCACCTGTTGAGTGAGCCAAAAATAATCTTGAGTCAATCTTCATTTAATATTTATCAAATTCAGAATAACCACATACAGACTACAGAATAAAACAGACTCACCTTCATTTTTGCAGCCAGGACGGGCCACTTTGCTAAAGTCCATTCATATTTTAGAAAGTCTTCTTTACACAAAATAAATATGTTACAACTATAATACAGAATCCAAGAATTTTAGCCCAATGAATAAGTATACTCTTCCTGTGTGTCTTCCACACATTAATGCGAAGATTTGTTTTCAAGTTTCTAGTAGAAGTATTTACAACAAGATCGGAAACTGAGGAACGCATTTGGCAAAGAAAGAGAGCAGGAACTTTGTATGGTGGGTAGATCAGGTCCTTGGTTCCAAAAAGATGTGATGTTACAGAAAAGTGCTACTAGAAAGCATCCTGATGGCAGTCTGAATTTGATTCTAATAAATAACTTCATACACTGTAGCCTTCTTGTCCCCTGATCCAGTGACAATGTATTTATCATCTGCAGAGATGTCGCAGCTCAGCACAGATGAAGATTCTTTGGACTGTGGGAAATAATAAACAATGAACAGTGAGATGAGAGGTTCTCTCCAAAAAAAGAAACACAAGACAATGAACAGGCAGAGATGTCAGCTTTTAAAAACAGGTCACTTCTCCACAGTGTCAGATTTGTTTAGCTCAGGTAAACACTGTCAGACTTAAATGA
The DNA here is from genome assembly GCA_029574335.1 of Rana kukunoris. Classification (NCBI taxonomy): domain Eukaryota; kingdom Metazoa; phylum Chordata; class Amphibia; order Anura; family Ranidae; genus Rana; species Rana kukunoris. Next base: position 295,925,253 of record CM056049.1, read on the forward strand.
AAAGGAGATTTGGATTTTCATGCAAAAATGCTTCCTGAAAACTGGCAGAAGTGTATATTCAAGTTAATAGCAGTGATGCGGATGTGTCTGTATACAAGTATAGGGCCCTCTTATCAAGAACACTTATTAATCCTTATAGCAGTGATCCAAATAATGACAAAATAAAAAGTCTGGTTATTTTCTCAATGTGTATAGGATATTTTTTAGCATTTTTTCCTGAATTTGTGGGTTTTAAAAGTAGCGGATAGCAGATGCATGGATAATTTTGTGGTCAATTATTTTCACAAAGTGTGATGGGTTTCTCCAATGAAATTAGCATGGATTTCCTCAATGATACATGGTCAGTTTTAAGGACCCATTTTCACTTGGGTATTGCGTTAATGTAACCCATTCATTTGAATGGGCTGGCAACATATACAGAAGGTAAAGAAGAGACCTGCAACACTTGTTTATGATGCAGTTCACCACCACACACACAGTAATGCACTTGGGCAATTAAGTGTTTATTAAAATCAGTCCATATCCTAAATGAGCAATTGAGAGACTCATCTACTCCCATTGTAGTATATGGAGAAAAGGAAATGAGAGTTGCTCAAAGTCTATGCAATACAATTAACAGGTTGTACTGTGATTTCACAAGATTATTAACTAAATCAAACCAATGAAAGTCTTATGCAGAAGCTCACATTAAAAGTATTCTAATAGAGATTGAGCTCATGAGATTTTAGTAGCACGTTTAAGCTAGGCTACCCAAAGGAGGCAAGTGCTAGGCTACCCATAGGAGGTAAAAATAAAATTCTTCAAATCCACATCAATTTGCTTATCTAAGAAATAAAGGGTGCATTTTAGTACAGCAATCTTCTGTATAGACATTCATACATCAGAAAAATTGATCTGTGGTATAGAATTGTTTTAGCCATAAACAATATTAACTATGTCTTCTTTGCCACCCTAATTTAAAAGAGAAGTATGGCCAAAGCTTTTGACAGTCACCACTCCTTGCTTAGTGAAGACTGAGAACTGAGTGATCAGCTGTAACGTTAGCACTCAGTTTCTGGTCTAAGTCAGTGGGGGGACAGCTGCAGCCATATAGGGGAGTGTATGTGTACAGACACATACATATATATATATATTCCCCCCTCACTTCTCCTTTAATCAAATGACCTCACGCAATCAATACAGGTTTTCAGTTGCGGCTCTTTCCTCTACCTGCAAACACTGGTTCAATAACTTACACTGTCATGCATCTGTTCTTTAAATGTAGGATTTTTCATTAAAGATAGTCAATAGTATTTATAATAGCATTTTTGTATGAAACGGTGTAACTAAAGGGCTAGGCACAAGTCTGGATTTATATTTATGTTAGACGAATTATGTTGCCTGGATTATGAAGAGATGTTGTAGGTCACCTCATAGTTCCATGATCCATGCAACAGTACTTTGCCTGCAGGCACATTCTTTCATTTAGCCATGCAACTATATTATTTCCGCCATTTTATAAATATTTCACAGTTCTTACATTCCTCGGCAGATCAAATAATAAAAGAAAATTAAAGGGTTATTGAGCCTCCAAACAACACATTCCGTTTAGTATATAAAAAAGGGAACAAAGGTCTTTTCTTACTACTCAATACAAAGTAGCTGTGCTTATATATTTTGACATGTAATGCCTTTTTATCTCTTTTTGTGTTTTTAGGATCTAGACTTAAAAAAAAATATGCATAACATTTTTTTAAACCCTGGTAATAATGTAGATATGAAATACATTTTTATGTGTAGCCAGCAGGCATGGCACTTGGTCATATTTTACATAGTTTCCAGGCTTTCCTTTGCTCCTAGGTTAAAATTGCCTGTTTACAGAGATCAACAGCTCAAGCTGAAATCTACAAAGGTGAATGAGTAAGAAGTGGTTATCCCTTACTGAATTGCTCCAAGGTTTGATTTTTGGACACCATTTAAAATAAATTTAGTTGGGCATTTTATAAAGACTGAAATATATTTAAAGCCACAACTATCCAAAAATCAGAAGTCTGACACACCTTTTTTTGTTAACACACAGACTGCATATACACACACTGACAGTGTAATATGACTTATTATAAGAGCTTGGATTTTCTGTATGGCAATAAACAAGTGCCTCAGTTCTCACTGACAAGCAGTAAAGCATTCTGAGTGACATCTTAGTGGGGCTCTAAAGTATTACATTTCTAGATCTTCTTGCTCACCACAGCACAATGTAATTTATAAATAGCATATATCCAGTGACAATGGTTTTCCAGTGAAGCGCTTAGCTTAAACACATACAAGCTTTATCTAGAAGTGCGGAAAAAGTACCATTCCTATCAATAGACTTCTAGCTACGCATATCTCAGAAAAGCGGATATTACTTAAAATTGATTTCATAAGCTTGCACATTTATGAAAAATCGTAAGAAAGTAATCAGTAGCTGAATTTAAATTGGTAATATTTTTGCTTTGTCCTTCCGACTTTTAATTATATAGAGGTGACTTATCAGTGGCTACAGATATATGATATGTATTAAAATGGCATTAGTAACGGCTATCATTCATTCCACTAATACAACTCCTTGTACATGGCCCAGTTTTTTTCATGTTATCCTCCCAAGTCAAGCACTGGCTATGACAGTTATGTTATGCAGAATAAAAAAAATAAAAAAAAAAAAAAACGATAAGAAGCCATCAGAAGTGTTCCATATCACCTTTAGAGAAATCTCTGCAACCTTTTCAGGATTGTTCTTTTTTTCCCCCTCAAACCACAGAACAATTACAAATTGGCCTAAATCTGGTCACTTGGAATTTAGTTTAGAGATATGGTTTAGCAGACACATGGTTGTTTTGCAGTTATTAACAAAACATTCTTGATTTTGCTTGGAAAAGTAAAACCGTAAACCCATATGTGCATGACATGTAGAACTTTACAAACTGAACTGGAAACTAACAGCGGCACCTAAAGCAATGATAAATAATAAATTCTACCTGGAATATACTGGCTCCATAAGGTGTTCTCCAGGCATTGAGAAGGTTGTCCTTTCCAGTGCTCACAAACCATTTACCTAAACAAATAAAGGATAACGGTGATACAGCGATTTCTTGCACAGTTTTGACCTTTGCACAGTGTGAGTGGAAAAACAGGAAATCAGAAAAATTAGATATAAACCAGCCCCACCAAGCGCAAGTCCAAATTTACAAAGTCACACTCAACTCAATGTGCGGATCTTTGTTTATACAGTTTAAACGTTTTTAGTATGTTCAATGTACAAGCAGAAAGGAAACCGGATAACAGCACAATTACTTAACTGCAAATGGCAGACAGGCGATTTAATTTTGCAGCGGTTTATAATAAAAAAAAAGAAGTTTAGCCTGCCAATATGTTGCCACCCCTCCATCAGGACCCAGGCCAAAAATAAACAAAATACAACTGAAAAGCTTGGGAGTCGCCACTGGGTTAATAAAAAATAAATAAAAAACACATTATGCTAGCCATATACTAAATTAAAAATTTGAAAGTATGTTAGTCGGACCGTTTGTATGTTTTGTGTCTGGTTAACAGGCACAAATAGAAAATCAACGTTCAAGTGTTTCTCTCCTGAACTGTTTGCACTAGGCATATATGGCGAAACCAACAAAAAACTGATTTGAATGATATATCAGATTTCAGTACACCAAGCGTCCGGTATTCGAAAAAAAAGTTTGAACAATGTTTCGTATATAGTATGGCCAGCATTAGTGCGTTTAGGTTTAATGCAAACAGTGGGCTGGCTCTTGGGAAGGGTTATGCAAATATCAAAATGCCTTAAAAGATGGATGCTTGTCAGGAGCAGCGTCAATATTTAGAAAGATTGCATTTGCCGACAGACTGCCCACATGTGAAGCTGAGGCTACAATACTGAAAAGGACAGAAATTCAATGAATACATGGGCCAAAGACCAGCCAGAAAAAAAAAAGGTGGCAAGTATATAGCTAGATTTTCTTTTGCACTTTCATAAACAAAGTTCTATTAGCTATTGCATACAAGGGTTTGTACATATAGGGTTACTGAACAAGAAGCAAAATGCACTAAGGGGACAGGGGTACCCCCAATAGACAGCAACATACCTGAACAGACCACATTAAAATCAATTTTCATTTGGTGTGCCATACATTTTTTATAAATAGGGCAGTGAGGAGTTAAAAAAGCCCTTTAAGGTTACAGCTCACATGCATTATAGTGACTCCACACTGAGCCACCTTATCCTCTAATCTTCTGAAAGATGCATGAGTAAGAAATCAACACTTTGGCATTGGTAGTTTACACCAGGGAAGAGAAGCATACTGAAACTGATGAGATCTACAAACAAAAACAAGCAAATAGATACTTACCACAATGAGCAAACTTAAGGGAGAGTACACAGCTTTCATGAAGATGTAGCTGGTATTTATCTGGCTTGGTGACATGCAACACCTCCACGTTACTGTTCTCCATGCCCACTGCCAGCCATTCACCAGTTGGACAGTATCCCAGGGAAAAGATCTGTAAGTAAACAAATAAAAGGCATCAGCTTATTTAAGAGAATTACAGGAATAAGGATACACCTAGATGTTTTTTCATTAAATTTATTGAACAATTCGGGTCTGGTGGTTGTATATGTAAATAAAATTGATGACTAAATGGTCACTATACAGTATATTTAGGATGGCTGACGTTAGTGAACTTTTTTTTTTATACACAAATGCACACATACAGAATGTACTTATGCTAGCAAGAGACTATGTGCAATAATAAATGTTGATTGTATTGATAGTACCAAGTAGGCTGCCACTGTTGATCTTTCTTTTTGAAAAATATGATTTTGCTTCAGCTGTGCAGACCCATTGAATTTAAAGATAATCCTGCATTTTGCCCATTCACCTTACACACATTTCCCCACCAATCTGCTGAAGACTTTAGAAAATACTTAATCTTTCCAAACATTAAGGAGCAGATGGCCACCTCCCAAGATGCAGTACAGAGCAACATGGGGTTGGTATTAGTGGGCACGTTTTTTTCCTGCAGCCACTTAGTGGGCAAATTGAGTCTTTTTAATACACAAGTCAATGACAAGGCACAAGTATGAAGATCAGCCGTCCTGACTTCACTTGCTGCTCATCATTTCCAGGTCAGTGATTCAGAATGCCCTGAAACCACGGACAGCCAGGCACATCATTTTATAAAAGCAGTGAGCCATATCAGCCCACACATTTTTCTCACTTGAGATTTTCCTCAATAAATGGAAATAACCTTGGCTCCGTCACATGGAGCGTATAAAATGCTTCGAACTACAGTGAGACCTTGGAACTTTGCCAGGGCAAACAGCAGTTAAGACAATCAAAAGTGTTCAACATTGTTTGTCCTAATTGTCAAAAGAAAAAAAGAAAAAAATATTGTGTCTGATGTTGCCCTAACTAAAAGAAGGAAAAAACTGAGGTCATTGAAGTCTTGAGTCACCTGCGATACCATTACAGCTACAATTAAAACTTGAAGCTCTTCTAATGGGCATGAAAAGAAATTTATTTGGGTGTGTTTCAAAATCCCTTAAACCTTGACTCATGTAAATGTATGTAATAGTATTTTGTTTTCATTATACCTGTGATGTGAAGTCATGCTGTTGTAGCTGTCGTCCCTCACGCAAGTCCCAGGATCGCACTGTGTTGTCCAAACCTCCTGTCCAAAGCTTGGTACCATCATTAGAAATGTCAATACAGCTGGCTCCATCTGTGTGGCCCTGGAATTGCCTAAAATTAAAAGACATTTTTACCAAAATGAAACAATACACAAATGCTCCAATGTAAATATACAGACATATGCCACAACATACAATGATTTGTATTATTAAAGCTACTTTCACAAACAACAAACAATCTTGCTGTTGAAGGCTTGTCATAACAGATGATGCAATGTCTGAGAAGTAGAATTGTGCATTCATACATAAACATGTGGCTCCCATAATGAGCTGCTTTCTTAGTTTATGAATTTTTCTGCAGATAACCATCAACATGACCCATGTTTGGAGACTGCATTTTATGCATATACTAAACTAATATAATATCACAGTAGCAGATACATAGTGGCATAGCATGGTGGTTTAGTGGATAGCACTGCTGTCCAGAAAACAATTCCCACCAAGAATGGCATTTGCTAGTTTTGAGTCCGAAAATTATGTGGTTGCTCCAGATTCCACCCGTAGCCCAAGAAGAACCGGCTTGGTTATAGTCTTCTGACCAAATTCCCCTGTGTGTACGAGTACAGAATACACTTGCAACGTATATCCGCTCTTCATAGACGTATAAAATAAAAAAGTGCAAATGCAACATTCTAGTACAAAATAATGGAATATACAATGCTTTTGTTTATGTTCATCTAGTTTTTCCAACCACCTTTTTCTGCAATTCTTTTGCAGGAAGCTCCTACCATTTTTGCATATCGATGCAGTAAAGTTTGCCTATTTTTTCTGGCCAAAGTTCTATAGCTCTGTCAGATTGGATTAAGACCATTGCTAAACCACAATTTTCAAACACCAGTCTTAGGTTTCACTAGGCCATACTAAACCATTTGAGGTTCTTTTTTTATCGCTTTGGTTACTTACTGAGAGTCACTGCCTTAGAGAGTAAACCTCCATTCTATCCTTAGATCTCAGACCAGAGAACTTATTTTGACATGTCCTATGGAAAAACAGGAGTTGATATAGGTGTCGATTTTTACTTTTTCATAAAACCTTATGGGGCATGTGGCCATTGTCCCATGGACGATTTCCTTTATCTTAGCTATGGATAGCTGCTGCTCCTTTAGGGTTACACTGAACCACTTGACTGCTCCTTCTTACCAGGTCACAGAGTTCTGGTGTTCAGCCAGCTCAAGGCATGGGCATACCCTGTTCGTTCCCCATAACCAATTTCCAAATATTCCAGGGAAAATTTAGGTTTATCACCAAGGCTCCAATTGGTACCTTCCGTATGACTTTAGATATATTATCTATCAAAATAAATATATTCTAGTCATGTGGCAACTATTACACACTAGTGAACTACAATTAATTAGAAGACTCCTAAAGGCAGTTGGCTGCCCTAGGACTTTTTCAGGGATTTCACGACAAAAAAGGGGTAGAACACCAATGCAATGCAACTAAAATTGAACTAAACCCATTCTGATAACATTTTACCAAAACAGCCAAGTTAAAGGCATGCCTTTGGTGAGAACTGTCACAACTGCTAGTGTGCTTATGTTCGTTCTCATCTGAAATTTGAATCCAACTGTAGATCAGAGGCTAAGATGGCACCTTCCTTGGCTGTAAAGCAGCGGTCTCCAAACTGTGGCTCGAGGGTCAGATGTGGCCCTGTGCTAGCCTTTATCCGGCCCTCTGGGACTAACCCTCTCACTGGTGTGAGGTACTATTCCTTTCACTGATACAAATAAGAGGCACTACTTCTTTCACCGATGCCAATAATGGAATACTACTCCTAATAGGGGCACTCCTCCTCCTATTGATCACCAACCCTGAGGCCATATTTATTCTCACCGATGCGAAGCCCAGGACATTTTTCTGCCCCCGCTGGCCACAGTCTTGCCCTTCTAAAGTCTGAAGGACAATAAACTGGGTCTTTGTTTGAAAAATTTGGAGACCCTGCTGTAAAGGATGTGAGGGTTTAGTTCCACTTCAAGATATTTCACCATTTTGTAAATCTGGAAATGTACGTACATCCCCCCCCCCAACATTAAACTTGAGTAGATCCAGGGCATACAATGTAATGTACATTTGTTTCCTCCAGATAGTATGAATACATATGTAATGGTAAAGCTGAACTCAATGTCTTTAAACCAATCATTGATTGAAAGAAGCCGTTCATCTGGAGGCAACAATGCTTTGTTCATAGCAACCAGACTTCAAGTGTTTTCCCTAGGACATGCACTTGTTTGGCTGATAAGGGCAGCATACACTTTCTTTTTATGCCTATCCATTATTCAGTCCTACTATGAACATACCTCCCCATGTTTACAGCATGTGATTATAATAAAACCTTCAGACAAAAGAGCTGGCGGCGCCAAACACCCTGAAGCTTTTGTCTATTTAAGTGATAGCATCTGGTTATGTCACATACTTAAAATGATACAGAATCCTATATGCGCACTTGCACACAGCATTTCCAAAACACAAAAAACTGCATGGCTTGCCAGTGTGACTTATGAATTTCACAACTAGACTGCCAAGATAAACTACTCTTATGTTCACCTGATCAGTCAAATACAAAATATAATCAATTATACTCTCTCTCTAAGAAAAAGATTTTGCTTTAGCCAAACAACACACAGAAAACCTTAAAACTGCAATTTTCCAATCAATTTGTCTGCTAAAACGATAAAGCCCGTTTAGATGATGATTTTGATTTCATTTATATTGGCTATGTCACCTAGTGAGTGCTTTTTGCTTTGTTCTCTCATTCACTAGTTGCAGTACTACTACAATGAAAAGAAAAATAACCATGATATGCTCCAAAATCAAGAATAGCTTATTACTGGGGTGTCAAGCTGCAAGATAGCTTCACTATGGCCTTGTGGTATAAAGTTTATAAACGCATTACTGTGAAAATCCTCTAAACTTCTAGTATAAAAACCATATATAAAATGAAAACCTAATTGTAAAGCAGACCCCTAGCAAAGATGGGACCAACCTAACACACGGTTATTATAAAGGGGAATCCAGCTTTACAGGTCCCTTACTGTGGAGGTACACATTTCCACATTATACATTTTTCTTGCAATATGGGAACCAAGACATCAAAACTGCCAGCTACAAAAACAATCCTAGCATTGCTGAGTAAAACTAAGATATATGGAACAAAGACGGATACCGCTGAAGCAACAAAGTGATCGTGGGCGTAGGGGGATCACTTACCACAAACAACCAAGTGATTAAAATAAACATTGGCTGAACATCTATCAAAAAGCTCTGATACCCTCATTGATAACAATGTTTCTACACATTCTGCCCTGGGCATGCATAATACTATGTTAAAGACATTTGAACATACAACTTATTGACCATGAAGCAGTATATGCGAATACATTGTTATCTATCAGCCTTCTGATAGATGAGCCCATGTCTTATTAATTTATTTTTAACTTAATAAAGATGCATTCATTTTAATCACTTGTTTGTACCAAGTGTTTGAATCATTTACAGTGTTAAACATTGTGTCTCCGATATTGAAAATATGCAATAATTTAGACTGGCTAAAAAAGGACTAACTGTAGTACCAGCTCATGGGAAGACAACAGATACCAAATTTACAGATTAGATACTCTGTAGCATGCACTGGACAGTTAATATGCATTTTGGGTAAGAAGTGCATCCTAGTGTATATGCAATCCAGTAGTACAATAAAAAAAACACAAAAAAGGAGGTCATAACAGCAGACAATATAAAATATGTATGCTGTACACATATCATTCACACGTGCGATTAGGGCCAGCTGTGGCAAAAATATATTTCTGCAGCTGAATTCAGAGGTGGCTGCGGATAGTTGCTGCTGTTAATCCTGTACAAAGCAATGATGGGCTGACAGCCATCCATTGCTGCTTGCATGTAATTGCACATGGAACAATTACCCGATGTCAGGGACAGGTGATCCAGGGGTGACTGACCGTCCTTAACAGCAGGCAAGTGTACCATGTGTGATTACAGAGTATTAGGCTGCAAAGCCCCCTGGCAGCAAGTGGTGTGATGCACATCACATAAAACTTCAAAATCTAGATTATGTACAATACGACACTTCATTCATGTCACTGCACAGCACAGCACAGCAGGACAGCGTGCTGTGCTCCTGTGGGACCAGAGGGAGTACACATACAGGGTGCACAATATCACACTTCTCTGGAATGCAGTGAAACATAACACACAGACAACCATTGTTTTTGGTGTGTCATTGCAATTGTAACTTCACATAGTGTAAATGGGCCCCAATAAAGGAATGATCATGGATTACATATGCTATACAAGTTAATAAAAAAAAAATAGCATTTTGATATTTTCCCTCTCTGACTGTAGAGTGCACTTGAGTATATATTGCTTTCTGTGAGTACAGCAGATGTAAGTACAACTGCATAGGCCTGTAAAAAAAGCAAAGTAGTTAATTAAGTTAAGTGCATTGGAATGAAAAAACAAAAAAAAAAAAAGCTGTTTTACCACTCAGAGAGCAATTCATTTACACACAGAAATGTAGAAATAATCACGACCACAAAAATGTATTACCATCCTCACATTTTCAGACTATTAATATGTATTCCCTAAAAATGCAGTTTGGCGTACTTTCCATTAGGATAGATAGATAGATAGATAGATAGATAGGATAGGATAGGATAAAGGGGCCAGTGTACCTGCAGGATAAATTCACCAAATATGTGCCTAACTGTACTTTAAGGTCGGCTAATTCCGAAACTTTGGTGATCCCTAAATTTCGAAAGAAGGACGAGGGAGGGAGGACGAGTGCGGTTCAGGGAGCACTGCTTTGAAACTCCCTGCCTCTAAAATTAAGGCTTGAGAAGGATCTTTTTAAGTTCAGGAAGCTTCTAAAAACTGAGCTTTTTAGTCAAGCCTATGGAATCACATAGGTTTATAGCTCTTTGATTTGCTAACCATTTTAAAATTTGATCTGTTCCGCTGCCTGTGTTTTTTTTTTTTGGTTGTTGCTGTATTCTCGACACATCAAGGCCTACGGGTAACTTAGTGCTTAGCATCACTTTTGCATAGATACGCTGCAACATCCGACAAGTGTAAAACCATTACACTTGCAGATCGTAGGTGTAATGACAACTCCGGCCACTAGGTGGCCTTTACGTTTTCTCATTTGCCTATGCAAATGAGGCTAGTACGCCGATTCCCAAACGCTTTTACGCCGCCCCGTCGTCGCGTTCGAGGCCGCAGACGAAGGAGAATCTTGTCTTCTGGTTCTGCTGGACCTAAGCGCAGCCTTCGATACAGTAGACCACAAGCTTTTATTGACTCGGCTGGCTAAAGTAGCCAAAGTCGCAGAAGGCGATCTATCTTGGTTCTCCTCTTTTTTGGAAAACCGATCGCAAATAGTGAAGCTAGGACCCTTCACTTCTGAAAAACGCACATTATCGTGCGGAGTCCCTCAAGGATCCCCCCTGTCGCCTATGTTATTCAACATCTATCTGCGTCCTCTTTTTGAAATCATCAGCAGTCAAAAACTGCTCCATCATTCATATGCAGACGATACGCAACTGTACTTCCGCATTTGCAAAAAAAAGGATCACCACCTCAATCTAGAGACTTGCCTCTCTTTGATAGAGGACTGGATGACAAAGAGTTATCTCAAACTCAACGGAGCGAAAGCCGAACTACTTCTGTTTCACGCCAAGCGTATGAATCAACCTGCAACAACTTGGACCCCCCCCGCCCATTCTGGGTAAAATCATCATCCCTAGCGCCAAAGTCAAAAGTCTTGGGGTCATCTTTGACTCCTACATGACAATGGACGCACAAATAGGGTCAGTAGTCAGCAGATCTCACCATCTGCTGCGCCTACTACGCAGACTAACTCCTTTTATTCCCAAGAAAGACATAGCGGTTGTGGTGGGAGCGATTGTAAACTCCAGACTGGACTATGCAAATGCCCTTTACCTCGGACTCCCCAAGTACCAAATCGCTCGTCTTCGAGTCGTTCAAAATACGGCCGCCAGACTTGTGACTGGAAAAAAAAACCCTGGGAATCAATCTCACCTTCACTGAGATCCCTTCACTGGTTACCAGTAAAAGACAGAATCACTTTTAAAGCACTCTGTCCAACGCATAGATGTATTTATGGGAATGCTCCCCATTATTTATGCGAAAAAATAAAAGCTCATAACCCCAATCGCGTTCTGCAATCCACTAATCAAAATCTGCTCCAGATACCGAAAGCCAACTACAAGTCTAAAGGAGAAAGAAGATTCGCAATCCAAGGTCCCAGACTATGGAACACTTTACCAACCAGCATTCGGTTGGAGGAGAACCACTTAGCCTTCAGGAGAAAGATCAAGACTCATCTCTTTTGATTTCAAAGGAGACAGGAACAACAAGCGCCCAGAGGCGATTTACTTCGCATGTGCCGCGCTATATAAGTTTTTCATTCATTCATTCATTCATATGACGTCCACTCAATGTAAAAGCCCCTGGCCGGCCGTCATTCTGCCATTTTCCAGGGATGCAACAGAAAATGAGAATAAATCTCTACAAAGTAATGAAACCGTTTCCCCTCCAGTTGTCACTGGAAAAGGCATCCCCTAGAAAAATTCTTACCTCTTCTTCTGGTCACAGCTTAAAATTTTGAATTTAGCATCACTTTGTCTCAATGACAGCAGTCATGGACAACACAGAGATTGTGTACTTTACTGCTTAGTATTCCCAGCATGTGTGGCTAAAGCTTGCTAAATCCCTGTGACTGATCTCCAAGGTTCCTGGTTAATGGCACCCTTGTAGTCTAGAGGATCTCTGGTATTGTATTTATATTAGGAAGCAAGTAGCATTTGCAGGTCTCATAACAGGTGTCTGATGGACCAAATTTCTCAATTTCTGACCAGATCTTTGCCATCAGCTGTGGAGAATATGCAGTGCATGCTCCTCTTCAACTAAAACGGAATAGATTAGAGAGGAAATTTGAAAAATAAATTTCCCAGATGCAAACACTAGCCAGAGAGATAATAAAACTTTCATAAGAGAAACACAGATGAGGACATCTTTCTACTAAAATACTAGCTCCTTGTGGGTACTGGTACACTGGCTTACACAGAGTATGGCCCAAAATAAGATCCCAGATCAAGAGTCAAAAAATCCCTGACAGTCTAAAGTTCCTGGACAGTAACCAAAAGAAATTAAAAGGCAACCTCTAACATTGAAATGCTCTTATTTTCTAATTTTCTTTAGAAAATACTTGATGGTCATGTCGGCAACACAGAGCTGTCCTGTCTCTAGTGCACACTTCCTGGTTATCTGAAATGATAAAGTAGTAGCCCTTCAAGTTGTTTTTATGAGACCAAATAGGCGTCTGTTGTAGAGATGGAGAGTCAGTGGGTTGAAGTAGCTTAAGTGGTTGTAAACCTCTCTATAGCATGTACTTGTCTCTATCCAGAACACCAAGTGTCATTTCTGTCTGCTGCCTCGTTTTTCTGCCATCAGCATGAGTCGCTTCTGACAAGTTTTCCCGGCACCAACAGACAAAAGGTGACAGGGGAGGGACGTCCAGCTGATTGACAGCCTCAGCTATGTTCATATGTGCTGTGTGAAGAGGTGTGGGTCCCTTCTGTCCAATCAGCTCTTAGATCTCTCCTCACGGAGCTCTGCAGAGTGCAACTTCAGCTGTCTGCCTTATTTTTCTGAACTCTGACGGGCTTTAAAATTCAGCACTTTAAAAACGGATGTAGAGAAGGAAGAACTGCAGATAAATCAGTACAACTCATGTAGAATTTGTTTCCTCTGTATCACCTTTGGCCAGTCACTTCACTGGGAATATGTAAGGGTTTACAACCACTTTAGCAAAAATATAACTGGGCAGGACTGACGTCACCCAATCCACAAAATTCAGTCTGTTGTCAGCTCACAACAAATTAAGACCAAGTGCATTTTTCCGGCAGATGAGTAGGAACTTTTCTTTATTACATTGTTACGTCTGGGTTATTGGCTGGCCACTCTGCTGTAGGTTAAGGTTAGGCGGTGCAAATTACTTGCCTTGCCCCAGGAGCCAACAACCCATGCTATGCTTTATTAAAAACAAAAAAACATGGCTTAACTTTTTAGCTGGCTCCTAGATTAAAAGAAAATTGGTCAAGCCCTGCTTTAATCGGTTAGCCACCGCTCCCCGTAGATCTACTGCATCAGCTCTGTGCGAGAACACGTACCTAGTATGTGATCAGTCAGTTTTGCTGTGATTGGACAGGAGTCAATCAGCAGGTCCACCTATCGTTCATAAGGCAGTGACACTGATCAGTCTTAAAAAAATACACACTAAAAAAAAAAAAAAAATTATGTACACACACACACGTGATCAAAAACCGAAAGAAAGCTATATTTGTGGGGGGGGGGGGGGGGGGGAGGACTTTATTTGCATAGAACGTTGCACAAATGCACAATTGTCAGTTAAAGCATCACAAAAAATTGACCCGGTTGTGAAAGGGGTTAAAACCTTCTGGAACTGAAGTGGTTAACATAATTGTACTACTTGTTAATTTAGACTGACTCAACTTAATGATTTGCAAAATACAGGTCAATAGTTTGATGCAACCAAGATTTACAAAAAATCCAAAACATCCCACACCCACCATTTCAAAGAACACAAGCTAGCCGTAATCTGCCTGTCATATTGGCTTATTTCTCAGCAATAACTAAAAACCAGTTTTTCGTTCTTATTATCAACTAGGACATCATATGATGAGGAAGCAAAAGAAACAGGTTTGTGCTGACCTAGAACATCCAGAAGCTAGTGGGATTAGCCATTTCAAAACATGTTGGCCTCCCAGCATCGTAAATCTCTCAGCATGTCTGTTACACTGAGCTTAACTTAACCATTTCATGCATGTCTGTTCCATCATACCTAGAGCAACAATAAACTTGGCGCCTGACTGCACAGAACAATGTGCGAGCACTGGGCCAGTGGCCCTCAGAGTTACCTATTTCCCCAAGATATCAAAAGGGGTTGCATCAGTTTATAATGACCTAGGATAGCATCTAATGCAGGGGTCTTCAAACTATGGCCCTCCAGTTGTTTAGGAACTACAATTCCCATCATGCCTAATCAAGTCTGTGAATGTTAGAGTTTTACAATGCCTCATGGGATGTGTAGTTCCTCAACACCTGGAGGGCCGTAGTTTGAGGATCCCTGATCTAATGTCTACACAGCATTAACGCCACTACTGTCACCCCCCAAAAAAAAACAAAAAAACAAACAGTGGATTTATGTACATTGCAGGGATTTAAAAATTCATGTGGATGGGAGTCACTTTATAATTACAAATCAGCTGCTGCACTTGCAGGGATGTAATGGGGAAAGTGGCAGGGTTTGCATTTTTTAGACGTGATTTCCCTTTGGAATTACCTTGCCAAAAATGTAAGGTTTGTTGCAGAGGATGCTCCAAATGTGACTTGCAGCCTAATGGCGTCTTCAGGGAATATTAGTAAGCCAATTACACAAGAAACTGAAATTTTTGGGGGAAATTCTGTACGCCATCTGTGTACAGAACACCTCCATGTAGCCATATTGCATTTCACAAAAAAATTGTGGTTGCAGATTGAAAAGGAAAGGTGATTTTTAATAGAATTCAATTACAATGTGACTTGTGTAACAACTATAAAGGGGTTGTAAAGGTTTGTTTTATATTTTCTAAATAGGTTCCTTTAAGGTAGTGCATTGTTGGTTCACTTACCTTTTCCTTCGAATTCCCTTCTAAATGTGTTTTTCGTCTGAATTTCTCACTTCCTGTTCCTCAGAAAGGTTGCCCCCATCATCCAAGGTGTTCTGGCTGGGGGTTAGTCGGCGTGCTCCCCCCTCCCTTGGGACCAAATCCCTGCGAGAAAACTGTGTTCACAGCATCTCTCCGCAGGGATGTAGTCCCAAGGGAGGGGGCGAGCATGCTGACTAACCCCCAGCCAGAATGGCTCAGATGATGGGGGAAAACTTTCTGAGAAGGAACAGGAAGTGAGAAAACATTTAGAAGAGAAATGGAAGGAAAAAGGTAAATGAACCAACAATGCACAAGCTTAAAGGAACCCATTTAGAAAATAAAAAAAACGAAACCTTCACAACCCCTTTAATATAAATGTCTTCCAATGTATGGTATACTGGTTTAGTGTATTGCTACGTATATTGAGATATAACAGTTCTGAAATCTGAACAGTAACTGAAAACAATTTATATCAAGTCATATCCCTTTTAGGGCTGCAATTTTTGACTCTGAACCACTTTAAACCAAAGTACCTGAGCCATCAGTATTAACCTGCTCACAGAGAGAAATCTTTACTAATCAGGCACCATGTAATTTCCCCTTCTCCGGTATTACTGTTCACCAAGGGCAATCATTTTACGAAAAAGAAAGACAAATCAGCTATTTCATCTGCGGACACCTTTTTGCGTTCTGAAATGCCTGCATGCAAAATTATTGTGATGTTCATTGATTTGCAACACTCAAAATTAGACAAGACAGACAAAAATGCACTGAAATATGGGAGCTGAAAAAAATACAAACCAATCTATTGACAAGACTGTCAAGACGAGACAGTTATGGATGGCAGAGCACTGATACACGTTATTACAATTATTAAAATTATGGTATGTGAGGTCAGGTTTATGCCCCGCTGAGCAAGTGTACTTTCCTGGGGAATAAGCATCTATTGTGGATAGTTAATGCTTCTGAATTGGAGCAAGATTTCCAGGACATGCATCTATTTACCAAAGATAAACTCTTGGGATCAGTGTACAGGAACTAATAAAGTTACATATTCATTTTCAGACCTTTTACCTTCAGGGAGTTTTCCATAAAATAACGGACTGAAGCACAAACTAATCATACCAAATCGCACTATGAACGCATGTCTACCCAACACCTCTTTCAGAGGAAAAATATTCCCACATTGCCTCGTCCTCTAGTCCTTAGTGCTCCACTGCATACAAATTATTATACAATGACATCTGATCTGCAATAATATTCTACAATTACATAACCACAAAGCAATACTCAAAGCTCCTAAAAAACACCACAAAGCATGTGCAAGCTTTGGATGCCAAGAGCAGCTCAGGGAACATGCTAGAAAAGCAGACACCAGTCCATCCCAACCCCCCTACCCTTTTATTATAGTGTAAAGACCTAAACAGAGCCAGGCAAGAATATACTCTAGACTCCATGCAGTCTTCAAAAAAATAAGTCTCAAGAACAAATACTTATGTATATTTGGCACTGGTTCACACCAGGAAATGTAGTGAACAACGTATTAAAAGGGGTTATAAAGGTTAATTTAAAATATTTTTTTTTAAATAAAAACAAACAAACAAATTATACCTCCACTGTGCAGTTAAAAAAAAAAAAAAAATAATAAAAATGCAATAAAACTATCACCTATTTTGTAAACGCTATAATAGGTAGAACAATACGTATCGGCCTAAACTGAGGAAAAAAAAATGTTTTATATATTTTTGGGTGATATTTATTATAGCAAAAAGTAAAAAATATTGATTTTTTTTTTCGAAATTGTCACTATTTTTGTTTATAGCGCAAAAAATAAAAAAAACGCAGAGGTGATCAAATACCACCAAAAGAAAGCTCTATTTGTGGGAAAAAAGGACGCCAATTTTGTTTGGGAGCTACATCGCACGACCGCGCAATTGTCCGTTAAAGCGACGGAGTGCCGAATCGCAAAACCTGGCTGGGTCCTTTAGCTTACTAAAGGTCCGGGTCTTGAGTGGTTAAAGCCAAACTGAACACATTATTTAACCACTACAGGTATACTGCGGCAGGTTGGCTCCCCTGGGAAAATCACCGTAGCTGCAAGTCGGCTGATTTAGGACCACTAGGGGGAGCTTGCTGCGCAACGACAGAGCTGATGCACGTTCCCAGCGTATATCGTTTGGTTTGCGCAAAATTGATAGCGTCCTCAAAATAGGGGACATATATATTTGGCTTTTTATTATTATTAGTATTTTTTACTAGTAATGGCAGTGATCGGCGACCCTGCGGCAGACAGAGCGGACACTTTTTTTGGGACCATTAACATTTATACAGCGATCAGAGCTAAATATAGCCAATTACTGTATAAATGTCATTGGCAAGGAGGGGGTTAACACTAGGGGGCGATCAAGGGGTCAAGTATGTGTCCTAGGGAGTGACTAACTGTAGAGGGATGGGACTGCCTGGAGGAGGAGACCAATCGATGTTCATACGTGGTATGAACAGCTCTGTCTCCTCTCTCCTAACAGAACGGACATCTGGATGTTTACATTGACAGATCTCTGTTCTGTCTCTGCACACGTATCGGCTTCGTCATTGCGCTACAGGCATCGACACCGCCCCCTCCTTTCATTCAGACAGGAATCCTCATAACACACAATGGTTTATGGCGAGAAAGCATGTATTATACGCCGGTAAATATTTACAGAGGAGCAACTCCAGTATCACTATGGTAGCATTTTACATATATACATATATATAAAAAAAACACCACCACGCACCCAGTGGCGATCAAAACCCAACAAAGTTCTGTTTAAAAAAACATAACATTTTTATTTGGGTACGGTGTTGCAAGACTGGGTAATTGTGTGAGCACAGAAAGCAGAACATTGGCCTGGGCAGAAGGGGGTGCATGTGTCCGGTATTAAAGTGGTTAATAAAATATACGTGTATACAATAGATCCATCATGCTACTTTATTCCCATATTGGGCCTATTGGGCAAGTTTCCAATCTTTAATTTCCAAATAGCACCTGGCCACAATTTCTTTAGCAGGACTGAAGGGATAGGCTAGGGTGTCCAGGAGACAAATGCCTTGAACTCGCTTTTATCAAGACACTACATGACAAGATATTTTTCCACATTGGAATCTGTGGCTAACGCCAATCACACTTGTACATTTTTTTTTTCAAGATAACTCCTCAAAAGCGAAAGACGACTGACACACAATGCTTATCAAGTTCATTGATAGATTTCAGATATTGCCTCCAGCCTGCAAAGCATACGAGGAAAAAAAAAAAAAAAAAAAAAAGGTCGGAAATGTGGTAGACTTTAGATAAGTTACTGCTGCCATTGAGGTCAGGAGACAGAAGCATAAGGTACTTTGAAGATAATGCTTGATACATTGGCCATGAGAAATAAAGGAAATAAAGGACTGAATGAAGCAGACAACACAGCGACATGTTTTATAGATGATCACAATGCACAAATTGAAAGGCAGTGCTGCACAGAGAGAAGACATTCAGGTCATTGTTGGTTTAGTCTGACAGAATGCATATCGCAGAATAAAGTACATTACAGGTAAAGACAATATACCTTATGGTTATGATGTAAAATCCAGAAGCATAAAACACTGTATCTAGTAGTGCCTGCAGCTGTGCTATAACTTATATCGACAGGTCACAGAATATTAAAGGTACATCCACTTAAACCTATACATAAGTTTTGAGTGTCTGCCAGTGGTTTTAATCACTTATGTATCTAGATTATTCAATAGGATGGTGCAAGCAGCGAAAGCCAAAGAATAGTCCCTATAGCAACTCGGATAGAAATCGACTGGTGGTCGCTTTTAGTAAAGTGACTATATTGGTTGTTAAAGATATAGCAACACATTTTCGGACCAGAGAGGTTCATGTTAAAATAAGGTAAATGCACATTTTTAAAGGTAATGCCTAGAACTAGTTTTAGCCTGTGGTTCTTCTTAGGTATGCACACGAAAGATGGACTATAATCATAAAAGTATATATGGGCAGATTTAGCAGGGATGCAGACTCACTGCATATATGCAAAAGAGAACCTACAAAGCAATAGGTTATATAAATATGAAATGGCATAACGATTGTCATAAATATTAGGAGGTCAAATTATGTTCAGGTAAAACATCGAAAAAGAAAATAAAGAAACTCAAGTGTACCTTAACAAGCCTTGTTTGTCCCTTTTAAATGTTTATGGAGCAATGATGTACATACCTTACAAGAGTCTGATTGTGCAAGTCCCACACTGCAATGTTGCCATCACTACAGCAGGAGAAGCAGACCTTGGAGTCAGGGCTGATAGCCAGAGCATAGCAGGCAGGAGCAGATGATGTCAGCTCTGCTTTTATACGCGGGGTGGGAGCTGCCAGGTCCCATATGGATAACGTGCTGGCTTCCCCTCCGACAATGAGAGTGCGCCCATCGGGGAGTAATCTGCAGGAGCGGATGTAGTTATCTCTGTTCTGCAGAGACAAAAAGGCACTGAGACGTGAAATCGGTACTTTAGTTAAAAACTATATAAACAGCATTTACAAAGCCTGTCGTCACTTTCACATACAAGTGTTTTATGGATTTACTTGACTAAACATGAGTTGTAAAAGAGCAAAACGATCTGAAAATATCTTTTGCACTTCCAGAAAAACAAGCTGCAGCAAAAGATTCTCACGGGTGATGGGTTAAACACTACACTGGAAAGCTCTAAAAAGCACAAACATTCCCTCCTGATTTTAATGAGCCATTTGCAGTTATGACAATGATAAAGTGGAGTAATGGCAGAAAATTACATGACATTAGACAAGTACTTAAAGTGGATCTAGAAAATTTAGTGTTGTGAGATAATTCATCTTAATTAGTATCAAAATGTGAAGTTATAATGTCAACCCAAAGTTTTTAGAGCGCAACTGCACAACTCGTTTGCAAGACATACAGTTCAGAGGGGAAGTCAGAATGAATAACAGTAAGTGAGAAAATGTAGGATATTCTGGGACAATCTGTAAAAATCAAAGAGAAGAAAATGAAGGCAAGGCCCACATCAACCAAACCCCAGCTAATCATTTACTAGTGCAGCTAAGAAATAGTAAACAAAAAAGAATCTCTTTCAGCTCTGCGTCTAGATCAGGGGTCCTCAAAACTACGGCCCGCGGGCCAGATGCGGCCCGCCGAGCACCTTTATCCGGCCCACTGCATGCAGGGCCGGTAGACTGCTGTGTCAGAAGCTCATTGAAAAGTTTGGGCGCGCTGTGAAAAGTCACTGTGCCAGAAGCTCATTGAAAAGTTCAGGCGCGCTGTGTGATAGTAGTCCCGCCCTCCTCTTAGACCGGCTTGTGTGATAGACGCAGTGTTCCGTCTATCACATGAGCTAGTCCAGGAGGAGGGTGGGACTACTATCACACAGCGCGCCTGAACTTTTCAATGAGCTTCTGACACAGTGACTTTTCACAGCGCGCCCAAACTTTTCAATGAGCTTCTGACACAGCAGGAGATCCTGATACACACACAGACAGGTCAGACATCGTTTGGCACAGTAAGGCTGGCAATGGGCTTGTAATAATGGTGGGGGGCTTCAATGGTGAGGGGGGCTTGTATGATGGTGGGGGGTTTTGTAATGATGGTGGGGGGGCCTTGTAATGATGGTGGGGGGCTGCAATGGTGAGGGGGGCTTGTAATGATGGTGGGGGAGCTGCAATGGTGAGGGGGCTTGTGATAATAGTGAAGGGGGCTGCAATAGTGAGGGGGGCTTGTAATGATGGTGGGGGGGCTTGTGAGTAATGGTGGGGGGGCTTGTAATAATGGTGGGGGGGCTTGTAATAATGGTGGGGGGGCTTATAATAATGGTGGGGGGGCTTATAATAATGGTGGGGGGGCTTATAATAATGGTGGGGGGGCTTATAATAATGGTGGGGGGGCTTATAATAATGGTGGGGGGGCTTATAATAATGGTGGGGGCTGCAATAGTGTGGGGAGCTTGTAATGATGGTGGGGTGCTGCAATGGTGAGGGGGCTTGTGATAATGATGAGGGGGGTTGCAATGGTGAGGGGGCTTGTATGATGGTGGGGTGCTGCAATGGTGAGGGGGCTTGTGATAATGGTGAGGGGGCTGCAATGGTGAGAGGGCTTGTGATAATGGTGAGGGGGGGCTGCAATGGTGAGGGGGGCTTGTAATGATGGTGGGGGCTGCAATGGTGAAAGGGGCTTGTAATAATGGTGAGGGGGGCTTGTAATTAAAGGTGAGGGGGGCTTGTAATGATGGTGAGGGGGGCTTGTAATGATGGTGAGGGGGGCTTGTAATGATGGTGAGGGGGGCTTGTAATGATGGTGAGGGGGCTTGTAATGATGGTGAGGGGGGCTTGTAATGATGGTGAGGGGGGCTTGTAATGAGGGCATAGTAAGGAGGCATTGAAAGTGAGGCTGCAGTGATGGGCATGGGTTGGGGGACTTTCAGTTTTTTTTTGGCGGGGGGGGGGGCGGCGGCAGTGAAGGACCCGGCCCTCTAACGGTCTGAGGGACAGTAAACTGGCCCCCTGTTTAAAAAGTTTGAGGACCCCTGGTCTAGATGTTCCCACAATAAACATTGTGGTGATGAACAAAATGTCCCTGTGGTGGTCAGGTGGTCCCACCAGGACAAGATGATTGATAAGACAGCAGGAAGGGGGCTTCAGTGGGAATGATATTTGACTGTCAATTATAGCACCCTCAGTGTTGCCAATAAAAGTATCTAAAGCATCATGTGTTTGAAACATTATAAGGGGCTAATTTTTCCTACGTTGCCTACTTGCACTTCTTTATTAATCTATTGTGGTTTTACTACATGTCTACCTGAGAGCTCTCATGCTCACACAAGGGCAAACTGTTTTTCCATACAATGAGATCAAAGAAAGGGGTAAGCAGCTCAGGTGCTGCAGGCTGGGAAGGGTAAGCAAGATTACTATTAAGAAGCCTTCTACAGCCTGACAACTTGCTGCTTTTCAGCATCTACTCCCCATTCCCATACTACCTGGCATGTCCAATCCCATGCCCAAACTACCCTTACCCCTGACTTCCTTATGTCAATGGCCTTACAATTGGCATGAAGTGTCAAGACCCCTATTTTATTGCTAAAACTTCTAACAGTACAAATTTTAAGGCCATGGAAAAATCAAATGAATTGATGGGCTGCAGTTTCTTCCTCTCATCCTGTTTTACTGGTAACAAAAATATCTGATAAATATTTTGATTGCAGCAGATTACAGGCTAGCTGTTTGTATAAGTGAAAATGCATGTACCAGTACAGGGGACTCAGTAACACTGCCAATTGCCTTTTCATGCATACGACAATCAACACACATAAAAGCATTCATCTACCCGTGCCTTCATTGCTACCATGGTTCATTTCTACCATGGATGTCTGTAACAAACAGTCATGTATACAGAATACTTCAAGGCACATATTAAGGGCCATCTCCTCAGAATTCAGATTAGCTGCTAGAGACATTTTTAAGAACTATGCAGCAACAAAAATGACCTAAGCTTAAAAGTTCTTGGCATACACAAAAAAAAAATACCGCAAACCAAGCTTTGAACCTTTTTTTGTTACCCTCACTTACCAAGCAGTCCAGCTGAGAAACAGGGCTTTTATTTCCAGGGTGACTAATGTCCCACACCTTGACGCATCCCTTTCCACCAGTGTAAACGTGTCTTGTGGGGTTGCTGATTGTTACAGCACAGACCACCTCCCCATGATTTAATGTGTTAATTTGCCGTGCATGTCGAGGAATTCCTGGGCCAATAAGAGCATCGGGAGGGAATGGGACAGGCTGCATCTGCCCATCGGCACTTACATGGAATGAATACGCTCTATAAATAAAAAAAATTATATATTCATTAATGTTGGTAAATATACTTTAATGTATAAAAATTTATTATGAAGTCAGGTAATACTTTGTACCAACTCTACCTACTATACTATAGTTATATAGCTATAGAAACGCCCAAAAATAAAAGGAGAAGCCTCTGAGCCAAGGACTACCACCACACACCGACAATGAATTTCACGGTCCATTCCTGCACACTTCTACCTTCAATCATAATGGACTGAGTGTCTTGCATTCTAAAGACAGATGCGTACTGCACCAATAAAATCTTCAAAGCAAGCCCACATCAAGAGGACTGGAGACAGATCTGCTCATAGACTTGGGCAGCAACATACATATAAACACAAACACACGCAGGTTGAACTGGATGGACCAGTGTCTTTCTTTCAAGACAAATTTTTTATGCAGTATATTTATGCCTCCTATTCCAGTTCCACCAAAAACATAAAAGTGGCAGCCTGCTTTAACAAATCTACAGACAGCATGCATAAAATAGAGAACCAAATTCTAAATGCAATTATGACCATGATAATTTTAGCAAGGTGTCCCCGAAAGGCAATGTTTCTTCAAATCTTGTAGGCACATAGGTAAACATCTTTTATGGGATATTGGCAGAGACAGTGGCAAACAAATAATGAATCCAATGCTCTTTCAAGTACAGTCGACTTTCAGCATACTCAGTCTAAAGTCCCAACATTGGGCAGCTGCAAAATGGTCTGCACTTAGGCGCCTCCTTCTACAAATCTGACAAACTAGAAAATGATCATAATAGACTATCAATAATTCAAATCAAATTTATATTGCCTGTTACTTTGCAATTTACCAAATGTAAGTATATACAATCTGGCAGGATGTCATGTCCATTGACAATATCGAATAAGTCCAGCAAAAGGAAGAAAAAAAGAATCATTGATTTTCTGACTGACATTTCTGCTTTGTAAGCTCTCATAAAGAAGCAGAGCTTCATTACGGCTCCTCTTATTTTCATGATATTTTCCTGCCTAATCATATTTTAACCATCATGACCCTCTTGAGCATTTACAGCAGCTCTTGTTTTGATTTATAAGCAATTCATTGGTGTTCAGAATGGCAATTATTCTTTAAGCAATGCATGTCAAAAGAAAAACCTAAAGTGTCCCTAAACCAAGAACACATTTGAAGAGCGCAAAGAAAAAAAAAACTAAAGACACACACACACACACACACACACACACACACACACACACTTTCTATAGGCAGACTGACCAAAAAACACAAAATAAAAATGACATTTTAAATAAAATTTACAAAAGAAATTATAGCGAATACAAGGTGTGTTGAGAGGTAACTATAAACTACTTACGGTTTCCCGCCTGGGATGCCTGTCAGATTTGGAGGCATTCCTGGAACCCGCATATGATGATGTGGATCAAAGCCAACCTAGACATTTATTGAAAATAAGGAATTACATTTATAGAAAACTCAACGAACAAAATTCAAGCAAGTATGTTTACTGATAATTGATGGCAAGTAGTGCTTTGTCTTAAAGTAGGCAATGCCTACGTTAGTCGATTGTCAAAAAAAAGATTAAAAAAAAAAAAAAAAAAGTTTCCTCCATACGGCCTGCGATTTAGTCAGCCATCACCCTACTTATCCACTTTAATGTTTAAACCGCTGGCAACAAAAGTATACACCCAAGTAAAAATGTCCAAATTCTGCCCAAAGTGGTAATGTGTGTGGAAATCATAATTTTTTCAGCACTGCCTTAACCTCTTAGGCATGGAGTTCACCAGAGATTTTGCCACTGGAGTCCTTTTCCACTCCTCCATGATGACATCACAGAGCTGGTGGGTGTTAGAGACCTTGCACTCCACCTTCCATTTGAAGTTGCCCCACATTTGCTCAATAGGGTTTAGGTCTGGAGACATGCTTGGCCAATCAATCACCTTAACCCTCAGCTTCTTTAGCAAGGCAGTGGTCATCTTGGAGGTGTGTTGGGGTCCTAATGTTGGAATACTGCCCTGCGACCGAGTCTCTAAAAGGGAAATGGGGTCATGCTCTGCTTCAGTATGTCACAGTACATGTTGGCATTCATGGTTCCCTCAATGAACTGTAGCTCCCCAGTGCCGGCAGGACTCATGCAGGCCCAGACCATGCCTCTCCCACCACCATGCCTTGACTGTAGGCAAGACACACTTGTCTTTGTACTCTTATAACACTCACTTTTTTACACTGAAAATAGAGGGTAAACTGTGCCTGCGTGTTATACGCAGGGGGCTGTGGAATGTTTTTTTCCTGAAACTTCCCTCTTAAAGTTAGGATGCGTGTTATACGCCGATAAATACAGCAAGTATATCTTGGTCCCCTCAGACCACAGGACATGGTTCCACTAATCATGTACTTGGTCTGCTTGCCTTCAGCAAACTTGTTGCAGGCTCTCTTGTGCATCATCTTTAGTAAAGTGTTTATGGCACGACAGCCATTCAGACCAATTTGATGCAGAGTATGGTCTGAGCAACGACAGGCTGACCCCACCACCCCTTCAACCTCTGCAGCAATGCTGACAGCACTTGTGCATCTATTTTCCCAAAGACAACCTCTGGATAGGACACTGAGGACGTGCACTAAACTTCTTTGGTTAATCATGGCGAGGCCTGTTCTGAGTGGAACCTGTCCTGTTAAACCGCTCTATGGTCTTCTTATAACCTAGGCCATCTTTATGTAGAGCAACAATTCTTTTTTTCAGATGCTCAGAGTTCTTTAAATGTCCTTATTTCTTCTGAGAAATCCTCACTTCCCATTCTTCTGTCTGTAACTACACACAGTAATGTGACACTTTTTTCCTGGTGTGGAGAAAGTCTCTTAAGGGGGGAGGGGCGAGCAGGAGGGTCAGGACACTCTACTTTGCAGAGAAAGAAGCTGTGTGTTAGTGGGCATCCTGACTGTCCTGCTCGCCCCCTCAAGAGGCTTTCTCCACACCGGGGAGAAAGTGTTGCATTACTGTGTGTAGTTACAGACAGAAGAACAGGAAGTGAGGGTTTCTCAGAAAAAATTAAGACATTTAAAAGAAAAAGCGAAGGACGAGGCAAGTGAAGGAGGTCTGCACTAAGGTAAAAGAAGCTTTTTAGGGGAACATTTTTTATTACCCTTACAACCCCTTTAAGATAAATTTTCCTTAAGACTGCATTTACACCTTCTCTCTCTGTTGCAGGCAGAATTGGCACAATTATGTCTGCACTTCGGAAATGGCGAAAAATGTGAGATGCCCTTGTGATCCCCGCTACTTTGAACGGCACCAAAAATGTGGTGGGATTTTGGCACGATTGACCCTTGAATCACAGTACAAACGTGCAAATAGAATTGCGGGACGCACAAAAGAAGTTCTTGTACTTTGGGCGTCGAGCAACCTATAATTCTGCTTGCACGTTTTTTATATTATATATTATAATTCAGGCAACAATCGCGGCAAAATCGCGCCACGATTTGGTGCCATTCAAAATAGCAGGGATCGCAAGGGCGTTCACACCTATGCAATCAGATTTCTGTCCGAATTGACCGTTCGCACAGCGATTTGCAAACCAATCTGGGGGTGTCAAACTTTATATGGACACCCGCAGTGGTTCGCATGGGGCAGTGTGAACTGCCTGCGAGTAGTATGCGTTGCGGGAACCTGTACTTGATTCGCACAGGTTCTCGCATTGCAGCAGTGTGAACCGGCCCTAAGAACCAGCACAGATAATATGATCATACGAGGCTCTTACCACTGGGGATCGTCCATAGGCTGCGGCTGCGGCGGCTGCTGCAGCTGCGGCACTCATCTGTGGAGAGATGTTGTGAAGACTGGCATAAGCTGCTCCTGGACTTGTCAGCTCCCCATTCATACCAGCATGTGGCACTATTCCAAATGGTGTTGGATAAGGACATGGGACTGCCATGGGTGCCCTAAGGCCAGCTGCGTTAAAACAAAAAAAATATGGAATACATTAAACAGTGAATTACCAATAAACAGAACATATATTTTTATTCAGATTATGCTTTTTAAACCCTGAACAGACATCTTTGGAAAAAAAAAAGGGATTTTTAAATACAGCTTACCTGTAAAATCCTTTTCTTGGACACCATCACGGGACACAGAGTGGCATATTCATTACTATATGGGTTATATGGAGTACCTTCAGGTGTGGACACTGGCAATCTCAAACAGGAAGTCCCCTCCCTATATAACCCACTCCCCTAGAGGGAGTCCCTCAGTTTTGTAGCAAGCAGTATGCCTCCCAAAAATGTTCCCCAAAAGAGGGGTGGGAGCTCTGTGCCCCGTGATGTACTCCAAGAAAAAGATTTTACAGGTAAGCTGTATTTAAAAATCCCTTTTTCTTTATCGTACATCACGGGACACAGAGCGGCATATTCATTACTAAATGGGATGTCCGAAAGCAATGCTTTAATGAGGGGAGGGAGACATCTTCTCAAAAGAGATTTAATTTAGAGGTATACTCAAATAATAATAATAATAAATCCAACTTAGTCAAGAAAAATATATATTTTTTTTTTTTTTTTACAACCTAGGGTGCCCCCGATCCCGAGGATCTTAAACCGCAGCCTGTAGTACTGCCTGTCCAAAGGCTGAATCCGCATTCCTTCTCACGTCTAGTTGATAAAACCTTGTAAACGTGTGGACTGATGACCACGTCGCCGCCTTGCATATCTGAGCCATAGAGATCTGATGGTGTGCTGCCCAGGAGGCGCCCATGGCCCTGGTAGAATGGGCTTTTACCGACAAAGGAGGAGGCAACCTCTTCAGACCGTAGGCCTGAATGATTAATTGTCTAATCCATCTCGAGATGGTGGATTTTGCAGCTGCCTGCCCCTTTTTGGGGCCATCTGGTAAAACGAACAACACATCTGTTTTCCGGATCTTTTCTGTAGCTTTAAGATAGGCCTTCATGGCCCGGACAATATCCAAGGTATGCAGCAACCCCTCCTTTCTAGATGTGGGTTTCGGAAAGAAGGATGGAAGTACCAAATCCTGGTTCAAGTGAAAATTGGATATAACCTTTGGTAGAAAGGAAGGATGGGGCCGGAGAACTGCCCTGTCCTTATGTAGAATGAGATATGGTTCCTTACACGATAAGGCTGCCAACTCTGACACTCTCCTGGCCGAAACTATGGCGACCAAGAATACCAACTTTCTTGTCAGTAAAACTAAAGGAATCTCAGCCAACGGCTCAAAGGGTTGTTTCTGTAGAGTGGACAGGACAAGATTTAAGTCCCATGGACAAATTGGTGACTTGACAGGAAGATTAATACGCAAGACCCCCTGTATGAAGGTTTTTACCAGCGAGTGGGTGGCCAGCGGCCTCTGAAACCACACTGACAGAGCTGAAATCTGTCCTTGATTGTGCTTAATGCCAGGCCTTTATCCACTCCTAGCTGGAGAAAACTTAACACCCTATCAATGGTATATTTGCGGGAATTCCATCTTTTGGATTCACACCAGCCTACGTAGGTCCTCCACACCCTGTAATAAATCACCCTGGAGGCCGGCTTTCTAGCCCTAATCAGGGTAGGAATTACCTGCCTAGACAGACCTCTACCCCTGAGAATCAGGGATTCAGCCTCCAGGCCGTCAAATTTAGACGCTGTAATGTAGGGTGGAGGATCGGGCCTTGTGAGAGTAGGTCTGGTCGTAGAGGAAGAGTCCAAGGGTCTCCCACTGCCATCTTCAGGACTAGTGAGTACCATGTCCTCCGGGGGCCAAGCTGGAGCTTCTAGAATGACTGGCTTGTGCTCCACTCTGATCCTGCGCAACAGGAGAGGAAGTAACTGTAGCGGAGGGAATGCATATAGAAGTTTGAATTGATGCCAAGGGCAAACCAACGCATCGGTTCCGCAGGCCATAGGGTCCCTCGCTCGAGACACGAACCTGTCTAGTGTCTTGTTGAACCTGGATGCCATTATATCTATGTCTGGCATTCCCCACTTCTGGCAGATTGTCTGAAAGACCTGGGGATGCAGAGACCACTCCCCCGGCGACAGAATCTGGCGACTTAAGAAGTCTGCCTGAAGGTTGTCCACTCCGGGAATGAATATCGCCGAAATGCAGGGTACATAAACCTCTGCCCACTGAAAAATCAAGCTCACCTCCCTCTGAGCGGCCTGACTCCTGGTTCCCCCTTGGTGGTTTATGTATGCCACTGCTGTGGCATTGTCTGACTGGATTCTCACCGGGGACCCCTGTAATCTGGAAGTCCATGCCAGGAGGGCTAGGCGAGCAGCTCTGATCTCCAAGACATTGATGGGTAGCTGCCTCTCTGCTTCCGCCCAGGTTCCCTGGCGAGAGAATCCCTCCAAGACAGCCCCCCAGCCTGCCAGGCTGGCGTCTGTGGTAACTACCTTCCAGACAACGGGGCTGAAGGACCTTCCCTTTAGAAGATTCTGAGGGTTTACCCACCAGGCCAGGCTCTGTCGGACCTTTGATGATAGCGCCAAAGGGGACTCCAAGGCATGTACTCTTGCCCCAGGCTGCTAGAATGGCTGCCTGTAGGACGCGAGTGTGGATCTGAACGTATGGTACTGCCTCGAACGTGGCCACTAGCTTGCCTAGTAATCGCATACACAGGCGAATAGTTGGTTTTTTCTTGTTTAGAACCAACTGAACCAACCCCTTGATAGCTTCGACCTTTACAAGGGGCAGGAACACCCTTTGCTGTTCTGTGTCTAACCTCATGCCGAGGTATTCCAACTGCTTTGTAGGATGAAACGCTGATTTTTCCCGGTTTAGGACCCAGCCGAACCTCTCGAGGTACTGAACCGTGAGGTTTACTGCCTGTTGCAGACACGGCCGTGAGTGATCTATGATTAAAAGGTCGTCCAAGTATGCTAGGACTGTGACCCCTTGGATCCTTAGATTGGCCAGAACTGGGGCTAGGATCTTCGTGAATACCCGGGGGGGCCGTGGCCAGCCCGAAGGGGAGCGCCCTGAATTGGAAGTGTCGCTGCCCCACTGCGAAGCGTAAAAATCTTTGATGCGGCTGAAAGATTGGTACATGAAGGTAAGCATCCTTTATGTCTATGGAAGCCAGAAAGTCGTCCCTCTGGAGTGTGGCGACTGCTGACCGGACGGATTCCATCCGGAAGGAACGAACCCTTAGGTAAACGTTTAAACTCTTTAGGTCCAAGATTGGCCTGACATCGCCGTTGGGCTTTGGTATGACAAAGAGATTGGAATAGAAACCTAGCCCCTGCTCTTGGGCTGGTACCTCTATTATCACGCCCTGGCAAAGTAGGTGATCCAAGGCTGCCAGCATCGAGGCCTTCTTTGCTGGATCTTTTGGTAGCCTTGACTCTTGAAAATGAGGCGGAAAAAACTTTACAAACTCCAGTCTGTAGCCTGTGGTTACAGACGCCCGGACCCATTTGTCGGGGATCTTGGCTTCCCAAACTTCTGAGAAGAAACGAAGCCTTCCCCCCACCCGCGAGAGTGGGGGCGCCCCTTCATAAGGCAGACTTAGGGGCTGGCTTTGTCGGCTTGCGATACCATGGTCTCTTACCCCCAGGGGCCTGTCCCTGCGATCTATTGTTAAAGTTTGATCGCGCAGGCGGCCGTCGATACTGCCTGGAATTTGAGGGCCCTGAGACAGGAGAGCGCTGCCTTTTAAATGTAGGACCCCGGAATGTCTTTTTGACTGGTAAAAGGGTACTTTTGCCACTTGAAATAGTCTGAATGTATTTATCCAGATCCTCTCCGAAGAGTCGTCCTCCATGGAAGGGAAACCCTGCCAGAAGCTTTTTGCATGGGGGCTCCACCGCCCAGTTCTTCAACCATAAGAGCCTTCTCATGTGTACCAAGAATAGTGATAAACGAGAGGCCTGCTGGATGGAATCCTTTATAGCATCTACCGCAAAACACAGAGCTCTGGGAATGTCAGAAAACTCTTCTGCCTGTTGGGTAGGCATGTCTTTTAGCATTTGTTTTGTCTGGTCCTTTAACGCCTGACAAACTCCAATTGCAGCCACAGCTGGCTGTACCACTGCTCCTGCCGTAGCAAAGGATGCCTTTAAAAGTGTCTCTAACCGTTTATCAACCGGGTTTTTAAACATTTGTATGTTTTCCACCGGGCAAGTTAGTGATTTATTCACACATGAGATGGCTGCATCCACCACTGGGAGCTTCCACCTCTTCGAGAATTTTTCCTCCATAGGGTAAAGGACCGAAAATCTCTTCGGCGGCAGAAAAATCCTGTCCGGTCGTACCCAATCCTGAAAGATCAATTCCTCTAAGAGAGGATGGACCGGAAAAACCGCGTTGCTCAAAGGAGCTTTCAAAGAGCCCAGAGAGGATACCGCAGGAACCTGAGGCTCTGGCAATGGTAAATTAAATGCTGAGCGGACCATGTCCGTCAAAGACTGCACCCACAGTCTCTCTGTCTGGGAGTCTGAAAATGGTTCCTCAGAGGTAGATCCCTCAATCCCTGAACCCTCTTGGTTCTGGTCTAGTTGATCCTCCTGCGATTCCAATTCCTCCTGAGAGAGAATTTCAGCATCTGAGGATATACCTTTTGGCGATGGGGATCTAGCCTGTTTCTTGCCAGGAATAGATTTAGCGATCATCGCTGCTAATCTTTCTTCTAGCCCCCCTAGGGATACGGCTAGCATCTCCTCTGTGATAAACACAGGGCTGGGCTGATCTGGGCTAGCCTCAGCACCAGACCCCCCCAATGGCTCATCCAAGGCGACCCTCATGGGAATAAGCTGCGGGGAAAGTATCGGCATATCATCAGAATCAGAGGGGGAACCCCTTTGTTTTTTGGTCTTTTTTGTACCCTTTGACCCCGAACTTTTGGAAGCCATAATACAAAATCGAGGGACTCCGCCTACAACAACTGACTGTAGTGGCCAGGAGTACAAAACTAGGGTTTAGGGGACAATAGCTCACACTAATGCCCAAAAACCGATGGGGCCCCGTATGTTTTTTTTTTTTTTTTTAAAACATACAGAGTCCCCAAATTTAGTTTGCCAAATTTAGTTTGCCAGCCTCCAACCTGTTGCAAAAGGGGATTTTTTGGCTTAACAGAAAAGCATTGGAACAAAGTCCAGCATGTACTACCCCTCTTCCGCCACCGGGAGTCACTGTTCTGCCGCTCTGCGTCCTCTCCCTTCCAGATCAGCCTCAGACTGAGCACTGACTATAGCCTGCTGATTATAACAGCACACAAGGCGCGCCCTGATGACGCTGCAGGCACGCCTCCCCCCGCCCTCTATAAGACGTGCGCGCGCACGCGCGCGCGCGTATGCCGGAGAAGGAAGCACATGGAGGAGCCGCGCTGCTGGAGACCCAGGACTGCAGCTTCAGGCGGCAGAATCAAACCCCCGGCCAGGTAGGACTCCCCAAAAGACCACATAGGGATCCTTACTAGCCCTGGGAAGAAAGCAGCAGGTAGCTAGCAAACACATCTTAGACAGGGGGACCCAGTGATGGGGGACATAGTGAGCAAGGCTGCCAATGCAGAGCATACTTAGGCTACCCCCCTTTTAGGTCACCCTGGAGAGCCTGCTGTCGAACCAAGTCCCGCAGGCTCCCCTCTTAGCTGCTCCATGCTGCAGGACGTTTGTCTAGCAAAACGGTCCAATCTTCTCCCATCTCCGTGGGTAGCGTAGTAGACCTTCAGGCCCTGGGGTCCTGGAAGGTACCCACTGTCCCGGACCTATATAGCACCCTGGCAAACAGGAACTTATGGTCTTTACGAACTCCAAGTCCTGGGCCCAGGGTCCAGCCCTCCAAAGAGGAGCATTATAGGCAAAACCCCACGGTTTGGGGCCCGGGTACTGTCCACTTTGGCACCGAGGCTCCTTGGACAGATCCAGTTAGCCTGCCCTTAATCCCAAGGATGTGGAGCAAAGCTATTCCGTGACCAACACCTAAGACACTGGCGAAAAAACTGAGGGACTCCCTCTAGGGGAGGGGGTTATATAGGGAGGGGACTTCCTGTTTGAGATTGCCAGTGTCCACACCTGAAGGTACTCCATATAACCCATATAGTAATGAATATGCCGCTCTGTGTCCCGTGATGTACGAGAAAGAAATACATGCTTATTTCTAGACTTCATTACACTTTTTTACCATTATCCTAATATATTTATTTTTTTAACTTTTTACCATTATTATATTATTAATTTGATTTTAACCACTTAAAGACCCCCGCACGCACATATACGGCCACAACATGGCTCGTACAGGCACAAGGGTTAAATTATCCCCGCCTGATGCGGTATTCCGCGGCGTGCGGAGGTCTCCCTATTTGATTTGTTTTCCGCCCCCCCCGCGATCGCTCCCAGCCAATGGGAGCGCGCTCCCAGCCTGTCACTTCCTCCTCCTGTGTTTAACAGGAAGGAGGAAATGATGTATTCTCTCATCGCAGCGCTGTTTCCCAGCGCTGCTGATGAGAGAAGACATGACAAGTAAGTGTGCACCAACACAACACTGACAAACTCACATAGGCATATTAACCCCTTGTGACGCCCCCCCCACCCCTGTCACAGTGTTACTGAGCAGTGATTTAATCCATTTAGTGTCAGTGTGACAGGCACTGTAAAAAACAGTTAGTGTTAGGTTCAGGATAGCCCCCCCCACCCCCCCTAATAAAGTTTTAACCCTGATCACCGCCCTTTAACCCTTTCACTCCCTATTGCCAGCGTCCTAAGCATCATTTTTCTGATCGCTGTATTAGTGTCGCTGTTCCCGCTAGGTACTATTTTTTTTTATTGCGATTTTTTTTTTTTACTAAAGACATGTGGCTAAATAAATTTTGGCCTAAATGTTTGACTAAAATTTAGTTTATTTGATTTTTTTTTAACAAAAAGTAAAAAATAGTGTTTTTTTTTTCAAAAATGTCGCTCTATTTTTGTATATAGCCAAAAAATAAATATTGCAGAGGTACAAATACCACCAAAAGAAAGCTCTATTTGGAAGAGAAGGACGCAAATTTTGTTTGGGAGCAGTCGCACGACCGCCAATTGTCTGTTAAAGCGACGCAGTCATCGCAAAAACACCTTGGGTCATTTACCAGCGTATTGGTCCGGGTCTTAAGTGGTTAAAGACATGTCAGTAATGCAAGTAAAGATGGCATAAAAGTCACACACCAGCTTTCCAAACCTCCACAGGTTTCTGGCCCCATTACTTTGCAACCGAGATGCCAGCTACACCATCCTACAGTACAGGAGGAATCAGGGGCCCTGCTCGTTAGAGCTTACAATCTAGAAATTGCTGACCTCCTTTTGAAAATGCTGGTCGTCTGGCCATCTACAGCTTCTTTCATTTTTAAGTCGCAAACTCAAACCAAGCAGATAGAAAAAGGTCAGATCTGTGTACTTCTTCTGGATCAGTAGTCTGAAATACTGAAACCACTGGATTAGTCAACAGACCAGGCATTTTCAGAAGAAGAAAGATCAACAAATGGTAGCCTCTTTAAATTCCTTGAAACAGTGGTCTCCAAACTTTCTAAATAAAGGGCCAGTTTATTGTCCTTCAGGCTTTAGGGGGCCAGACTGCGGCCATCAGGAGTGGAAAATTTCCTGGCATCAGGGGGTGTAAATATAAAGAAAATGGTCCCATCTTCGGTATCACTGGGAGGAATAGTGGCCAATTGTTGGTGTCAGTAGGAGAAATGGTGCTCCATTGTGAGTCTTGTATATATGAAAAATTTCTAAAATTTAAAGGGGTGTTCCAGCCTTTTTTATGTTTATTAAAAGTCAGCAGCTACAAAAAGTGTAGCTGCTGGCTTTTAACAATCATACACTTACCTTCTCCATGGTTCCAGCGAAGAGCCGGCCGGGGCTCCGCTCCTCTCCTCTCCTCCCCCCCCTCCCCGGCCGGCGTCTTCATTTCAAGTGTGGGCACCCGGCCGTGACAGCTTTCAGCTTTACAGCCGGGCACCCGGCCGTGATAGCTTTCAGCTTCACAGCCGGGCACCCCACTGTGCATGCGCGAGGGGCACTGTGCATGCGCGAGGGGCACTGTGCATGCGCGAACGGCGCTGTGCCGTCCTATTGGACAGGCGGTCGCCTGTGACGTGTCCCAGACGATCGCCTACAGGGAGGGGCTGCAGTAAGGCGATTAAGCTAATCGCCTCACCAGCCCCTCGGCGGAAGGAGGAAGTGGGACAGGAAGTCCCACTCCTCCTGAAGCCCCCACCCCCCCCCCCCCCCACCAAAATTACATGCCAAATGTGGCATGCAAGGGGGTGAGGAGTGGGTTAAGCGGAAGTTCCATTTTTGAGTGGAACTCCTCTTTAAGTTGGACCTTCAGTTGGGGCTCATGTACAGTCCTGTAGGGCTGTTCACCACCCAGGCTACTCCTGCAGAAAATATGGCCAGGTGTTAACACTTGACCATGGACAGGAAGCCTATACTGTTCGCAGTTGTTCACCTGTTATCGCATATGGAGTGGCTGCCTATGGTTAGGGTAGAAGTGTGCCCCTGGACACAGATAGCTAGCGTTCAGGAGCGGACATCCATCCTTAACTTCAAGTAATTACTCCTTGTGCAATTGCATGCAAACAGTGGCAGAATGCCATTGATTTGTACAGGCTTCCTGTCCGTGACTGATCAGAAATACCTGGCTATACCCACCACAGAAATATGCCAATCTAGGAGGTATACGTCCCCGATTGGTCATTCATACAAAAAATAAAAAATAAATCATCCTACAGTTAGAAAACCATTCAGCTAAAGCTTTGCATGCACACCTTTTACTGTGCCAAGAGAACATACTATACAACAATCAGATAATCATCTATAATAGGGTACAATTTTAGGCAATCTAGGAAACCCATATTTTGGAGACCATATTATTTGTAAGTTATACTTCTGTGATCAATTCAACAACACAGTAAAGAATATTTTGCCTAGTTAAATGGGATGCATCTTACTTAATGGATCGACACCTGGTGGCTTGCCAGGAACAGGCCGCAGTCCAGACGAATTGCTGCCAGGTGTGGGCGCATCACTTCGCGGAGTAGGCGTGTTAGATTTAGAAACAGGAGTTGTGGATTTCTCATTCTTCCAGGAGGTGAATAAAAGGGGAAATAAAAAAAAGACAAAAGAGATCAATCAATCCAAATTCCTGTCTGCAAACATGCTCGTCTTTGCATAATAAAAACATAAGAGTTACATCAGCTCCACACAGGCACCAGCAAAATGAATCTCTAGCTGAACGAAAGGATACAACACGCTAAATGACTTGAAACCTCCCAAAAGTAAACAACTTATTGACTCTTATGGTTTACTCTACAGCAAACCTCAAATACTCACCCTGCTAAAGTCAACATCCCTAATGGAAGAGTCATAACATATGTGCTTTCACAGTCATATCTTTCAAGTACCTATTCATAACATAGGAGTGTACAGCAGACCTGTGTAACCAGAGCAGCATGAATGGAAACACACCTTTAGGAATAGGCTGTGAGGTGAAAAAGCTTACTACAATGTTTAAGAACATAAATATCAGATTTCAATATTCCATTCATATAAAGAAAATATAAAATATTTCATGTGCCCAATTACAACATTATTATTATTAAAGCGGTTGTAAACCCTACATTCACATTTTTACCTACAGGTAATCCTATAGTAAGGCTTACCTGCAAGTCAAATAAATATCTCCTAAACCTGTACGGTTTAAGGGGTATTCACCTTGCATGCAGCCGATGACGTCAGCGGCACATGTGCTCAGTCTGAGGCTGCATCCACCGTGGCAAGTAGAACTAGCCAAAAAAAAAACCATACTTTCCTTTTAACTAGTATGCGGTGCATACTAGCTCATTATGCCTTTGCTTTACAGTTTTTTTTTTTTGGGCTGGGTATACAACCGCTTTAAATGAAAATATGCAACACTGTAAAAACCGTTGCAAATCGTACATTAAATTACCCACTTTACAAATAAAACCACTTTTCACTCCTTAAAGCGTTTCTAAACAAAATGTAATATATTGCAGCTTACCAGTCCGCAGATGAAGTGACTGGCTGCATTGGTTTTTCCTTTTGTTCTGGCTAGGTTTCCATTTTCACTTACTGATACTACCAGTAAAACACATTCTGCCTTATGGTTACAATACTCACTCACTGGACCGTATCCATGGAGGAACCAGTGTTGTCACCCTAGGGGAGAAGTATTTTTGAACTACAGAACACATTCCCATCTCTATAAACACAGGGGGGAGTGTGCTGCAATTCATTGAGCCATTATGGGAGAAAGGTGGTAAAGACTGCTTGAGGTAACACTGCAGAGTGCACAGCATTTGTCTGTGTGAGCGGTCTGCCCTGTAAGACCAAGGCAGTTTCAGACTGACAGGAAGACTCCAGGAACTACCACAGTGCTCAACAGTGCCATGGTAGTTAGATGAAAACTACAAGCCAACATCTGCAAAGGCTGTCGGTACTTGTAGATCATTCATAGACATCTGAATGAATGGTGTGGCCATGTAGGTGGAGCCTCTTTACAAAACATGAAAGCTAGTACATGAAATTCCATGAATTCCACGTTTCACACGCAACGCAACATATTCCCAAAGGGTGAACTTATCCTTTAAATGGCCCCTTAATGGCCATTGCTCCTTAATGGCTCAAATTGTACCTGCATCTTTTCTGAAAGTGCGCCACACTACAACCCATGTCCATGCATTGCACTGAAGCACACTTTAATCGGCAATAGGGTTTTAGGGTTTAAATCTGAATCAACGGCACCACAAAACGCAAACATTTTAACTAAACCTTACATGAGAGAGATTTAAAAAATGTCTCTGGTCTTACCAGGCTGTGTTCTTTGGACTTTGATGAGGGAGTACTGCTCGAGGATGCAATGGATGCTGGACTTATTGGAGGGTCTTTCTTTAAAAGTCGAGCCTTGTCCAAACCATTTTCCCTGGGAGAATGTGCTGGGCTCCCTCTGGGAGAAGAGGGGTCCTTTAATATAAAAAATATATATATATGCTTTTAATTACACTGCTCTGTAAAAGAGTTAAAGGTCTGTGTAAGGCTCTATATGCAAGAATGACTAAACAAACTAAAATATACGCCAACAAAATTGGAAAATACACACCTCATTGGAAACATCCACCACCAGGTTGTCATCACTCTTTTCACCATCACTGTCCTGCATAGGGAAGAAAGCACTTCATGAGGCTAGTCAAAGTTTATGCAATCATTTAGTAACTTTACACACTGTAATAAATCTCTATGGAAAAATTTAACCAAAAATCAGTCTCTCAAGGCATACCAATTATTTTATCTGACCAGGGTTTAGGTCTTTGTGGATTGTCATTTTTAATCCCATTTTAGTACTGCAAAGTGCTCTGATGCTCTGCAGGTTTATTTGCTAAATAGAACGATTGCGTTTGGATAAACCACTATCACTTACTGTCCAAGGTGATCAATAACTGGGCTGGGATTATCATGGCACGTTTTATTCACTGTGAGAGAAGACAACGGAAATGTGTGCAAAGTCATCATTTATCTGCATAGTTATCCATATGGCAAAAGAAGCACTGGTTTCAAAACAAAAACAGTGCCAGCTGTACAAAAGCACAAGCTGTATGTAGATGTCAATATGCTGCACACTACTAAAGTGAAGATTTTAAGCTCCAAAGACAATTGGGACTGTATTTGTTAGTCTCAAATCTCTAGGAATACGTTTGACTGCTTATTGGCTTGCCAAAACTTAAGAGTAACTCAACTCGACTCAAAAAAAAAAAACATTCTCCTCTGGGTGATCCATGTACATTGCAAGGATTTCGCCATTTGTGTCCATGTGCCAAGTGACTCTGTATGGGAGTGGTTTTATAGAATGATCAGCTGTTGCACCTGCAGGGCTCCAATGATGAAATTGGAGGGTCTATATCCCTTTTGATGGAATTTTTATTTGGGCGTAGTGCAGCAAAAAATAAAATGTTTGATGCAGGCGATGCCAAAAACTTGACTTGCATCTTCGTGTAGAATTCCGGAGTAAATCAGTGAGCCAACCACACAGGATATGACATATCTGGGGGGCATTCTGTACTCATGTTGTGTACAGAACAACTCCAGGTAGCCATATTGCATTTTACAGAAAATTACAGCGCTGCAGATTAAAAAGAAAAAGGTAATTTTTAATAACCTACATTTACAATATCACTTTCGTAATTGTATAACGCCAATTCTTAGTTGCCATTAACCCCCCCCCCCCCCCACGGAAGTAGAGTTACCCTTTAGGCATGAACATTGCTGCACATCCACTGGGTGCCACAACAGTTTAAGCATGCATTTGGAAAACTGGACTGCTCACAGCTAGAACAGACTTCTACATTTGAAGCACTGCTTACATACGAACAACAGTCGAGTATAATTACATACTGCCGGAGCACAAGGCCTAAAATACATAGGCAGAAGACTTGGAAGCGCTTCCAGCACCTGTGGCTACAGACTTATTATCCCAGGAGTTTAATTAAACCTCCTACAAACCTGGGCAATGCAATCTGAACACATGACAGAAAAACGCATTGGCAGAAGTTATCCTCATGTCAAAATGCAGCAGATAGAAAAATAAAAAAAAGACATATGAAGTGAATTGCAAATCCCATTTTTTGGTCCCAACTCTACCACCTGTGCCTATTGGCCATTGACACAACTTTATGGGCATGTTGGGCTTATATGTTTGGAAAGGGGTCCTCTTACACATCTTTGCTGGAAAAGTATAGAACTCCATGCTGTCTACATTACTGGATATTTACATTATTGGATTAAAAAAAAAAAATAAAAAAAAAAAAAAAAAGGGAAAAATATTGCATCCTCAGAACCCTAAACCTGCAGTTAACCCAGAGGAAGACCAAAAACAATTGCGTCCCAATTTGGTCCAAAAGGGAAAAAATACATAAAATAAAAAAATCTTTCTGATCCCCAAAGACCAATTGGATACTCCATTAGATCAACATTTTACAGTATTTATATTTTGTGCTTTAAGAAACACATTAAGCCTGGATCAAACCTTTTTACATTATGAATTTCGTGATATCATATGCTCAATCTAAATTGGGGTTCTTGCACAAGGACTAAAATAGGGATTTTTTTAAACCTACAGCAAAATTTCCAATGCCCGGAGAGCCACACGTGCCTCGTGCAGCCTGCCATATAAGTGAATAGTGGCCCCAGTATGTGTATGTATGCGAGATAGGGACCTTAGGCCGCGTATATACGATCAGACCAGTCCGATGAGCAGACCAGTTTCATCTAAACAATTCGATGGTGTGTACGGCCTATCGGACCGTTGTCCGTAGGACCAAAGTTTTAAAACTTGCTTTAAAATCTGTCCGACGGACACCTGTCCGTCGGACAGATTCGATGGTTAGTGCGCAAAAGCATCGGACCAAAAACCCACGCATGCTCAGAATCAAGTCGACGCATGCTTGGAAGCATTGAACTTTGTTTTTTCAGCACGTCATTGTTTTCTACATCACTGCGCTTTAGTCTGATCAGATTTTTGGTCCGATGGGGTGTACACACATCAGACCACTTCAGCCTGGTCCGATGAAAACGGTCCGTCAGGCCAGTTTCATCGGACCGGTCTGATTGTGTGTACGTGGCCTTATATGAACCTGGAATAAGAGACATGGGTTTTTGGGACTTTAAGTGAGGCACAAGACACACGATAGGAGAAATTATAAAATTGTTTAAATTGCCATATAAACAGACAGAGTTGAACATGAGTATGTTTTATCTATATATACACAAGTCAATAGCACACAAAAAATAAAGCTAATGTATGTATATTGAAGCTGCGTACATGGATGGCAATCTAGAAGTACCTAAAATAAATAAAACTGGTCTTACTCTTGTAAACGGTAATATCTAGCACTCTGCATGCACAGGAATATGCCAGTGCAATAAAGCATGGGAGTTTACAAGAGTACGGCTGCATACAGCCACTTGTATGGCAGGCTATACATGGCAAGAGTGGCATCCCAGGCACAGAAAGTGCATGGAGATTTATGCTAGGTATATAAATGCCCTTTTTTTCTTTAAGTGCATCAACACTTACCCAGGTCTGGGAAAGGTTTACTTTAACACTTTTTGGTGAATGAAGCAACACATGCATTAATGTTGATAAAGTGCAGAGTGATCTAAAATGAACACTCGCATTGGTTTCATTATATAAATTCAAATTATTCTAAAATTCAAACTTACTAAAAACAGGATATTTTTGGAGCTCAACTGCCAAAAATTGTGCAGTTTAAAAAAAAAAAAGTGTTCAAGGTAAATGTTCCACACAACATATTAATGACAAAGTAAACAGATAACCCACATGAACTTTACTAACATCTCACTAAACAAACACCTGACTACATCTAGTCTAACCAAATACACCCTTAGGAAATATTTATGCTCCTTTATGATCCTTAAAGCATATTTGCTTCTCAGCGATAAGATGTATGGTCACCAGTCACGTTCAACCAGGATCCTTAAATATAGTACACAAAGGAAACAAATACACAAATATAACAGGATTACTGTAATAGGTGTGAGGTTACTTTACTTTGTACTTCTGTTGTCATGAATACGGCATCAGATATGTTGATGTACTTACGTAACGGGCAGCTATTTCTTTTTCTTCAGTCTTCTGCTTTTTGCTTTCTGAAGAATAGTCTGCAGAATTTCTGTGCTTCTCTGCTGCTCTAAAACTTGCAGACGGTGACACAGAGGAGCTCTGGAAGGTAAAAGTGTGCCGAAATTTAATATTGAAATATAACTAAAAAGGATGCAAAAAAAAAACTTGTGTTGCCTTGAACAGAGTGGATATGGATTATAACACCCATTTGTTATCCCCATCTGTGCCCACGTTAGGGGGATTCACCTTCTCCATTTGTCCTGTTTACCAACATTGAACGTTAAAAGTAAATCCAAAATTTTGGGTTATCCCCAGAACAGTAATAGGGGGGAAATCTTCCAGTGTAGACATTAGCTCTGGTTCCCAAGGAATGCCCTTTATTTGCAGGGATTTCCTTTTACTTCCTGTTCTGGCTAAGGGACAAGGGACAATATGCCAGAGATGGTTAAAAAAAACAAAAAAAAAAAACATTACCTATAGTTGTACTTTAAGGACAAAAAAGTAAAAAAGTACAAGTAGAATTAAAAAGGCAAAATGTTTCTTTTCCATTTTTGATATGTGCGACCCACTGGGGAGATTACATTTAATTTATGTCATTTATGTCCCATAGCCAAAAAAAGAAGTAGAGAGAATCCCTACAAAATGATGGAATCCCTGGCTGTCACCAGGGTCAAGTGAGCTAGTGTCTGTTTCCTTCCATTACTGTTCTGGGGACTGCCCAAAATGTGGGTTTTTTTTTTTACTTTTACTAAAATCTGTGAAAATGGTAAACATTAAACAAGGCAGAGGGTAATCTCCCTAGCGGGGACACAAACAGCAGTAGAAACCTAAGATGTACGAATCCCTCTCCACTCCAACCAAAAATAAAATGACATTTTTTGTTAATACCTTAAAATGCTCATTCATGAATGCACACAAACCCATGAAAGACATCTGAAGTCAGGTTTACAATTCTGCATTCACTGCTCAATAATTTGACTTGCGCTGCCAAAATTACACTGTAAAATCTATTGACAGTTGCTGTGTTTACAA
The DNA here is from genome assembly GCA_029574335.1 of Rana kukunoris. NCBI lineage: Eukaryota > Metazoa > Chordata > Amphibia > Anura > Ranidae > Rana > Rana kukunoris. The sequence continues at coordinate 295,968,238 of CM056049.1, forward strand.
AGCACAACAACATACAAGAACAATAGAACAATTACATATCTTAGAGGACAATAAACTACAATAAAATAAGGCGTGATCATTTTAAGGTCCTTGTTATTACAAGCACAATGAATGTTTAACGTTTACACAAAAAAAAAAAAAAATTATACAGAAACGCCAGTACAAACCAGGCGATGGCACAGTTCAGCTCATGTCTCTAAGGGCTCATTTACACTTGTGGTCGGAGGAGGGACGATAATAGGCTATTGAGCCACAGCTTAATGGCTAGGTTCACCTTTATCTCTACAACCTGGTCCCAAGAGTCCCTTCCCCCAAGCAGGGGTTCTTCTCCCTACAGCTGCTAATGTGTTTAAAGACCTGCGTGGCTGCACATGCCTTCAACTACTTCATTTATTCATGGCGATATGTGCACGCATAAACTACAAGTCTGTGTTGCTATGGCTATTTTTGGTGATTTTTTTTATAGCTTAGATTTTAGCTACATGCATTTGGAAGATGAGGCTCCCCTCATTGATATACATCATATCCTGTAGTGAGGCTACAGGATATGATGTAGCAGCAAATAGTGGGAGGGGAATAGGACCTTGAACAAGCCATGTGCTTGAGGAACAAAGATGCAACAGAGGAAAACAGATGTTTTGTGCTGGACTGAGCAAGGAGCCATGAAAAGATTCCATCACCAGAAAAAACTATTTAAGTAGTTGACTAGTATACTTATGCCCATCACATACATAGTCCATGCTTATTTGTTAGGACGGATAGATAGCTTTAGCATGTTTATACTGTATGCGTATTTTATATGTCTTGCATGCTATGAATTGCTTTTCCCGCAGTTATAATCGCTTACTTGGCTTATGCCACAAAAGAACCGCTCAAAGACCACCAAGCAAAACAAAGTCCCATCTGCTGCACTGATCAGCGCCCCGTGTAGTCCTGATAGGTACTGAACTGCAGAAAGTGGCTGCTTGTACAGAGGTACGGGCAGAGCGCTGTAAACAATGGCTGAATGAAAATTCACATTACTACCACAATCTATTGTGGGTGCAATGCTTTGTGGGCTGTTGTGTAAAATAAATTTACCTGCACATTCATGTGCATTTATTTATTTATTTTTTTACCAAGGGTGAACTTCGTCTTTAACTGTCCTCTTTAAAGTGGGTGTAAACCTACGTTATATAAAAAAAAACTAACAGTTTTGATCTGTCACTTTTCCTCTACAAGCTGCAGAACTGATAAAATTCTGAAGTCTAATGAAGTGAAGTATTGGTGACATAATTCAGCAGAGAACATTATACATAATGGACTGAAAGAGATGTCAAATTGTTCCACTGGAGAGACTGTGAAACTGACATGCAAGACAGAAGTCTCTATGCTCCATTTAACATGATAAAATAACAGGCTGAAAATGACCACTTCCAATTTGTTAAACAATATATGCAGCACTCCAAGTATAGTAGAGCATGTAGTTTATAAAAAAAAAAAAAAAAAAAAAAAGGGAGACGCACTACTTATCCAATCAGACTTTAGAAGCCAAAGGTTGATAAAATGGTACCACCATAACAAGCAATGGAATACCAGAACATTGGAGAAAACACACAAATCTCACAAGCGACTTCAGGAAATGGCTATGATCTGGGAGTCATATACAAGTTTTAGCTGTACAAATAAAAGCCAAAATAGGTACCAACTCCACTGTCGCTTTCCTTGCAGAAAGCTGTGCTCTGGAGATGCAAAAGCCCAATTTACAGAAATGAATTTGCCCACTAGTCTAGTATGGGCCAAAGGTTCAAAGAAAAAAAAAAGGAGGAGAATTCCTGCACTAAAATATCTAGGTTGAACGATACAATGTCTGTGTCTATACTTAAATGCTGCCCCTACCCCCTCTCGGTGGTTTCTGTGCCCTCAAACCAAACAGGCAACTTCCCCATTCTGTGAGAGCGTAGTGGATAGTTCTTGGAGTCTAAAAATCCCAGACTGTATTGCCCACTGATGAGCATCAGAACCCAGCTCTACTCTTCTCTCAACTCCAGTTCCATCCCCAGCTCAGAATAATCTCCGCTGTCAGCTCAGCCCCTACCACACCCAGCATAGCCCAAGCTGTGGCAACAAACCCTCCCACCACTTCCTGCTTTTTCTATTCCATCATGAGGCATGTAATTCTTTATAGCTAAAAAGATTTGGCAATGCAGAAAGTCCTTCTCTCACAGCAAGGAAGCAGTAATGTTCATCTCCAGAATGACGACACCAACGGGTCCCAAAAATCAAAGATTACAAATATAGCAAGACATATTGATTTAAACTGCATCAGTTTTTTTTTTATAGTGGCCGAGGGAGTGATCTGAAAAACGAGCAGAACCCTGCAGTTCAGCTTTAAAACTAAAAGGCAAAAATTAAAATTTTGGATAAAGAGGAGATGGACAAGTAAATTTGAGTTTTTATCGCTGTCTGTGTCCAAGTTAGGGAGATCCAACCTCTCTCCTGTTTACCATCATCAGTGAAAGTAAAAGAAAAGCCTACGTATTGTGTTTTTCGCAGAAAAGCAAAGAGATTCTCACTTCGTGTTCGTCTATTGGACAGCACGTGAAGGTAAATCTTCCCAATGGGACAAAGATGGCAAAATAAACCTTACAAAAGGTTATAACACCCCCCCCCCCCACACTTACTCTATTCAAAAGGAAAAAAAGTTTTGTCCATAGTTCTACTTTATTAAGCACTGCTTTGGTGAAACAGGTCAGTATGAGGATTGAACTGGTCTTGAAATAGTAAGGTGGTGTGAAGACTAATGTGTACCATTTCTTTGATTGTACCAATATGCCTGCACATTGGGAAAAAATGCTTACAGGTAAAGATCGGTTGCTACACAAGTATTTAGTGGACAGAGTAGAAGCTCTTACTGGATGGAACTGCACTATACAGTACATAACTGTTGAACAAAGACTACAAAAGCAAGACTTTGCTGGATATCTTAAGGTTCTTCTTGTAAGTCCCACTCCTTATGGAACATTTTTCCTAAAAAAAAAAAAAAAAAAAAAGTCCAACTACTATAAGACACTGGTATCGGAACCATTCATTTATATAATTCGTCACTTTTGTATTGCCTGCAGATCCTGAAATGTTTGCCTGGTCTCTAAACCAGCATTTAGCCTCCTTGAACCAGAAGCAAAGGTTTAGAAGGGGCTCTTAATATACAATAGAACAGGGGTCTTCAAACTACGGCCCTCCAGTTGTTCAGGAACTACACTTCCCATCATGCCTGGTCATGTCTGTGAATGTCAGTGTGTTACAATGCCTCATGGGATGTGTAGTTCTACAACAGCTGGAGGGCCGTAGTTTGAGGATCCCTGCAATAGAACATCTCTGGGGTAAGTTATTTCTGCTTTTGAACTTGGCTGTTGTGGGCAGGAAGAGTGGAACAAGGTCTATTATTCAATGAGGAGTTTGAGATGAAGCTTCCACACAAGTTCCAAAAAAAGATTTGAGCAGCTAGAAAAAAAATATGTCAGAATGAGCCTGGGGACACTTATGAATCAAAAGGAGAAATAGAGATTGGGAACCAACATTCTGAAATCTAAGTAAGCGGCACAGTGCTAAGGTAAGGGAAAGAGAAGATGCTTGGTGCCATTCAGACAGCATAATCATAGCTCAAGACTAATTGGTATGCACGGCACATTGAATTAACAAATGTTTTTTTCTCCAGAGAACAGTAGAAAACCATAGATTTAGTTAACAGGGAATAAAGCACAGTTCCAGGAGAACAGAAAGACACACAAAATGGTGCTCAATATAGCACCAAGCTGCCAGGTTTATAAACAAAACACTTCATATTCATATCGCACAGGTTAATATGACAGTAGGCGATAAGAAATGCTATATTGTTGAAAAGGTAGCTTAACAACCTGAAATAGAAGAAAACAAAGATGTTGGTACAATATATCCAAAATATTTTTCTTCAATATTTCCTGTGAATTATGTATCGATTAAAACACAGGACAAATGAGCTCATTCAGGAAATGAAAATTTATTGCAATTCGACAAATAAAATAATATTTGATAGACTACTACGAGTTGCTCTATTTTGCCTTCAAGGGCCATCACCTGTATTCAATAAAACTAATTTAATTCATAGCCATCAATCGGAAAGGATCTTTCCTAGGTTACTTAGCCACATTCAAAGTTGCCTTTCTTAGAAAGTCCTTGTGATGAAATGCATTGAGTGTAGATGGTCGAACATTAGGGTGAACCTGGGAGTATCAGGGTTTTCCCAATGTACGGAGGTGACTGATGGTTTAAAAGTGCTGCCCAAATGATTTTAATGGAGTGCACATTTGATATTTCAATAAAAGTGTGCATTTTAAACATATTACACTATGGCCGCGTACACACGGCAGAGAACCTCGATGGGCAGAACACATCGTTCCGCCCGTCGAGGTTCTCTGCCGGCCGTCGAAATCGGCGACCCGCCCGTCGGGAATGGCAACCAGCCATTCATCCAGGCGGGCCGTCGAGCAAAAAGAGCGTGCTCTCTTTTCGCTCGACGGGATTCCCGACGGGCGGGGCGAGCGCTCCGTGTACACACGGCCGAGGTCCTCGCTGGAATGCAGCTTCCAGCGAGGTTCTCGCTGGTTTCCAGCGAGGTTCTCGCTGGTTTCCAGCGAGGTTCTCGCTGGTTTCCAGCGAGAACCTCGGTCGTGTGTACGCCGCCTATAAGACGAGATTGGGAAGAGAACCTGGCTGTGTTCAGGGCCACTTATTTGCTTATTTGTAACGATTTTTTGACCTCTATTTAGAAATAAAAAAGGTCATGTACATCTGGTAAAAATTTGTTACAGGGAGGTGGAATATATTGGGGGGGGGGGGGGGGGGAGTAATGGAAGTTGGGGTATTTATCAAATGTTTGAGGGTATAGCTCTGGAATATTTTTTATATACTTTCTGAATGCTTGCTCAGTACTAAATTGTATAGCATTAAATGTTTACCAGTAAGCGCGTACTTAATTTAAGTATGCACTTCAAATACACACACTTTTTTAATCTTAAAGCTCAATTTTCGTTTTAAAACCAATCTATGTTTCTCCTCCCAATTTAAATAGTTTGTGTGGACCAAGTCAGCCCAAACAAAACCATTTCCTTCACCAACTGCTGAAGTGTCTCCCGGTGCTATATGTACTGTATGTAGCTTCAGGCAAAGGCAGAAATTGTGAGGTCATCAGCCCGCCTGCCTCATTTATAAAACAAATGCCTGCTTATGGAATGGATGAGTGCCGCTCAGCTCAAGGCGTTTTTGTTCCGAGCGCGAGACAGTCTGTCTCACAGCCAGAACCCAGCACCGTCTACAGCCCATAGCTGAAGCTAGCTATAGTACACAGCACTGAGAGCTGCAGTTCGTTAAAGTTCGCTTAGACCAGCTTGGTCCAAAAACAAACTATTTAAATTGACAGTAAACATGACAATCAGCTTTGCCAACTATGGGTATATATTGTATTAGAGGTTGAACGATATGGGATTTTCTCTGGCCGGTGCAGATATTTAGAAAATCGGGGCAGCCGATATATGATGCCGATGTTTTTTTTTGGCAGTCAATAGTGTAGCTGTGAAACTGCTCTCTGCAGCGCCGCAGTTTGTGAAAGAGTATGGCGAGGGAGAGGGAGGAGCTGACAAATTCATTGTGATGTCGGGGGTGGGCGGGACCCAGCAGTTATACAGCCAATGATTGGGCCGTTTGCCACTTAAGACCCGGACCATTATGCAGGTGAAGGACCTTGCCCTTTTCTGGGACTCGCCACTGCGTCACTTTAACTGACAACTGCGGGGTCGTGCAACGTGGCTCCCAAACAAAATTGGTGTCTTTTTCCCCACAAATAGAGCTTTCTTTTGGTGGTATTTGACCACCTCTGCGGTTTTTATCTTTTGCGCTATAAACAAAAATAGAGCAACAATTTAAAAAAAATTCAATATTTATTTTGCTATAATAAATATTCCCCAAAAATATATAAAAACATTTGTTTTCCTCAGTTTAGGCCGATATGTATTCTTGTACTTATTTTTGGTAAAAAAAAAAAACGATCGCAATAAACGTTTATAATTGGTTTGCACAAAAGTTATAGCGTTTACAAAATAGGGGATAGTTTCATGGCATTCTTTTTTTTTTTTTACCACCAATGGCGGCGATCAGCGTTTTTTTGTGACTGCGACATTTTGGCGGACACTTGACACATTTTCACAGCGAAAAGTGCTATAAAAATGCACTGATTTCTGTGAAAATTGGCAGTGAATGGGGTTAATCACTAGGTGGTGCTAAGGGGTTATGTGTGCCCTAAGGGAGCGTTTCCTACTGTAGGGGGCGTGGCTGTAGGCGTGACATCACTGATCGTTGTTCCCTATATCAGGGAACAGACGATCAGTGTCACTGCCACACAGAACAGGGAAGGTGTGTTTACACACACACTTCAACTCCTGTGACCGATCGTGGGACACCAGCAGCGATCGGGTCCGCGGGTCCCGCAGCTTCGGACCGGGTCACGTGTGACCCACGGCTGGGTTCTTAAAGGCAAAGTACAGGTACATGCCTGTGCCAAGCTGTGCCATTCTGCCAACTACATCGGCGTTAGGCGCTCCCTTAAGTGGTTATGTGCGGGGGCCCATACACATAGCAGCCCGCCCAGATCCCATCCCATTGGCTGGTGTTCGATAGCTGGCCAAACCCAACATCCAACCTTAAATTTGACAGCGCCTCTCTCTATACAGTTTCACACACCACGGCACTGTTAAAAGAGGTGCGACCAGTGTTTAATATCAGCTCAATTTGGATAATAATTCTGCCAAAGCCGATTTTTCCAAAATGGCCAAATATCGGACGATACATCGGTCTACCTCTAGTATATATGCAACTTTTAAAGTGTCTTACTTGTGCAACAGTCCAAATTTCAGCTCCACTGTAAGCAGGCTGAAGATAAATACTGCTGCACTTACTGACCCTCACATATGATGGTGGCCACTCTAGTCTTTTGATTGTCCAGGTTTAGCTAGTGACGTCCAGAACTTCAAGTGAATTGTGTTTTAAAGCCTGAATTTTTGGAATTTGCGTATGAAGGGAAAAAAAAAAAAAAAAAAAAACACACACACAAAGTTGGGAGCAGATACCATGGCGACATCTGGGGCTTGATTTAGAAGGTGGACAGTTTTTATAACCATTTATAGACAGGCTAAGCTTAGAACCACTTCCTCTATAAAGGAATGGAAAATTAATTTTCCATAAATTAGGACTAAGTTTTAATTCAATTAAGTGACAAGATCTTAAAGCACTAGGCCATTACATGGTTAACACAGCCCTCATGCTGGAAAAGCCCGGGAGAACAGATTATTACATTTTGCCTGAGCCAGCGGGACAGCAATATCAGTACTTGAAATTTCAATGCAAGCTGCACTTCCACATTAAGAGGGCTATTAAGTTTAATGTAAAGAGTTCAGGCTGAATAAGTACATTTAACCAATGTACTTATAAAAAATAAGTCTTTAGAAATTGTAATACAAAATGAAGAAAAGAACTGCATAGAATACAAACACAGACATGGGTCGCATCCATCGAGACGTAATTAACAGCATAACACATTAATAAAAAAATAAAAATAAAAAACACACTAAAACCCATTTCACACTGCCAGTGGGCCGTGTTAGTTGAAAAGTGCCACTTTACCATAATTTTAGTAGCGCTTTTCAGCCGCTAGCGGTCGAAGAAAGGGTTAAATGTACCTGAAAAGTGCTGCTGCCGAAGCGCTTTGGCAGCAGTGCCCATTAATTTCAATGTGAAGGAGTGGTGTATACACCGCTCAAAAGATGCTGCTTGCAGGACTTTAACGTCCTGCAAGCACAACGCTCAAGTGTGAAAGCATGCAGGTTTTTACACTGGGGCTGCAGGGGAGGTGTTTTTCAGGTGCCATTTTTAGCCCTTTAGCACCTGAAAAACAGTAGTGTGAAAGGGGTAAGGGATCTAAGAGGAATCCATTGCACTAGAGATTGTTACTCAAGGTTGGTGCCAAACATACATAACTCTCCCTGGAGATGAAAGACAAAGCAATACAATGTAGTGAGACTCAAGGAATTAATTGAACATACTGTACAAAGAACTGCTTCTAGACCTCCATTTTTACAACAGTTTTTAGTCATGAAAAGGAGATGAAAAAGATCAAGCCTTAGATGCACGCAAAAACACCTGTAGTGTAGAAATGCTTAAAGCCTGTAAAACCATCAGACGTTCAGTTCAAATATAAAGCCTTTGCAGCCTAAAACATCCCTAGTAAAAAAACTCTACAACTGGAAAACAAAGTGGAACCATAAAAGAGAAGTTCTACTTTATATTCACCCCCTCCCCCCAACCACCACATTTTGCACGTTATAAAAAAAAAAAAAAATTAACGGGGATGGGAATCGGGTACCTAGTTCTGATACCCATGTCCACCTCCACACGGATCACCTAGGTAATTTAAGCAAATATTTTGGCCTTCCCCTTTACTCGCAACCTTTTCGCAATGTCATAGGTCCCAGAAGGCTGCGGGACCATTCACAAAGCGTGGCTCGCTTGTGCACAGTGGGAAGCCAGATGTTAATACACATTCAGCTTTCCAGTTAACATGCCGGCAAAAGAGACCCAAAGACCTGGCCTGTGTGAGGATAGCACAGGATTTAATGGACAGGCAAGAGTCCTTTTATTATTACTCGGTTGCCTTCCAGGTGAAGATCCACTAACCATCTAATTAAATAGGACCTAAAAGTAGTACTAAATGCTCAGTGCTTAAAGTGGTTGTAAAAGGTAAAGTTTTTTTTATGCAGTTATTTTTTATTTTTTTTAACCTAACCCCCCCCCCCCCCCCCCCTCCATAATACTAACCTGAGCTTAATCTGAATCCAGCAAATATGAATGGTCCCACACTCTCCTGGGACCTGACTAGAAAACAGGACGGGAAGGAAAGGCGGGCCAAACTTGCGTTTGGATCAAAGCCACCCCCCAAAGAGGGGCCAAACTTGCACTTGGATGCCCCCCTCCCTAGTGCCAATTGTCCCCTTCCCCCCAAACAAGCAGGAACTCCCCTTTTGGCAAGGTAAGCCAACACCATAAACCTGGGCGATAAAAGCAAATTGTTCACAGAGGTATGTGCAGTAGGGGACAGGGAGTCGTTTGGGACTGGTGATGGTGTATGATGTGCATTCAGCAGCCTTTTTGTGAAAAGCGTACCCACACTTTAAGGCTCATTTTACATTTGTATTGTTATAGTACAACTGGGCCTTTTACTTCCTGACTGTGAGAGATAAGGTAGATAAATGATAATATACACACAGTCTCTACAGTCGGTGCCTGCCTGCGTAGTAAGTATGCAAATTACAAACTTAACATTTATTTTGGCTTACAGAAGAGGGAACAATTTTTATGACATGCTGTGGTGAAAAACGACTTAGTATTTATGTCTGACAACTTCTGTGTCTGCAGGGAAAAAAAAAAAAAAGTAAAGCAATCCCACTGCAGGCTGTTATACAATACATTAATTGCTTGATTATTCCTAGGCAGCCGTTTCCAATCTATACAATGTACATGAGAGATTGCATCACTCTATAACTGGCAGCTTGTTACACTCCCTAAAACCTTCACCCTTTCAATAAGAGATGTGGGTGGCAATCTGAGACTGAAGGGCTGTAATTCAGGAACATCCACTTAGTCAACAGACGCGTTAGCTGGGAGGATGGGCACATTGCAAGTCTAGTGTGTGCAATCTATGCCTCAGACCCAGAGCAGCCTACAAAATGAATACACATTTTCATACTAGCAATTAAACACTGGGGGAGGAATTATCCAACCGTCTCAAATAACTTTTGCAATTTACTCGGAGAGTAGACCAAGCTTGTCAATATGGTATCGTTTTATATTCTCACTCATTAGCAGTGTCAAAAGGACACTCAAAAACACGAACAAAGCTAAGCCTATCACATTACAATGAGCCGCTCTTCCATGTTATCCAGACATGTCAGGACACACTCAGTTCCCCTGTGGCAACACACTAAACTGACACTGCTCCTATGAGCCATTCTGTCAAGAGCTTTGTTCTGGCTATAATGATATATGCGCAAGTATTTTAGTGAAATTAAAGAAGCAGCTTTGCTGCTATTATCTTGGGTTCTGTACAACAACAAATGAGCTATATGGTGTCACACCAACAACTGCAGCACATATGGTGAAAGAGACCACGTAATTCAGACCTACTTATAAATCGAGGCATGCATGCAAGTGCAAACAGCACCTGCCTAATGTACACTGTAAATAGAATCAAGGCAATATTCACATTCCTTGGCAACTTCCACCATTGTACAGCATTTACATAATGCTAGGAGAGGCACAAGTGACTTATGCTCATTAAGATCTTGCAATATCTTAAAGATCTGTTATCGCTGATAAATTGTTAAAAAAAAAAAATAATAAAACATGGAATTTTTTGGTAACTATGCAGAATCACTAGAAAGCCATGGTAATAAATAAGCACACACAAAATGAATGTATGTATGTATGTATGTATGTATGTATGTATGTATGTATGTATGTATGTATGTATGTATGAAAAAAAGTATTTGATCCCCTGCCGATTTTATACATCTGCCCACTGAAAGAAATTATCAGTCTATAATTTAGTATGTTTATTTCAACAATGAGACACAGAACAAAAATATTCAGAAAAACGCATTGCAAAAAATGTTGCTTTGCATTTTAACTACTTGAGATCCGCGCTATAGCTGAATGACGGCTTTAGCGCGGATCTAAATTACCAACAAGCCGTCAATTGACGGCTTGTCATTGGCAGCTTCCCTGCGCGCGCTCCAGAGCACGCTGCGGGGAAACATTGTGTTGGCCGTGTCCCTTGGACACAGCCAATCACAGATCGCCGCGAACGGCCAATCAGAGTGGCCGTTTGCGATGCGATCTGTGCGGTCAATGAGAGATGATCTCATATGTAAACATATGAGATCATCTCTCATTGCCGTTTTACACAGAGACAGCATCCGTGCTGTCTCTGGAGAGAAGGAGAGCGATCTGTGTGTCTCTTGTACATAGGGACACAGATCGGTCACCCCCCCCCAGTCACCCCCCCTCCCCCCACAGTTAGAACACTATACAGGGAATACATTTAACCCCTTCCTCACCCCCTAGTGTTAACCCCTTCAATGCCAATCACATTTATACAGTAATTAGTGCATTTTTATAGCACTGATCGCAGTATAAATGTGAATGACGCCAAAAATGTCCGATGTGTCCGCCATAATGTCGCAGTCCCCAAAAAAAAAAAATAAAAAAATAAAAAATCGCAGATCGCCGCCATTTCTAGTAAAAAAAAAATAAAAAAAATTCTGTCCCCTATTTTGTAGGCACTATACATTTTGCGCAAACCAGACGCTTATTGCGAATATTTTTTTTTTACCAAAAATATGTAGAAGAATACGTATCGCCCTAAACAGAGAAAAAAAAAAGTTTTTTTTTTTTTTAAATTGGGATATTTATTATAGCAACAAGTAAAAAATATTGTATTTATTTTCAAAATTGGCGCTCTTTTTTGTTTATAGCGCAAAAAATAAAAAAAATCGCAGAGGTGACCAAATACCACCAAAAGAAAGCTCTACTTGTGGGGAAAAAAGGACATAAATTTTGTTTGGGAGCCATATCGCACGACCGCGCAATTGTCAGATAAAGCGACGCAGTGCCGGAAGCTGAAATATCACCTGGGCAGGAGGGGGGTATAAGTGCCCAGTAAGCAAGTGGTTAAGTGGAAAAAAAAAAGTAGTATTTTGATCCCCCATTAGCAAGATTAGGAGCCCCTCTTGAAAGGGAGTACACCTAATATTAGCTTGTTACCTGTATAAAAAAGACACCTGTCCACAGAATCAGATTCCAATCTCCCCACCATGGCCAATACCAAAGAGCTGTTCAAGAATGTCAGGGACAAGATTGTATTCCTACACAAGGCTGAAATATAAGACCAAATCACCAAGCAGCTTGGTGGGAGGGTGACAACAGTTGGTGCAATTATTTGCAAATGGAAGAAACACAAAATAACTGTCACTCTCCTTCGGTCTGGGAGTCCATGCAAGATCTCACCTCGTGGAGTTCCAACGATCATGAGAATGGTAAGGAATCAGCCCAGAACTACACAGGAGAATCTCGTCAATGATCTCAAAGCAGTTGGGACCATAGTTACCAAGAAAACAATTGGTAACACTATGCCGTGAAGGACTGAAATCCTGAAGTGCCTGCAAGGTCCCCTTGCTCAAGAAAGCACATGTACAGGCCCATCTGAAGTTTGCCAACCGAACATCTGAATGATTCAAAAGGAGAACACCATCCCCACCATCAAACATGGAAACATTATGCTTTAGGGGTGTTTTTCTGCTGATGGGACAGGACAACTTCACAGCATCAAAAAGGGACCATGGACGTGGCCATGTACCATCAAATCTTGGGTGAGAACCTCCTTCCCTCAGCCATGGTCTTGAAAATGGGTCGTGGATGGGAATTCGAGCATGACAATGACCCAAAACACACAGCCAAGGCAACAAAGTGGCTCAAGAAGAAGCACATTAGGGTCCTAGAGTGGCCTAGCCAGTCTCCAGACCTTAATCCCATAGAAAATGTGTGGAGGGAGATGAAGGTTCGAGTTAGCAAACATCAGGCTCAAAACCTTAATGGATTTGTGCTGAATCTGCAAAGAGCAGTGGGATGAAATCCCTCCAGAGACATGTGTAAACCTGGTGGCCAACTACAAGAAACATCTGACCTCCGATTGCCAACAAGGGTTTTGGCACCAAGTCATGTTTTGCAAAGGGGGCAAATACTTATTTCACTCATTAACCACTTGCCGACCGCCTTCTGTATATATTCTGCAGGCAGGCAGTTCGGCTGTGCAAACCATCATAACTGTACGTCGGTCTGTGCATGTGGTACTGCAGGAGCGCACGCACCACAATCGCGGTAAAGAGAGGCAGAATGGGGGACACACCTAGGTAAACAAATACCACCAAAAGAAAGCTCTATTTGTGGGGAAAAGGAACATTAATTTTGTTTTGGTAAAATTATGCATTACAGTGCAATTGTCAGTTAAAGCGATGTAGTGGCGAGGGAGAGCGCTTTGCCAACAAGGGCACTCAAGTAGGAGGAGCCAGGAGCGCTACTGAGGGACACCTTTCGAAAAACAAAGGTTTTTTTTAACCTTTAAAAAATGCTTTCAGAAATAGATTTGATTTTTTTTAATCAATAAACAAAATGGAATTTAAACGAACAGAATACAAATTTAAACAAATCAATATTTGCCTTCCATTCAGCATTAAATGCTTAAACTTTTTGAGGTACACTTGCACTTGTTTTGAAGGAACTTGGCAGGTAGGTTGTTCCAAACATCTTGGAGACCCAACTGCCTTAATTCCTTCCGTCTCTCCATTTAATCCTAGAAGGACTAAGGGTTGAGATCAGGGCCCCTTGTTCTTTACGCTGAAGATTGGCTGTATGTTTGGGGTCGTTGTCCACTAAATCTGTTAACCACAAAAGTGTATCAACTCAAAAAGTTGCTTCAAAGCTTCCAAATTCCTTTTAGTTGGCTGCTGTGATCCGACTTCCTGTTAGAGGGTGGCTACGTTCATTCTTCATAGTCCCTACAAATGTAGTCGCCCTCTTGCTCGCTCCTAAAGATAGGGACTGTGGACTATGGGATGGGTAATATGCATGACCCCAACTATCACTCACTGCTCGTTCCAAACAAAAAGAATTGAGGGGGAAAAGGGAGAGGTTCAAAAGGATGTTAAAAAGGTGACAGAAAAAACAAGAAACAATGTCATAAAAAATAGACTACATGGTCATTTAGTAATGGAGGTGTATGAAACAGTTTCAGAAAATAAGGCTATTGTTTAATGTCACTTTAAGCAAACGGCACAAGGAGCAAAGTGCAATAACCCACAGCAACCAATATAGTCACTTTACTAAAAGCAACCACCAGTCAATTTCTATCCGGGTTGCTATAGAGACTATCCTTTGGCTTTCTCTGCTTGCACCATCCTATTGAATAATCTAGATACATAAGTGATTAAAACCACTGGCAGACACTCAAAACGTATGTATAGGTTTATGTGGATGTACCTTTAATACATTTTTACCTTTGTAAAATATTAATTTATATGTGCAAACACATATAAGGGCTTAGCCTTTTATGCTCAGTGAAAGATGTGCCATTTCCTTGACTTCATAATGAAAAGTCATGTTTTAATTGCTGGAGACAATTAGCAAACGCTAGGCACTTTTTCATCCACAAATAAACGTGCTCTCCCCACTCCCCTCCTTTTTTGTTTCCCAACAGCTAAGGCTTTCTGAGTTTATTGTACAAAAACAGTTTTCTTAATGCAAATTAAATTATGTTCCAGTAAATGACTTCTAATTCAAATGGCTATTCTATTTCAGGGTATACAATTTCATTTAATCCTTAGTCACTCATTACTTTGACAACTGCCTATACTATTTTTTGCCCAGGAAAGCCAGTCTTTATTCTAGTTAAGTTAATTAGAGAACATTTCCCTTAATGAAATGTACAACCTGATATTTAAAATGATGCATATAATCGCCCTTTCTTGGTTCACTTAAAGCCTTTTTTTTCTGCCGCGACGCCAGTTCTAGCATTCAACAATAACTTCACTACTGCCGTTGTACTCCTGAATGACATCACAACCTAATATTTTAATACAGCTCACGTGACAAAACATAAAAACCTTCAGTAACAAACAAAATAATTAGTAAATACATTGGATGCTTATTTTACCTAGTGCTTTAGGCATGATATTTTTATATCCCAATCACCCTGGCATCTGGGAGCCTGTAAAAGGATTAAATATACTTTGTACATTAAGCAAAGCCTGGCTGGGCATCGTGAATTTATCATATTCAGTGGAGAGGAAGATAAGGAAGCCTTGTGAAGACAAGATGCTCTTTCAATGAGTTTCCTTTTCAACAGTTAGGAAATGAATGAAGGCCACTATCGTTGGGCCTTGCTGGCACGGCATCATTTCAGCGTGTTCCCATTTGTACCTAAAGCCTTTGTCAACAGCTCAACAAGAATCAAAAGCAAACAACCCACTACAAACAGACTGGTGCGAGTGTGAACCGCTCACTCACATTCCAGCTGCTCAATGTCTGTTCAAACTCCTCACTGACAAGGTTAAGAGGGTGAGGAGGATAAGCACAAGGCTAAAAACATGTTGGCTGCATTGAGATAGATAGTGCTCTGAAACCATTAGACAGATGAGAGTTCCCCCAGCTCCCCCTCCAATAAACAGTGTCTACAGACAGGGATGTTCCGTCTGTCCGGTGGACACAACTGGCCCAAAGTCCTGAATCCTGCTTAGTATTCTCTTATGGCATGCTAAGAATTCAGTAGCAGAAGAGACAACTTTGATAAAGCATTGTGAGCAATAGTTTTATAGTTAACAGATATACAAGCTAATCGTTTTAGGCCAGCCATATCACTGACAAATACAACCGACTATAGTCCGACTGAGAAATTATCTTGTGTTTGTGTCTACAGATATTCTGACTTCTGAAGATATTTGCGGAGGCAATGTATTTTTGAGGGCCACAATTCCTGCCAAGTCAGTGCACAGCATATGTGCTTGCCAAAAATTACCAATCTACAGCAGTTGGATTTTTTTGATCCCCTTCTTACATCCAATAGCTCTACTTAATTTAGCCACACTTCCTCAATGCAAAGCAAAAATTGCCTTAAAAAACACATACCTTTAACAAGGGTAATATTGTCCAATTGGAATAAGGGGTTACATTTTTAAGAAGAGTCATTCGGTGCAAAAAGTACATTATACAAAATTGGACAGAAGGCCCTTTTGGTAGATGAATTTACCAACTGCTGTGCCACCAGAGGGCTCCAAAACCAACTCAGAGTAATGTTATTTGGCAAGAAAATGACTGCAGTTCATAAAGTTTACTGCAATAGTCAGAAATGTAGGAGCTAGTGCTACATATCATGGATCACTTGGCAAGTGATGGCAGTGAATAACCCAACCAAAAGAATTTTAATAGGTCACACTGACAAGTAATGATTACTCTAAGCTTGCAATAATTTCAAACTAACAAAGAAAGTGTTACATTCTCAGATGGATAGATAGAAGATATATTTATTGATTGTTTTTAAGTAGTGAGAGAGGTTCCACGTGTTTTTAATTCACTCATTTTAAAGCAGAACTAAATTCCCTCAATTAGCATTACCCATTTTTAATGCTTATGCTGCTAGCCTTAAAGGGGTTGAAAGGTTTGCTTTTTAAATTTCGAAATAGGTTCCTTTAAGCTAGTGCATGTTGGTTCACTTCGATTTCCCTTCTAAATGTTTCTTTGTTACTCCTCGGTAAGCTTGCCCACATCATCTGAGCTGTTCTGGCTGGGGGTTAGTCAGCGTACTCGCCCCCTCCCTTGGGATTACATCCCTGCAGGGAGACTCACAGCGTCCCCTTTAATAGAAAGCTAGATTATACTTGTTTTAAAACAATTACATTTTTTACATTCTTTAGTCTGTCGTTTTTCTTCCCCCTTTTGGAGGAGCTGCTATCTCAGCCAAGCATTCCCTCATGCATGCATGCCTGAGTTAAGGGCAAACAGATTCAATGACGTAAATGCTATATGAAGCATCTGCTCTTACCGAAGATGGCCACAACTAGAAATAGTTTGTTGCACCATTGGCATGGTTATATTTTCTTAGTCCTCAATAAAATTAATCAGAAATGTTTGCTTAAAGTAGAACTATAATCACTTTTTATTTTCATTTTGGATATAGAGTAAGGGAGGGTTATAGCCCCTGTCGTTTATTTTTTACCATCCCTGTCCAATTGTAAAGACTTCCCTTCACTTCCTGCCCCATAGCCAAACAGGAAGTGAGAGAAAAAACTATGCAAATTAAGGGAATCCATTGTCCGTCCCCAGGGCCCTCAGAACTAGTGCCCCCTTCCCCGAAAAATTTCAGGACGGGTCTTAAAAAAAAAAAAAACAACATGTTGTGGCCTTGACAGGAAGGGGTAGGTCATATTTAAATTCGGAGGTGCTGAAGTTTATTCAGGCCTAGAGCAGCACAAAACCTAAATACACTACTGATGTGAGCCTGCGCCATGAGCATCAGGTGGCCTCCCAGGTCCTCGCACCCAGCCAATACTGCAAGTGCATGTCTGCTCTAATAAAAGTACCTTCTGCAAAAACTTTGTAGCCCTGGCCGAGATAACACATGACAGGTTGGCTCCAGGGGAGGCCTGCATGGCAAATGGAGCCACCCTTATAGGTGGACATACCGAGTGCAAAGAATTTGTTTGCAGCACAATCCTCAAAGACAAAAAGGGAAGCATGAGGGTATGGTGTCATACATACACAATTTGTTGATGAGATTTAATACTACTTTAAATACATGTGTATTAGAAATCCATGTAGCCGTTTAGAACCACTGACCTTTTTCCATGAGAATACTAATCCTAGGGTGATTCTAGCCAAGTTCATGCATATACCGGTAAGTGCACCTTAGCAACTGCTGAAGGTGACAAGATTTAAACATTTACTAAAGTCTGCAGAACAAACCGTTTACACGTTAGCTATACTAGTTCAAATTCATGCGAACATTCTTATAACAAAATTCTTATTAGAATATATATTCTTTCATGCCATCATGAAGCCAGTTAATTTTTTTCGAAGTTCCTTAAAATTGCATCCAGATCTGCTGTTTGAATGTAATCCTTAACATATTAAACAGGTCTCGTTTCAATATGTACCATTTTTTCTGAACGAAAACCACATTCGCAGTTAGAATCTCATTTGAGAAATCTTTACCGTCCTACTCCTTTGCATTTTTTTTCCATCACTGCTGCAAAAACAAATGTCATTTTGACCCCATTAATCTCAAAAAATAATAAACAAATGTTAAGAAAACTAAACATTTTATCTTTCTTCTGTGAAGTGCCCCTTTAGTGCCACATGTGAGGTACTAAGCCTGGTATACTTGTGTTCCCACAATATTTGAAGATTACTTCATTGACATATCAATGAACACCATATCCCCGTCTGCAGAATCAATGAAGAGTAAATAATCAGCAAATGACCTCACTGTGGTTAGTGGAGATCACCACAAGGTTAATCAGACACGGCCTGATAGACAACGCACAGAAAAAATATGATATGCTTCAATATTTAACAAAACCCAATGAAACCACCAATATCCTACTGATTTTAGAAGAACAGCTGATGCTCATAGCTTGGTTACAGTTACATAGACAAGGAGAAACCCTGACATTCCAGGATCACTATGAGACGGGAACACAGTATGAAAGCTTAGCGAGAAGTACATCAGAAAGATAGATTTCTCTCCCCAACGTCCTTACGACACCACCAATCAAAAAAAAAAAAAAAATCCTTATTTGCGGATATTGAAACTAACAGCAAAAAGGGAAACTATGAATAAAAATACAGAATAAGGACAGTAAAGTTACAAGACATGTTGACGTTGTGATAGAATTTTTCAACTACTACACGTTTTTAAGTAGGTTCAATAGAAGTCATAAAATACAAATCCTTCCAAATTACACACCATTCTTGATAATAAAAAAAAAAAAAAAAAAAAAAAAAAGACACATTACAAACATTTGTAATGTATTAATGAGTATCATTGTATCATTTATATCCGACTGGAGTTTTTACCTTTAAAAAAGGTAAAAAAACGAATGAATTTGAATACAAGAGTCATGTGCATTCTTAAGTCGTGTTACTAAATCCAGGACCCTGCATTCACTATATCTGGTCTCCCACAGTACACAGAACATGGAAATGCAATTATTTTAGAATATATAAGCTGCCAAATATCTTTTCTCATCCGCAGCATATAGCAGTCTTGTGAATTCTATCAGTGTCTGGTTAAAACTTGTAGGACGAGTTTTTTTTTTTTATTCTACTCAGACTGTCCTATGAGACTGCATTACCGCTGACCCTCTGGACCGGGGGTGTCATACTCAATTTCATTGTGAGCCACATCAGCAATATGATTTCCCTAAAAAGGGCAGGTTGTATCTGTAAGATTGGATGTTCAGCACATCCCCTCCCCTTACATTAGATGTAAAGACCCAACCCACCATCAGAAGTTGAGCCCCCCCCCCCCCCCACTCCCCCTTATATCACAGTGCACCCCCCCTTTCCTTATGCTGCTGCTGGGAAGAAGCTGGATGCATTGCTTAAAAGCAGAAAGTAAGGGTCTTGTCTTGAGGACCAGAGGAGGGCTGGAGCTCTCCTGCAGCTGCAGGAGAGGTGCAAGGGCCACATGGAATGGCTTGGAGGGTCGGATTTGGCATATGGGCCTTGTGTTAGACACCTGTGCTCTGGACAGTGCCGATTGGCCCTGTGCTGATCACATGCACCCTTCCCAAGAGAAAATAATAATTGTCTAGCAATACACACCAAACTGAGCATATGCAGAGCGACTCTCCAAAGAGAGAGATTGGAAACTGAAAGTAGGGGAGAATCAGAGAAGATAGGATCAAACAGCCTTTTTACACAATGGATTTGCTGCGGGATGACTTTTAGAAGCGCCAGCACAGCGTTAAGTTTTAGTGATCTTGATTTTAAACAACGCTTTTGTATAGTGTGTTATGCCACAGCAGTTTAGGCTTTTACATAGAACCTGTTCCCTATCCTCTCTACTGGGACGTAATATTTTAACATATGAAAGTAGAGTCGCTCAAGAGAAAACAAAGGTGGAAATAAAGAGATCCTATTGGTCTGATCATAAACCCTTCTCCCTTATGTGCACTGAGCTGCACATATGCCCATGCGTACATTTATTGCAGGGCATGTATGGGAGTGACATCGCTGCCTGGCTTACCCAGTCTTGTTCATTCCCCGACTTAGTTGGGGTAGGCGTTACACTTTGGTAGGGGTGGGACCGCCACACCCTTTGACCTCTGGGAACCTGCCTTCTGACCTTTGACCTCTAGGGGAGATCCCTGTTCCAATGCCCGAGTCCTAGCCATATTCTTCAATGGGAAACCCTAACCCTAGGCCTAATCCCAACCATTAACCACTTCTGACCGGCCCCACGTCCAAAGACGTCATTTTTTTGAAGATGGATATCTCGGTAACGGCAGCAGCTGCTGCAACAACCGAGATATCCATCTCTTCGTGGGGCGGTCCTGTTAACGATAACGCCGCTCTCCCGCGCCCTCCGCCGCTTACCGTAGCCGTCGGTAGCGGCGGAGGCGATCGGGTCCTCTTGCTGGCTGTCCGGGGATGCGACTGAGGGAAAAAATGTCCCTCAGCCGTCCCCATACCTCTGCTGGGCAGAAGTGACGTCAAAACGTCATTTCCGCCCAGCGTCTTAAAGAGACATTTAATTTGTTTACATTTTGACTTTTTTTTTCTTTTTCTTTTTTGCATTTAAGCCTGAATATGAGATCTGAGGTCTTTTTGACCCCAGATCTCATATATAAGAGGACCGGTCATGCTTTTTTCTATTACAAGGGATGTTTACATTCCTTGTAATAGGAATAAAAGTGATAATTTTTAATTTTTTTTTTTTTTTCAGTGTTAAACATTATAAAATAAATAGAAATAAAAACGAAAACCCCAAAAAATTTTTTTTAAAGTGCCCCGTCCCGACGAGCTCGCGCTCGTTCAAACCACACAAGTGAGGTATCGCCGCGATCCTTAGAGCGAGAGCAATAATTCTAGCCCTAGACCTCCTCTGCATCTCAAAAAATGCAACCTGTAGAATTTTTTAAACGTCGCCTATCGAGATTTTTAAGGGTAAAAGTTTGACGCCATGCCACGAGCGGGCGCAATTTTTAAGCGTGACATGTTGGGTATCATTTTACTCGGCGTAACATCTTTCACAATATATAAAAAAATTGGGCCAAATTTATTGTTGTCTTATTTTTTAATTCAAGAAAGTGATTTTTTTCCAAAAAAAGTGCGCTTGTAAGACCGCTGCGCAAATACGGTGTGAGAAAAAGTATTGCAATGACCGCCATTTTATTCTCTAGGGTGTTAGAAAAAAATATATATAATGTTTGGGGGTTTTAAATAATTTTTTAGCAAAAAAAAATGTTTTAGTCTCGTAAGCACCGAATCTGAAAAACAGGCTCGGGGCTGAAGTGGTTAAAAAAAAAAAATCTAGAATTGCTTTACAGCTAGGATTTCAGGCAAAGGCAAAGAGAGAAAAAAAAGTGTGGATGAAGCCAACGGGTTAGGCTGAGCTTAAAGCGGTATTTCACCCTAAATATAAGATCTCCCATGCGATCCAGCATACTGGCGTCAGCGCCAGTATGTTGGGTTTTTTTTTTTTAATGGCACACTTACTGTATTATAGTGGAATTCCTTTTTTGTCCCCCGTGGTGGACGGCGCCAGTATAGCGCGTCACATCTTCCTAAAATACCCGATATGGACTCGGGTAATCTCGGCGAAAATGCGGCGCCTGCGCACAGACCTAGGAGCTGACTGCGCAGGCGCCGTATTTCTCCGAGTCCTACGGCTATGGCGCGTCACGCCCTCCGAAATAGGACTCAGAGAAATACGGCGCCTGCGCAGTCAGCTCCTAGGTCTGTGCGCAGGCGCCGCATTTTCGCCGAGATTACCCGAGTCCATATCGGGTATTTTAGGAAGATGTGACGAGCAATACTACAGCCGTCCACCGCGGGGGACAAAAAAGGAATTCCACTATAATACAGTAAGTGTGCCATTAAAAAAAAAAAAAAAACCCAGCATACTGGCGCTGACGCCAGTATGCTGGATCACATGAGAGATCTTATATTTAGGGTGAACCTCCGCTTTAAGGAGTGTATTTAGGGGGTCGATTTACAGCTTGGGGTTAGGTACAAGTTAATCTTGGTGTAATAAGTTAAGTGGGTGTGAAATTTAGTGGTATAAAAAACTCACATGTGCCCAAAACTGCAGTGCACTCTGATCTAAAGCAAAGTTCCATGTAATTGGTAATGTAGAGGATGGTGCAGATGAAACCTGGACCCAAAGTACTGCTGAAGGTAGTAATCCACAGACTGGTCTAGGCGCTAATCTAAAAAGAAAAGCTCCCCAAATAGTTTCGCTTTTCATATTTTCTGATGCAGCGCAAGGATTACTTCATTTTATACTATCCAAAAGCAGCATCTTTCAAGCCTGTAATAAGAGATCTTCATGCATGTGTCAGACACACCTGTTTCTATAATGAGTGATACACTTCAGATAGCTTAGCACATCTAAAGATATCCAATGGGAACCAAAGAAGCCTAACTAATGACCATAAAATTACATGGAACTTGCATGCAATTGCTTCCATTTTCCCTCTAGATCATTTATTCTGCGGCACACCAATAAACCCAATCATTCTTAGATTTACCAGATCATTTTTTATTCATATCCTAGTGTATCAGATGTGAGCTAGTAACATCCCACCGAGAGTAATGTCAGGCCAAATCCCTCAACCACTGAAAGCGCTGCCTGGATAAATCTCACTTCACTTTCTATTCTGCCAACCACTTAGGGCAGGGCCCAGGGGAGCTCTTCAGTTTATCCCTGCTCACGCAATGTCACAGGCACAAGCCAGAGTGGCCCAATCAGTGCCAAGAAATAAAAATGTTTGAGGAAAAAAAAAAATCACAGATGTTCATGCATTTCACATACCTTGTGCCCTATGGTCTGTTGCCAGGGTAACAGTAGACCACCAGCGAGAGCATTATTAGCTTTATAAAGTAAGTCCCAGGGGCCATGGGCAGAGAAGAACTGAATTACAATGTTGACGCTTGCTATCCATGTCTTGCGATTGTGCATAGTTAACCCTTTAGTGAAATATATGCTTGCAAGAACAAGATAAAAACAGGGATCTAGGTTTGTAAAACGATAGGCAAAATAAGTGTTTTATTTTGATGTACGCAGGCACAATGTTAGATCATCCTCCATGTTCAAAATTCTGTGCAAGATATTAAAATGCAAATGATGGTAATTTAACTTTTTCTCCCGTAAGAGAGAAGGGACAGCTCTGAGGGGAATTAGAACTCAGAAATGTCTTGGACACAGTAGAGTGAATAAAAATTAAAGCAATGTGAAAGATTTTTGTACTTGCCATTAAATCTTTTTCTTGTAGTGCATGGAGGGACAGAGATTCAGATGCTTTAGGGTTATAGTGTCATCCAGTTAGACACTGGCAAACAAAAAATGTAAACACAACTCAATATAACCTCCTTTATCCATTACATTTATTTGCTAGTGTCCTAGGATGTTAAAACATCTTTCCTCAGTAGTACTAAAGCAGCATCAAAGGCAGACAAAGAAAGAAAAATGAAAAACCGTGGGCATAACTGTGGGATAATAGAAATTGCTTGAAAGCAAGAACCACCTAAAGGATCGATGGCCAAATACAAATAGGAGTTGAAAACCCCTGCAGGATAGGGTAAACTGCAAATGACCTAACAAGGATTAACAATGCTCAAGATCAGGATAAGGAAATCACCGCCAGCAGAACAACTCCACAGAGCCTGCACTGGCTGGAAGCGGAGAACCAAAACTGGGATGACAAACTACCTGATTAAGGGAAAACCGAATGTCAACAGAAAAAAAAAAAAAAAGAAGAAGTGCACTGGAAATCATGGGCCAAACCAAATCTGATAGAAGAGATCAGTTGGTTTACAAAGAAAGATGTCACGAAAAAGGAAGAGGCTACCTAGCAAGACAATTAACTCCATCTAAAACAAAATATCCAGCTATAGAATATTTAACAGAACAACCCAAAAGGGGCTGCAAGTCATCTTAGGCTGGCTTAATAGGATTATACATTTGAGATCTATCAGTCTCACTAAAAAGGAGTAGAGATTTCACTATACAAGGCAGGCTGGGAAGAAGGGACTGCCTCCCAAGTCTGGTAACAAGGGCACCAGAAGAACAGAAAAAAAGGGGTGTACAAATAAAGCATCCATATAGCACAGCACCCATCGGTGTATCTGGGGTCTGACAGAAAAATTCTGCAGGACAGAACATGGTTACAAAGAAACACACGTACATTCTAACAATGGGTACTTGAAGCAGAAACTCAAGTTTCATCCCCTGCTGGCAGACCAAGGAGACACAGATCCCTCTAGTGATGCATTCTGCCTACCATGCAGAGGATAAATAGCACCCAGGTGTGCAAACCTGTCTCTCTTCAGTATGGATACTATTGGTGGAGAAGAGCCAGATTGCACAGCATTTTCTTTAGGAGAGCCAGTGCTCTTTAATGCCCAGCAAAGAGGCAAGGTTGCTTGTCCTGTTCATCCTGGGAGACAGACAAGGGGGAATCATCTGCTTTGGGGAGCCAGACTGGTTATTGGGATATGAAGATGATATTCAGCAAGTTGGGTCCCCTTAGGCATTGGGAAGAGACCAATCTACCCACCACATGAGCTTGATGGTTCAAATCCAGGCACTACAGCACTACCTAGTCAATAGGTATCTTGTGTAAATCCAAGACTCAAAGTCATAGAAATTAGGGCTGAGAAGGCATGAAAATCCACAAGAGAAGGGGAGCTCATCCTAATGAGGTTCCCCATCACTCCATACACCCCTGAATAGAGGAAAGAGGTGTACTTTCACTGTTAAAATGGGATCCAAAATGAGCAGACATTTTAAGCAAGGGCTTTAGATGAACTGTCTTGAACACTGGTGAGAAATAGCCACCTATACCAGATACCTGGGAGGTCTACCCGGTCAAACCTTTCACATTTTCAGCAATTTAAAAAAGGTTGCAGAGTGTAATGCCTAGTACACACTACTAGTTTCTTCTAACCAAGGTTAGTACACCAACATTAGTACCGCAAACTCCCCTGCTGTTCTATTGTGTTCTGACAGAGGGACACCCAAAAGCTCCAGTATACACAGGCCGCATGTCAGCCACTTGCTACTGAACCTACCGATGCCGCTGGACATTTGGTCAGTATTTACTATGCTTAAGAGTCCTAAAAACTGACTCTTTAGAGGAATCCAACAATGGGGGTGCCAAGAAACAACTAGCGTGAAAAAGACCCAATGTTCAGGAACGTAGTATGCTTCTCTGAAAGATGTTGAGGGGCCAAGTCACGATTTTGGCAAATGACAGCCAAAGCTGCTGTTAGGCGATTTTTTAGGTCAGGAAATCCCTCTAGAAAGAGGAATGCTGTGGAGTGCCATGAGAAGTTGTCTGTGTAGCGGAAAATGATATATAAATATAGTGAAAAAAAACACAATAGCCAAAATCCTTGAATTTCTGTGTATGTGAGACAATTAAAGAGACCAGCATTACCAGAGCATTAATTTCAACAAACTCCCCATAAGATTATATTTTGGGAACTTTACTTGTAAGGCCTCATGTACACCAGCAGTGTAAAACATGCATTTATATTCATGTAGCAAACATTTCTAAAAGGCATATACATGCATGCCATGGTGCCAATTGCACTGGTTTACCTGTGTTTAGTTGCGGTCAAGTTTAGCTACATTTAGCGGAAATAGATGTGTGTACAGAATCCAATTAGAAATGCCAAACATGGCTAAACGCATGTAAAATGCAGTTAAAAAAGGAGGGATCTGTGAGGAATAAAAATGGTTTATACTTGCAAGACTAGCTTTTTGAATACTGGAGAAGTTATCTTTGAGAACACATTTCCATATGCCCTTCCACTTTTACACTCTAATAACCAGTGCCCACGGCCCATACAGGTGAAAGGCAAGAACACCATGAGTGCTGAAGCACTATAGCAGCATAAATTGCCAATCTTGCCCTAATAGTGCTCTCCACCTGGTGAAGCACTTAAGATGGCGCCTCTTCTGCCTACCCCTTGTCCTGGCCTTGATTAGAATACAAGACATCAGATCAGTCATATTCCACTTCTGCTGGCCCAACAATCCACCATTTTAGGAGCTGTTGTGTCTGTGCTGAGTAAAATGGACTGTATTTACCTGAAGATCTCCAGGGAGGTAGGGAGTCCATTGTACTTTACAGCAGGGAGTGCAAACACAATCACTATTGCAGACATTTTGGTGCATTATAGCAACGTATTTTTAGGTTCTAAAATTACACTTATCCTTTATTAAGTAAATCTATTGTTACATTTTTTGTAACACCAGATGGAAAATCAGATGTTTAAAATAAAAGCGAGAAGCACACTTTTTTTTAATATACATTTTGATCCTTAAAAGGCTTCTTTTTTTTTTAACACCGAAGAATCTCAGGGGAAATGACAGCAGAATGAATAACGTCTTCCATTCAGACTGCGGGAGAATGAACACACAGAGAGAGGCAGCCATTTCCTGGGAAAAGATAGAGCACTAATGAGAAATGACTTGCTGCTCATTCAGACAACAGTTCCCTTTGTGGTTGGGGCTTCCTGGCTGACAGGAACCCAGTGCCTCTTAATAGGATTTCCATATTATTTCTAACACCTGCCTACAAGTTATTTGTTTACATTGAAGGAGGCAAAATACTCAGATCAGACATCTGCTTCCAGTTCAGCTATATCTTAGCAAAGCATCAAGAAAGTAGCTTTGTTGCCATGGTGACTTCATTCTCTCCCAGTTGCCTGCCACACATTAACATTTCCAATTTTATTTTGCTATTCAGTAAGCTGAACAGCTTTGGAGTTAGGACAAGGTGGGGGGGGGGGGCGGGGGGAGAGGAGAACTTTTCAGATTGTAATACAAACAAAGTTTGCAGTATATCTAAATCAATTAAGTGATCTGCAAAAAGAGCGTTCCTTATGAATGGTTTCTGGTTAGACTTGACTGAGCAAGCCTCGGCTTTGGATCAATGTGGTTAGCGCTGTTCAAACAGAAAAGTCTAGCTCTCCCCCCCTTGTACTTAGCTTGTCTGTTCTTTCCATAAAGAAAACACACCACTTCAAACAATGGAATACTTTGCATAACCAAGTCTGAATTTACCTAGCTATTCAAATGAGAACAGCAGAGGAAGAGCACCAAGCTATCTGCGGTTTTCAAGAGGCCTTTTTTTCCCCCCACCAAGAGATTCAGAACGATTTCACCCAAAGAGTGAAAATCGTGACTAATATCAATCACAGAACAGGAAACATTAACGTTACGATTAATGTAAATCAGGGTTTCATGCGTAGGATTATGTCTTTTTGTTCAAATGTTTAAAAGCAATATCATCTCTTATGTGAAAATTGTAACTTAAGAAAAAGTTAAACCAAAAAAACAGCATAGAACGAATAAATTCCTTCTAAAGATACAGGTCATAGCATGGTCATCATTAAATTACTACTCATTGAGTTACTGATCTAAAACTAGTATGCAGCAAGTGAGTTACTGACCTGCATGTTTCAGCAGCTAAGTAGGAGCATTGGGAAAACAGGCCCGAAACTATGTATATGCAGGTCTATTTTGACATTGCACCTGTCCAAACCTGGTTTGGTGCAATGCCGATCATCTAATGTGTATGGGTACCTCAAAGGAAACCTGTTCGGACAGAAATATAGCCACTGTAATTGCTGACATTTTTTTTTTTTAAACATCTGAGGCTGTCATTCTAATCCCTGATTTACTACCCACTGCATCTTTGATCTCAAACCAGTATTAAGGATGGGAGTTCTGACTGACTGATCTCTCCAGAGATTTTCAATTGGGTTCAAGTCTTGGCTCTGGCTAGGCCACTCAAGGACATTCACAGAGTTTACCCATAGCCAGTCCTTTGTTATCTTGGCTGTGAGTTTAGGATTGTTATCCTGTCTGAAGATGAACCTTCACCGCAGTCTGAGGTTTAGAGCACTCTGGAGCAGGTTTTCATCAAGGATGTGTCTGTACATTGCTGCACTCATCTTTCCCTTGATCCAGACTAGTCTCCCAGTTCCTGCCGCAAAAAAAACATCCCCACAGCATAATTGCCGCCGACACCATGCTTCACTATAGGGATGGTATTTGCCAGGTGATGAGCGGTGACTGGTTTCCTCCAGACACGAGAGTTCAAACTTTGTTATAATCAGACCAGAGAATTTTTTTTTCTCATGGTCAGAATCATTCAGGTGCATTTTGGCAAACCCCAGGTGGGCGGTTATGTATTATGTGCCTTTTACAGAGGAGTGGTTTATGTCAGACACTAACAGGCTTCATAGGTGAGTGCTGCAGAGATGTTTGTTCTTCTGGAAGGTCCTCCTCTCTCCACAGAGAACCATCGGGTTCTTGGCCACCTCCCTCACTAAGGCCCTTCTCCCCGATCACTCAGTTTGCCTGGGCAGACCGTTCTAGGAAGAGCTATGCATGAAGGTGAAAAAGCACCTGGCTGTGACCAGTCCCCCAGCCCCCACGTTTCACTTACCTGAGCCCTGTATTTTTGTCAGTGGAGACACGCTTGTTCTCTCGCCACTGGGTCCCAGCTCATGATTGGCTAGATTGATAGCAGCACAGTCATTGGCTCCTGCTGCTGTCAATCAAATCCAATGACACAAGTCCGGCATTTGTGTCTATAGACGGAAAGGCTGGACTCGGGATGCACTGTATTTAGTACAAATTATCAGAAAGCATTCAGTGGAATGTCATTTATATAGCAGGGATAAATTATTACATTGAAAACCCACAAGAAAAATTCTCAATTCTGGTTACCTTTTTGTAGCTACCCACAGTATAGGTAAGAAAAAAAAGTTAAGTGAATAAGGCTTTCTAAGCATCAAAAGCCTAAACTGGGAATTTGTTCAACCAAAATTATCACTCAACTTCTTCCAAAAGTAAACAATAGGTTAAAATGCAAACAAGACCAAGCGCTAGCTTAGAACAGCAGCACACAAGATGCTTCCCAGAGGAACCTCTAATGTGGCTCTACTTCACTAAATAATACCTTTCCTTTTACAGTGCCTACAGGGAGTGACAAAAAGTCTCACAATTATAGATTATGTATTCTGAACCAGACTGATTTCAGAGAGAGTACAATAAGTTGAGATAAACACACAAGCTTAGTTAGCAACAAATGCACTCTAACATCAAGATTCCTTCCTAAAAGACCCATTCATATTTCAATACCTTAAAATGATATTCACGTTTTTGGCACTTTTATGCATTTCAATATATGTATTTCACGTGTTTTCTAAATTAGGTTTCCACTGGAAAAAAAAAAAGGCAACCTTGCAAATTGTATTATGCTATATATTATGTGCTCATAAGTGTACATACCCTGGCAGAATTTATGCTTTATTGGCCATTTTTCAGAGAAAAGGAGCACCACAAAAACTTCACTCATGGTTAGTATTTGACTGAAGCCATTTATTATCAATCTGTGTTTACTCTTTAAATCATAATGACAAAAAAACTTGCCAAATGACCCTGAACAAAAGTTTACATACCCCCAGTTCTTAACCACTTAAGGACCGCCGCATGTACATTTATGTCGGCAGAATGGCACCGACAGGCACATCAACGTATATATACGTTGGTGCCTTGGGGGGGATCGGGGGTCCGATCGGACCCCCCCCCCCCCGTACATGCGGCGGTCCGCGCGGCTGCAGGAGCGATCCGACAAGTGGGGGCGGCTATCCGTTTTCATCCGCCCCCTGCGGATCGCTCCCAGCCAATGCGCGCGCCCGCCTGACCTGTCACTTCCTCCTCCTGTGTAAACACAGGAAGGAGGAAGCGACGTGATCTCTCCCTCGGCGTTTGTTTCAAGCGCCGCTGAGGAGAGATCACCACACTACAAGTAAGTCCTGCACCAACACTACACTACACACACACAAAATCACATTTAACCCCCGCGATCGCCCCCCCCCCCTCCCCCCTGTCACAGTGTCACTGAATGCAGTAATCATACATGTATGATTACTGTATTTAGTGTCAGTGTGACAGACAGTGTGACAGTCAGTCAGTGTTAGTGTCAGGGTAGCCCCCCCACCCCCCCCAATAAAGTTTTAACCCCTTGATCACTGCCCTAGTTAACCCTTTCACTCCCTATTGCCAGCATCACTAAGCGATCATTTTTCTGATCGCTGTATTAGTGTCGCTGTTCCCGCTAGGTAGCTATATTTTTTTTTAATGCGATTTTTTTTTTTACTAAAGACATGCGGCTAAATAAATTTTGGCCTAAATGTTTGACTAAAATTTAGTTTATTGGTTTTTTATTATAACAAAAAGTAAAAAATATTGATTTTTTTCCAAAAATGTCGCTCTATTTTTGTATATAGCGCAAAAAATAAAAATCGCAGAGGCGATCAAATACCACCAAAAGAAAGCTCTATTTGTGGGAAAAAAAGGACGCAAATTTTGTTTGGGAGCCACGTCGCACGACCGCGCAATTGTCTATTAAAGCGACGCAGTGCCGAATCGCAAAAACCCCTTGGGTCATTTGCCAGCGTATTGGTCCGGGTCTTAAGTGGTTAATATCGTATATTGCCTCCTTTAACATCGACAGCTTGAAGTCTTTGTGGCATTTGTGGATGAGGCTCTTTATCATCTCAGATGGTAAACCTGCCCATTCCTCTTGGTAAAAAGCCACCCATTCCTGTAAATTCTTGGGATGTCGGAAGACAGACAGTTGCGGCTAACATTTTGGTTTGTCTACCCGACGGCGGTTTGGTTTCAAGAGAATCCCTCATTTTTCACTTCTTGATTAGAGTTTAAACACTTCTGATTGGCATTCTTAATTCCTTGGATATCTTTTTATATCCCTTTCATGTTTTACACAGTTCAACTACCTTTTCCTGCAGATCGTTTGACAATTCTTTTGCTTTGCCCATGACTCAGAATCCAGAAACATCAGTGCAGCACTGGATGAAAGATGTGAGGAGTCCAGAAACTAGACCTTTAATACACATTTTACACACATACTAATCACAGGTGAGGATGGTTCCCTTTAATAGCCATTCAAACCCCTTTGTGTCAACTTTGTGCATGTCATGAGGCCAAAATCAGCAGGGTATGTAAACTTTTGATCAGGGTCATTTGGGTAGTTTTCTGCAATTATGATTTAAAAAGAGAAAAAAAAAAAAAGTTGGTTGATAATAAATGGCTTCAGCCAAACACTAATGTGAAATAAAAGTTTGTGTCATCATTCATATTCTCCGAAAAATGGCATTATATATATAAATCTCATGGAACCACAAAACAGAAGGCAAGATTAGAGCAGTACATGACTGCCATCAAAGTGTACAAATACCATATTTAAATCGGCGTATAACACGCACAAGCGTATAACACGCACAAGCGTATAACACGCACCTTCATTTTAAGAGGGACGTTTCAGGAAAAAAAATATTTAAATACAGAACTTTGAAGCAAAATAAGGGTTAGTGCCCATCCACAGCCTCACAATTGCCCATCAATGCAGTTTGATTAATGCCCATCTGCAGTCTCCCCATTGCCATGAATGCAGCCTGATTAATGTCCATATTGAACACAAAATCCCTCCTCCTGGACCGGCTTCTATGAAAGACAGAACACTGGCCCAGGAGAAGGAACTTCCCATTACAGAGGCCGCTGAGTAAACTGGAAATTCTTGCTGTATGAAATCTGACAATGTGTGCCCTGCCCCCCCCACCTCATTCTCTCTGAGGCAGCCCAAATAGTGTGTGCATATTACACGCACACACTATTTGCAACCGATTTGCAGGGTGAAAAAGTGCATGTTATACGCCAATAAATACAGCAAGTCCAGATAACTACAGGTACCAAATGTCCAGACATGTACATCTTGGCATGTATAGAGACCAACATGTATGCCTGTACTAAGAACCCACAGTGCCAGAGTTACCACTGACAGGTAAATGGACTCGACCCTTTTATTGAAAACTACATTACATGGTCTCTGTTTCACAAAATTAAAACCAGACTGTACCTAAGGAGGCAGCATGGTGACTACTTTGGGTAACTTCCAGTTTGAGAATTTTCAAAAGTAAAAGTATGCACAGCAGATTTGAAAGCATAAAGAATCTACCCAATATACATATCACTGTACCTACACCATAAAACCAATCATAGAACAGCAGATGTTATCAGTTATCCTTGTTAGTGCAAAGAGACACGGAACAATACAACTAATTTAAGGGATGATATATTCCAGCTGCATAATCTTAAAAGCTGGTGTGAAGTACATGGTTTTAGGACAACAAGTAATAAACCATATAACACATAACAATTGGCGTAAGCTGGAACACAGTGTTTTTTTTTTTAAAAAAAGGGGGGGGGAGGGTTAAGAAAGAGAAAAAAAAAAAGTAAAATGAAGGTTTGGGAGATGAGCGTAGAAAGAAAGGGAGGCATAAGCAGAGTGAACCATACCCATCCCTGCTGGAGAGCCCCAACATTGAACAAAGATCACTATACAAATACAAGGCAGTGCCAATGCATCTACTAAGGCCGTAGAAGAGAGTCCATGATATGTCAGGGGTGGAAAACTTTGTTGAAGGATTAGTTCACCTTTGCCAAAGAAATGCATTTAAAAAGAAGGGAGGGGGCAGTGAATAAAAAAAACTGTAGCTTTGACAAACATTGAATAAATGCCCTTGTATAGATTTTGGCCATTTACGTACTTCCTGAAGCCTATGTGGAATACTCCCAGGACATTGCTGAGAGAGGCCTAGTCATTACTGCTCATCTTCACCATCACAGGGGTGAGCTCTAAAGGGGTCAGCTCAGAGCTACTGCATCAGTGGTGAGGAAGACCATGTGAGGGGTGTGGGTGAACAGTACCAATTGGGCTTATAGCAATGGCATTATGCAACTGTACAGTTTTTCTACAGACACTCCAAAAATACTGTAGGCAATATTTTTGGTAAAAGATGAACTAACCCTTTAAATTTAGAGCTAGAATTATTTAGTCTAGCTGTTAAAAATGTAATGTTCTAGAAATAAAATACACTTCTGAAGATCTTCAGACGTGGAGTCATGGTTTTTAAGGGCTATAAGGCATCTAGCTGCAGACCAAATGGAAATAATTGTATAGCCAATTTGAGTTTTACATAGGCAAGCTCAAAAAGAGAATTGGCTTGGTCTAAAGAGTTTTTTTTTTTTTTTTGGGGGGGGGGGGGGTTAATATGGATTCCAGAAGAGTTTTGATACTGTCCCAAAAAGGGCATATGTTAAGACAATCACAGTAAATAGGATATAGGGTCCCAAGAGGCTCATTGCCCTCTCCGATAGGTTAAATGCAATGCTGGGTTAGGTGTATAAAGAAGTTCAAAGTGGGGTATTAGTAAAAAGTTTCCATCGATTCTCTTTATAAAGGGTGCATAAAGACATTTTGTTACCATTATCCCAGATGTTCTCCCCCATTCCTCCATATCCAGGGTATGACTTACAACCTTCTTTTTGGGCATTCATTTCTGTGTTTAAAAAAATGCCCGTTCTAAAGGTCAAATGTGTAGGGCCTTATGAAATTTTTGAAAGATTTTACAATTGGCAAAGAATTTGATAGTTCATGATTGCATGGAGACTAGTTTTAAATGCCATATAGCCTACCTAACAAAAATTGCAAAAAAAACAACAACCTAGGACTTGATAAATTATACATAAGTAACAAAGTCTGTTGGGGAGACAAGTGTTGAGAAAAGTAAAATGCCCGTTATAAATCTCATCATTTGGTGCTGAAATCCCCTCCCCATCTTTCTCCCTACTGCCATAGGCAGAGGCCCAGCATAGTTAAAACTATTGAAAGACAATTTTAAATAAGGAATACCCCAAAATTAACACTTTACCGCTGCATGCCAAAATAATAACCATATATGCATCTTAGCCCACAGACATTATCCGTTGGGACAAATCTGTTACCATCTGTGGTGTTGATCCTTCTTGGAAATGCCATGAATTATTTTTTGATGGTACCTACTACAGTAATGTACTACAATGCTGCAATAAACACTAAAGAATCACAAAGAGGAAGGAGGACTATATATGTATAGATATTGTACATAATTTCCTTAATTTTGTTTATATGGTTACCTTTAACCATATGTCAGTACATACAGGTGTCGATCACTGTAGCCTATGGGGTGGGGTTAACCTTCAGTCGGTTAAATTTGTGACCCTCTTCATATTTTAAAGACGAGATCGGTTGTGCATCTATTCATCATCAGCGCATAACGATACGCATGTTTAATTGTTTAATTTTATTCGTATAGAAAATATCTATTCATTTAATGTTCCTGCTTAGTGGTTGTGAGTCAGTTCTCTCAGGCGGTATAGCCTCTCCACTATTAAATCAACCAATTTTTACCCATCTTGATTTGAGTTCCGCACAGAACACAACATTAAATGGCTTGTTTTGTGGTGGAGGGACAGCCTTTATGACGGTTTGACCATATCCACCAAGTCATTTCAGGTATTTCTATTTACTTTTTTATATATTTTTTGGTCCCCCCTTGTATACCAGTTAACCTAAAGAACGACCGATTTGGTCTGTACTCACTCGATTCCTCGCACGGCTGTCATTTGTGCATAAGAGATGAGTAGGTTTATACATTTTTCCCTTACTTTATCCCTGTTCCAAAATGGCGACGATGGGGCCGCCTTTTGACTGACTCCGCCCACTGTGGGTACTATTGCGGTGACGTGGGGCGTCGTCCTTATCCCGTGATCAAGTCTTTGTGAAGACGAAACGTTGGGAGGAGACGTTCCCACGTCACCGCATCCATTCGGAAGGACGCACGCGTACCACTTGGCCGGCACTTTTGTTTTAAAGCTCCACACATTTGCATCTGTTGTAAGTGCATTTTACCTTTTTCCTTTAATAAATCCATTGGGTTTTACACTATGTGAGTTCTTATGTCATTACATGTTATCATCCTAACACTTCCATCTGCTGATGTCCCTACGGCTGTTGAACCACGATTTCTTCCTTTTTGTTTACATCTACCCTGCGGGGTCCATCTCTGGTAAGGGTCAGTGTGGGTGGGTTTGCACTATCCCCTCCCCCGTTTGCATGACTGCCCTACACAGGTGTGATTGAATAGCTGTTTATACGGTTTCACACTATGCAAGTCTCTCTGTTTCTGTTTTGTTTTTGGTGCTGAGACTCTACATTTCAAACCTGTGAAAGCCCATGTGTGATCGACATTCCGGAGACAGATGCACCTGTACCTGCTTGAGTTTTTTCTCCCTGTTTACGTGTATATCAAAAGTGTGGAAAGGATACATCTATTTTCACCTGAAGAATTAAACTGCACAGACCCACCTAAATAGACTATAAGTCAGCTTATCTATGACTAGTAGGGGGACTTTTTAATTTATTTTAGATATACTTTGATATATATTTTTTCAATTAATTTTGGAGATTCATATTTTTTTGAGACTTTTTTAGTCCAGCACTATTCACTGAATTTCACTTAGGTTTGTGTGTTTTTTCACTTGATCATGGCTACCTAGCATCAGCAAGTTTTTAGTGATTATTAGGTGGATTTTGCATACAGGTTCATGCTTGTGTACCATTGTCATTAATTCACTTTTGTTGGTTTTTTTTGTTTTTGCAATTTTTAAATAACCACATCACGTACTGTGCCCTTCATTGGTCATAGACATATGATTAGCGCGATTCCTACCTTCTCTATATAATATGTTAACTTAAGATATTCTAACCCACCAGAATATATTGAAAAAGGAACTAGGTGGAAAAAAAAAAAGCTGATGGTGCTTTAAGCGGAAATCACGCTTAAGACAAGAGCTTGGGGATAGTGGCGGAAGGCTGTGACAGCGTGTCTACAACTGCAACCAGTCCACATGAGCACAAAATACCACTTCCTCTTCTAGCCACAAACAAGCACTCATGACCTTGCTAGGTATCCACTCTCCGGAAATCACAAGCAAAACCAAAAAGATAAGCAGCGATGTCGCTAGCTAAGATGCAAACCACACAGCAGGAAAAAAAAAAAAGCTTTATTAACAACATTACTAAAAAGCAATCAATTTCCACGGAAAGAAATCAAGGCTATAAAAACAGGTGAGTAGTTCTGCTTCGCTCAGAGGCAATGCCTCCTTTATGCCAATAAGCAATGCAGCTTAATTACCCAAGTCATCCAGGGAGTTTAAATTTACATTTTACAAGCGCTTCTAAAAACCGCCCTATTTAATAATCTACGTTGTCAAGAAAACACATTCCAAGTGCTTCCGACAATTAAACCTGCTCAATGTCTTGTATAAATCAAGATTTTGCTACCATAACAAAATGTTACACGGGGGCCCGCAGAACAGTGCCCATATTCTCATTACATGCAACACTAATTACAAGAAGCCGATTTGGAATTTTCTGCGCATTAGAGGCTTTTAGAGAAGCGGTGAAAAAATTTCAGGCACCATTAATTTAAATTTGTATTGAAATTTCCTTTTGACAGATGGCCAAAAAATTACTTATTATTTAGAATATCAAAACCGTCTGCGTGCACGTTAGAGGTAGAGGAGAGGAAAAAATTAAGAGACGGAAATTTATGCCATGTTTATTACCTGCTAAATGTTAAGGAGCAAACTCCTACATAAATAAATGATGCTTGCTAAGAGGGAAGGACCCCAGACAGTGTCAGATTTACTAGACAATGTGAGAACCGGAGAACCCTCTTAACAAGGGCACACTAAGAAAGGGCTGATCAATAGGACAAGCAGCTAACTGCTACTCTGGGCATTGCTGCAAACATTTAAGGAAATTAGCAAATGCATTCACCTTGTAAGGCTGGCAGGCAGCCTCGGATGTTGACACAACCCCACTCACAGTTTAAAGACAATACACAGCAGAAAAATCTGTCAAACCACAATTTCTCAATCACCACATGTATCTGCATCGACTAAAAGGGAAGCTTCTATCCATTTATAGCAACACAACACAAAATTAACTGAAGCACACTGGTTATTCTGCAGAGTTCCTTATCTTCTGTTACACCGATCTGGCTTTCAGCTGTTTTTGCTTTTAGCTGAAACATAGGCATACTGAAAAATCTGCAATGGGTGGTGGCAATGTCCTTTAAACTACTTTACAATCCGGGTTTAAAGATAACCAGCCCTCTGAAAAAACTAAAAAACGCACACATATTATATACACCCCATATACAGTATAAGCACTGATCTAACCTTTTGACCCTTTACAGGCGTTTTTGCCCTACAAATAGCACCTGTAACCTGCCTCTTCTGCCAGAGTGCTTTCACACTGGTGGAGTTTGCTTACTGGACAGGAAAAAAAAGTACTGGACAGGAAAAAAAAAAAAAGTCCTGCAAGCTGCATCTTTGGGACAGTGGGGAAACACTTTAACTTATTTTGAATAGAGTAAGAGGACCACTGTCAGCTATGTTATCTCATCCATGATCCA
The DNA here is from genome assembly GCA_029574335.1 of Rana kukunoris. NCBI lineage: Eukaryota > Metazoa > Chordata > Amphibia > Anura > Ranidae > Rana > Rana kukunoris. The sequence goes on from CM056049.1 coordinate 296,005,543, forward strand.
AAGAGATTTACCTTCAATTCCGGTCCCAAAGCCAAAACAGGAAGTGGGAAAATCTCTACAAATTAAAAAGGAATTTCTTGGGGACCACCTGGTCATTGGAACTGGTGTCCCCAATGGAAAATGTCCCCTCTATTACTTTTCTTGGGGTAACCCGAGAGAGTTTTTGGTTTCTTTTACTTTCACTTTTTTATAACGCTAAACGAGACAAATAGAGAAGGTGAATCTCCTTAATAGGGGCACAGATCGCAATTAAAAAAAAAAAAAAAACATTCTAATCCATCTCCGCTCTATCCAAAACTAAAAGAAAAATGTTGCCTTTAGTAGTTGCCTTGGTGGTCAGTGATTAATAAAAGGCAATAAATTTGTTTTTGGTATCACAATGCAGTCAGATTCTAGATCTAGTACACAGGGCCTCAAACCCCATCAACGGTCCAGTGCCAAAACCTTGGAGACCAGTAGATGCTCCTGACCGACTTCTGGATTGATCTGGCCAAGATAATTCGATTACACCTTAAACAAAGCATAACTAGCAAAGGCAAGATTAAAGCAAAGCAGAACATCCTGGGAAAAATTTGCAGCAGGAGCAGGAGTCAAAACAAACACCAGCCTACATTAAAAGGCATGGAAGAGAGCTAAAGGATCATTAAACCCTTGGAGTTACATAATAAGCTCAAATACATCACTGTGCTGCATAGCACAGGTACAAATTCAAGTGATAACAGCTAGAAAAGGCACATACCCTCACTTTATAATTGGAGCCCCACCTGCCACTTTCACCCAATTCTGGTCCACAAGCATTTACTGCAGTGTAATGGAAAATACCTACACTTCACAGCAGCCTTAATAATAAGTATGGTCTCCCCAATATTGGCTACGGGTGGAGATCTAAGCAATGCATGGTGGTGAAAGATGCTGCAGCTGTGTGGGCATGCAAAATTGTTATCTAATCAGTTATCTGATGGTGGTTATGATAAGTGCAAATTCCGAGGAGGAGAAAGCATATAGCCACTAGAAAGAGGAAGTTGCCCACTTAGTAAAATCATCAGGTAATATATGCGAATGAAACAAAGCCACTTTAAATAACAAAGATGCAGGTGGACAATACACCAGCTAAGCATCAAAGGTTTTATGTTTTCACCCTAGATACACCAAGTATTCTCCAGTATCACATAGGTTTTTAATTGTGATGCAGATATGATCTGGTATATACACAGTGCCACTTGGTTGCTAAAAATAAAAAATGTATTTGCGTGTCTAGATAAGCAAAGATTCATCTCATTTTGTATGGTGCAGAACTGCCTGCAGTGATACGCTATGAAGGAGAGAGAGCCTCATAGATGTGTTGCATGCCTGCATTTCCGCAACTGTCAGAACCATGTGGACCCCATAAATCGATAAGCATTTTCATACATAGTTAATTTGCCTCTGCAGTAGGAATTTGATAATAGGACAGTTTAGATATAAACATCAATTCCTGGAATATACATCGCACACTGGACCCTCTAATTCTACAGCTGGTCACCCAGTTTTGTAAAATACATTGCAATAATAAAAAATAAAAAACACACACCTGCAAAACACATCTGTCATCCTGAATTTGGAAAGAATCTTTTCAATGTTTTCTATGAAAACTCCAACTTGTACCAACTCTGTACATACAGGACAATAAAATAGATACGTTAAAACGGGCCTTACCTTAATGGAATCTCTGTCTGCAAGGCAACCATCCAACAAATAAAAAAAGAAGAAAAAAAAAAAAACATTTAGTTAAAAACACAAAAAAGGAAACTGTTAAAAGCATCAGTTTTAAATGTTTATGCCTGCTGACTGACCTCTTTGATGGTCGCTGTCGTGGTGCTTTTTTTCATCCTTAATCGGAAGATGAGACTGTCCAGAAAGGGCACTGGAAAGTGCCAACAGTCCTGCACTGCTGCTGATTGGTGGGATGGAAGGAGGTTGCAGGCCGGAGGGATGAGGTGTCAGAGGCACCGGGAGTCCATGTCCATGAGACAAATGCTGAGCCTGGAGTTGTTGCTGCTGTGAGAAATTAAACATAGCTCTTGAACTTGCTCAGTATGTGACAAATGAACAACATAAAAATAAAGTGCAGTACACAAACTGGAGTGACATCAAGATTGACTAAAATGAAAAAATAAAAAAACATCTCAAACGAATCATCTCAAAAGCCAAAGATCTTATTGTGAACAGCAATGTAACAGGAAAAAACATATTCCCCTTTATCGGGCCTTTGGCTTAAAGTATATGATGTGCCAACATTTTATACTGGATAGGTGACGGTTACCATGCATTTGTATTGAAAACATCCTGTACATTGCTGATGACCCTACCAGTCCCTTTGTTTTTCTACTTCAAACTGACCGCACTAGGCATGGAAGTGCATCCATTTCAACATGGTCAGTTTTCTACTTTGCATTCTACCTAGGCGCAAGATGAATAAAGCATTTCCCTCTATAGATGGGAAGTGTCATTTCTGCCTGCTCCATGGTCCCCCAGCTACCCGAAAGTCACTTCTGACAAGGTTTTCCTGATGCCAAAAAGGTGATGGGGAAAGGATCTCCAGCACAGAGACTAATCAACAGCTTCAGCTCTTTTCCCGTGTTCTGTGAGAAAGGGGAGTTGTCCCTTTCCTCCAATCAGCTCTGCAAAGTGCAACTTCAGCTCCCTGCCCCCTGCTCTGAAAGCTCAGACATGCTGTATATATTCTGCACTTAGAACATCTGAGGAGAAGGGAAGACTGCAGATAAACAGGTACAATTTATGCAAGAGGCTTGGTTTCATCTCTGCTGTAAAACCTGATGCTAGTCACTTCACTGGGTATATATAAAAAGGGGCTTACAAAAAAAGATGTAAAAAAAAAAAAAAAAAAAAAGTAAAATCTTACATATAGATATTAAAAAAAAAAACTGACCCTAACTCTTGAGTGAACCTGTTGCTTGCAGATGAAAGCACATGTTTAACTCATATACTCCATATGGAACTTGCTTTAAAAATATTGCCACCAAAACCACCCTAAAAAAGCGGTTCTGTTACTGCTTGCAACACTTAGGCCCCTTTCACACAGGGCGGATCAGTATTACTGATCCGTAAGCTCAGCGGGGAATCGCTCCGTAAATCCCCGCTAAGCCATCGGATGACAGGGCGGTCTCCACTCACTGTGCAGGGACCGCCCTGTCTTTTCTCCGCTCTCCCCTATGGGGGAGCGGATGAACACGGACCGTGTGTCCGTGTTCATCCGATCCGCAGATGGAAGAAAAAATAAAAATAAAAATAGGGTTTTCTTCCGTCTGCAAAATCGGATCTTTGCGGAGGCGGGCGACTACGGGTGTTAGTGGATGTTCATCCGCAATCACATAGGGACCAATGTATGTCCCTTTTCTTCCGCAAACTGACGGAGGAAAAAGCGGACATACGGTCTGCATGTCTGAAAGGGGCCTAACTAGGTTAGTGCAAAAACTATACATGGCCTTATTTTACAACAGAGGTGCTCCATTACTCGAAATTCAGTGAAAGGGGATCTGCACGCTATCAACATAGTGTAAAATACAAAAAGGATAACAAATGTATTACAAATGAGTAACTAAGATGTAGACAATTAGAGGTCACACAAATTATAGAAATGCATGTCGGATTAAGTAGATTTATTTTTTTATGCAAGTTTTACATTTTTTTTTTGGTCATCTGAAAAAACAATTGTATCTCCATAGGCCAATAATAAAATAATTAACAATATATCAAAGATCTGACTTTTCCAAAAAGAAAATCTGTAGTGTGTCGAGAAAACATGTGTAGCAGATGCAGCAATGGAAAAGAAAGTATAGATATATTGAGCAAATTAATGCTGAACAGTTTTGGGCCTTTAGCGCAGCATGCAGAGAGAGTTAATTTGAAAGCAAAAACCTGAATTAACAACTCAGAAAGGGAACTGGTTGCAGCCACCGTTTTAAGCTCTCTAAGTGTCCTCAGTGGTACTTGAGCAAATTACTAAAGAAAATCTAATGTAGCAAGGCATGGGTTCTCCTGTAGGCTTGTTCAATAATGCTGAAATAATTGGGCACTCTGTGCACGTTTAGTGATGCTCGAATGAAAAGCTAGAGGCTTGCCCTTGTACTCTTCTCTTGCTGCTGACTCTGTGTTGTGACAGGTTTATTTGAGTGGGACTGTGATGCATGCACCAGTAACTGTGCTGACAAGTTGAAGTCATCTTTACCAGTGCATTGGCAACACAGAGGATTGCTTGACCTTACTAAAGGCTGCGCACACCGAATGTGTGCGAGATAATAAAATTGTATATACAATTACACACACACACACACACACACACACACTTATTACACACATTACACACACGATGTGATTGTTAAGCCGATTTGGTTGTGATTGGTGTCCAATAAAAAGGAAGCAAGGTATCAGGTTACAGTTTATGGATGTCGTCTTAGGTAAATTTGGGAAAAGCTTAGTAAAAAGGTCAAACACACATCTTATTCACAGATGTACATTTTTTTTTACTTTATTTAGGTAGCTTTACGGATCACACACACACACACACACACACACACACACACTAAAAAGTGTCTACAGTAGAGAAGATTTGTCCAATCTGACAATTTATGATTGGATCAATAGTTTGATCCCTCTTTAAAGCTTGATGAAGCTTCCTTGGCCAAGCATGTGCAAGAGGAAGTTTAATAGCCACAAGGACAACTTACTGGTCAATGACTAACATTTCAGCTGAGACTGGGCCAGGAGCACTCCATAGCTGCAATTTAGTTGTGCATGCATTGACACCCATTGTCTAAACTTTGTGGCTAGATTTAAGGACACTTTGCCTTCAGCATATCCTGAACACTGCATTTTCCACCAGCATATTTTGTTAACCTATATATAAAAACATGCACACCACTGATATAGTGAAAATTTTAAGTGACGCTGTGCCCAGGCAATACATAAGTCACATATTCGCAAAAAGCAGTAAAAGCTAGCCTTGGATGGAGCGATTTTCTTTTCAGCAAACAGGGTTGCAGGAAAGAATCACTCAATTCCCCCCATCACAGTCATTGCTAATAAGGGAATCCCTCCCCCAGGGCCATAGTGTTCGCCAAGCAGGGGGCGGTGGAAGCTGTCCACACCAGGAGAACACAGTGGTTACTGCTAGCAGCTATGATCGGTGGCTAGCAATAATCACACGTAATATCCAATTGATCAACTTGGGTACATTCAGCCTGCTTATACACGGTTTGAATGCTGCCTGGTCCCTGCTGGACCGGCTGAGGCTTGAACAGCCTATGGTCAGCTTAAAGCAGAGGCCCGCCTTCAAAATATTAAAAGCCAGCAGCTACAAATACTGCAGCTGCTGGCTTAAATATATGGACACTAGCCTGTCCAGGGTGCCCACAATGTCGGCAGCCAAAGCCGATCAATCGCTCAGCTCTCAGCTGCCCATGCCGCCATCCTCAGTGAATGAATCAGGAAGTGAAGCCTTGTGCTTCACTTCCTGGTTCCCTACCACGCATGCACGAGTCACAGAAAGTGGCGTAGGTCATCACGATCACCACAGTGATCTATACCAGGAAGTGGGAGCAAATACCTCCTTAAAGGTGCCAAAATGTGACACTGGAGGGGGGGGGGGGGGATTCCAAAAAGTGGAATTTAAATTTTTGGGTGGAACGTCAGTGCGCAAGCGCCGTATAGAGCCGCACCAACGTTCGGCTTCTTTCGGCAACTCCTGACGCGCTGTATGCACCGGTCGGAAGGATGTCAATTAGGAACGCCCAGTACCGCAGTTAACATACCCGAAAGCCGCGGTGAAAATACGGTATGCACACTTTTTTTTTCCTTGCCGTAATCTCGCAACTCGGCTGAATATAATGTTAAAACAAAAATTGGGGGGTGAACCCCCGATTTAAGTCTAAGTGCACACATGCTCATTTACTCGATAACATGTACTGTGTCTTTTTTCTGCATGGGTTGCCAACACGCTGCAGTGCAACCAAAGCTTCACCTATTTTTTGCATTGTTGTTCATTGGGGCGCATTGCAGCATAGGCATGGTGTGTCAGTGTGCCAATCAAAATGAATTGCACCATAGCAAAGTAACGCACACAAGGAGACTTGCTGCAACATGATAGTTTGAACCAGGACTAAAACAAGTCCTTATTTACCTCTAACTAAAGATACAGTGGGGAAACCCATTTTCAGCTTTCACAACACAGCAGCGTTGCCAACCTTCCGCAGCATTTACTGACAAAACATTGAAACTTTACTGACGGAGCACTTTTTACTGGCAATACCTATAACAAAGTCATTTGCTTGATTTACACTTAAGTCAACACAGCATGATCAGCCCCTGATATTTACTGGCAGTTGTAAAACAAAATCAGTCAGTAAATTTACTGGTGGTTGACAACCCTCCAACACAGGCATTTCCCTAGATTTTTTTTTTCTTTCTTTTAAAATAAGAAAAAAAAAAAAAAACCCAGTTAAGTTCATTATAAAATTAACTCGTTTTTTTAAAGGGTTAAACTATTCTCACCAAGCTAGAGCAGCAATTTTCATTACAGTGCTGCAAACATTTACAAACAGATGCAAGTAGGAACTAAAAAGGGTGAAGTCAGCAAGGCAACATGAAAAGCAATCAATTTGCTGATCTTAATAAATGGACCCCTAGATGGCAGCATTTTCCTGGCAGCCATGGACTATTGTGCTTTCTCAGAAAATGAAGTGGCTACTCCTACCAACATTGAAAAAAAAAAAAAAAATATCTTCACCATCTGCAATCATCATGTGTAAATTTGAAGTATTGTAAGAACAGCCTGCAACAGTTTATTCAAGGGCATGGAGTAATGATCTTGAAAATAGTCCTTGTGATTGCTAAAACATTGATTACTCTTCACACAATCCTGGAGTTTTACAAGTGTTTCTCGATCAATATCTCTACCTATAGAAAGCAGTTTATACAGATACATCTGAAAGACGAGTCATGCATCCGCCAGGTTTCCACATAAAAATATACTACATAACACGAGGAAAAACACAATTTTTTTTTTTTTTTTAATCACGGTATATCACATTATAAAAGGAAAACACAGGCTGACACTGCAACAATCCCTTGCCGACAATGAGAGTTAACAGTTTGCTGACTGAAATGTACTGATTTAACTGAAATGTCTTGTACTGTTGCCCTTAACATCACTATGGGATGTTGAAAATATTCAGTGAATGCAATGCTACAGAAAGCAGTCCGTGACAGTATTCATGAAACAGGAGGTCAGAGACTGGATATGCTATAGGAGTTATTGGACTGGGGACACGCTGCAAGAGAGACTGTAGACATTGGAGTCACCGCTTTTGCTGCCCTTTATAAACCAATGTGTCCACAGTAGAACAAAGTAAAGTTTACCACACTGAGCAAATTGTGGCTTGGTCCTGATTAACTGGTTGAAATTTGCCTGATGGGTGGCCCCTGCCAGCAGTCCCCTGCCCAACATTTGACTAAATTTATTTTTTAAATCCAAGCAGTTGGGCAGAAAATTGAGACTGAACGGAAAAAAAAAACGCTTGTATGACTGGCTTTTAATAGTATGAAATATATAAATCAAACAAATTAACTGCTGTAAAAAAGTGGCTAAATAATCATTTTGAGGATAAGGATAGAGGTAAGGAAACGGACTCATGCCAAAGGGCCTTTGGTTAGGCATAAACTGATGACCAGTATAATCTTTTGGTTACTAGCACTCTTCAGATCACCATGCCCTTTCTGCTGCTTTATTTTATACACCTCAATATTTATTTTAGCGTGCACACTATGTATCCCTGATTAGGTTTGTATCTTGCTGACAAGTTTCCTTATAAAATGTTATCAGTGACTTTTTTCCTTGACAGCAATAAAAATTCACTATGTGCCACTGCAGGTCGATTAGAACAAAGAGGAGGCTTTGTTTTCCTAGGCTGGCTATCAGGCACTGACACATGACACTTAGCACAATGACACGCTTGAAACTCAACAAGCAGACACAATCATTTCCTTGTATGAAACATGCATCTACATGGTAAAGAGAAGAGACATTTCTCTACATTTCTCTGAAATACCCAACTGAAACTTTTTTGCCAAATGACTGTACAATGCCATGGCTTTTAAACTTGCTGTCACTAGTTCTGGGGATCAATAGTTGAACTAAAATTCTGGACTAATCTAAGGCATAAAGAGACTTACAGAGATGGCAAGGGTTGTAAAATATTTAACACAGGGAATCCTGTGGTCGTTTAAGAAAAAGAAGTCTTACGACTTCAGTTTCCGGCCAAGCACTGATTAAAGAAGGGAGTTTTCATTCTCCGACTGTCCTATGAGACTGCATGCCTTCTGATCCTCTGGACAGTGCCAATTGGCCCTGTGCTGATCGCATGCACACCCTCAAAGAAATACATCTTTTATAATTTTTTAGTCACGTAAATATGAAATCTTGAATGCCATTTTGCATTCTCTAGCAGTAGATGGAGCTTCTGGCTTTTTTTCAAAATTTCCCAAGCTGGTTTCTTACCTACACCGCTTTGTTTATAAAACCCAATAGATCAAGTGAACGCGTACACAAGTAAAATTAATGCAGTGTCGCATATCCCGTTTCAGATGACCAAGTCCAATATTAAAATCAACCAGAGCTTAAAAGTCGGTAGTGCTTGCTGTGCTGTTGCTTTAATTTGTAGTGCGCCGAGAATCCATTGTTCATAATTAAACAGATTCCCACAATATACAGGGACATCAAGATATCTAGAATGATCTTATCTGCATTTTACAAAGATAAGATCTATAAAAAGCATGGCTCATAAAAAAATGCTCTATGGTTCAGGTTAGGTCAGGCAGGGAGGCTGTGCAGCAGCCTCAGAATAGCAGGACATTTACTGGCTATTGCTAATGTTTTTCATGAAGTAAGAAAATTGCAGCAATATATACTGTGCTACAGCAACGCCCCAAGGCAAAAACATGACCTAAAGCTGGCCATACAGGCCAAATGTAAAAAAAAAAAAAAAAAAACTGACAGATTTCTCTATCCGTTTGGATCTCCAACAGGGCCTATTCTGAAAGCCGACGGCAGTTACCCGATTATACCCAAGCAGTGGCTGCATCTCACTGGATACAGTTGCTGTTCAGACAAAAGATTTGTTCCAGCCGATTTAACCTTTAAGGATGGCAGGCAGAGAGGGTGGCAAAAAGTAAAAAAGGCATCCCTTTAAAAGCACACATCTACCAATAGTATTAAATTGTAGAGAGGAGCATTATTTTGTATATCTCTGCATTACATGAAAATATTCCCATGTTGTATGCCTTAAAAAAAAAAAAAAAAAAAAACACACAACACTGCAAAAAAAAAAAAAAACAATTAAAAAAAAAAAAAAAAAAAAAAAAAAAAAATTGTGACACATGCAACAGTGCTGAATTCCAAAGTACCGTATATACTCGAGTATAAGCCGAGGACCTAATTTTACCACAAATCTGGGAAAACGTATTGACGCGAGTATAAGCCAAGGGGTTAGAATGCAGCAGCTACTGCTAAAGGGTCAAAAATGCCCATTTGCAGCCTCACCTCACTGTGCCCATTTGCAGAATTCGATCTGTGCACCAAAGTCTGACAGACCGCGGTCATGCCGTTTAAAAAAAAAAAGCGTGCTCCTCCGTGTGCTGTTCCGCGATAGGCGAAACACTCAGTTTCCCTATCACGAACGAGAGGGCGATCGTTATAGGCTGAACACACAGTGTTTTCTGGGAAACCGAGTGTTCTGCCTTAAAGGAGTGCGATTTTTAAAAACTGCACGGCCACCGTCTATCTTACAGACTCGGGACGGGTACACAGTTCGGATTCTGCAATGGGCAAGGTACCGACTCGAGTTTTTTTCAGCCCCCCCAAAAAAAAAAAAAAGAAAAAAAAAGGGCTACCACACCTGCCTACTTAATTTTTGATGCATTAAAACACCATAGACCTCTCTTCATTTCCATAACTCCTTTATGTGACTAGGCAGAGGGTTCACCACAAGGTGCAAACCATTCATAAGCTTGAATAAAAAAGCCAGATTAGACTTTGCCAAAATACATCTAAAAAAAAGCCAGACCAGTTCTGGAAAAGCATTCTTTGAATGGATGAAAGCAAGATCTGTACCAGAATAACAGGGGAAAAAAAAAAAGTCAAAAAGGCTTGGAACAACTCATGATCCAAAAAACACAACGTCATCTGGTTTCCAGTGGCACTGGGTCATTGGTGTTCATTGAAGTTGTGACATAAGACAGAAGCAGCCAGATAAATTCTGCAGTGTTTAGAGATCTAGTCAGCCCAGATTCAGCCAAATGCATCAAAGTTGATTGGACAGGGCTTCAGAGTACAGATGGACAATTAACCAAAACACACTGCAAAAGCAACCCAGAAGCAGCTTTTGAAGAAAAGTAAGTGGAATATTCTGCAGTGGCCGAGTCAATCACCTGATCTCAACCAAATTGAGCATACATTTCACTTGAAGGCAAAAAAATAAAAAAGGCAGAAAGATCAACAATCAAAGAACTCAACACAGCTGTAGTTAAAGCCTGGCAAAGCTTGAGAAAGGAAAAAACCCAGTCTTTGGTAAGGTCCATGGATTACAGACTGCAGTCATTGCCAGCAAAGGATTCTCAAAACATATTTTATTTATTTGTTTGTCCAATTACATTTGAGCCCCTAAAATAGGGGGGCCGTGTATAAAAGTGGTTGCAGTTCCTAAAATTTGTACTTGTTCAACCCCTTGAATTAAAGCTGAACATCTGCACTTCAAATTCATATGGATTGTTTAATTTTAAATTTTGTTCTGGTGGCAAACAGAGCCAAAGTATGAAAAATGTGCCTGTGTCCAAATATATAATGGACCCCACTATATATTTAAAAGGGTATATTTAACCACTTAAGGACCCCCGCACGCACATATACGGCCACAGAATGGCTCGTACAGGCACAAGGGCGTAAATTTACATCCCCGCCTTCGTGCGGGTCGGGGGTCCCACTGGCTCCGGGAGCGATCCGGGACGAGCGGGCGGATGTCGGCGTTTAACCGCCCCCCCGCGATCGCTCCCAGCCAATGCGCGCGCTCCCAGTCTCCTGTCACTTCCTCCTCCTGTGTAAACACAGGAAGGGGGAAGTGATGTAATCTCCCATCGCAGCGGTATTTTTCAACCGCTGCGATGGGAGAAACACCTAACAGTAAGTGTGCACCAACATTACACTGACACACACTCACATAGGCATACTTAACCCCTTGCGATCTAATCACTGCATTTAGTGTCAGTGTGACAGGCAGTGTAAAATCAGTTAGTGTTAGGTTCAGGATAGCCCCCCCACCCCCCCTAATAAAGTTAACCCCCTGATCACCGCCCTAGTTAACCCTTTCACTCCCTATTGCCAGCGTCACTAAGCGATCATTTTTCTGATCGCTGTATTAGTGTCGCTGTTCCCGCTAGGTAGCTATTTTTTTTATCGCGATTTTTTTTTTTTTTTTACTAAAGACATGTGGCTAAATACATTTTGGCCTAAATGTTTGACTAAACTTTAGTTTATTTGATTTTTTTTTTTAACAAAAAGTAAAAAATAGTGTTTTTTTTTCAAAAATGTCGCTCTATTTTTGTATATAGCGCAAAAAATAAAAACTGCAGAGGTGATCAAATACCACCAAAAGAAAGCTCTATTTGTGGGAAGAAAAGGATGCAAATTTTGTTTGGGAGCCACGTCGCACGACCGCGCAATTGTCAGTTAAAGCGACGCAGTGCCGAATCGCAAAAACACCTTGGGTCATTTACCAGCGTATTGGTCCGGGTCTTAAGTGGTTAACAGTCAAAAGTGAGCAAATTTGAGCACTGAATTGGCAGCGTTTACACAAGTACACAAGTTTTCCACTTGAAATACAAAAAAAGTCACTTCCAGCGCTATAGGTCTTCCAAGGTGTGACGTAACAGATATCAGATAAAATGGTGGCGTAAAAAGGTATATATGGTATCCCACAGCTAGGTGGATGCTGCCTTCCCCAGATGGGGTGTGCCCACGAAATGTGTTCTGTGCATGTCCATGCACTGTGTTTATGGCCTTTAGTCAGTTGCATTTTTGTGAGTACACACTTTTATACAAAAAAAAAAAAATGTATTAAATTATCTCTGGTAATGCACTAGGCGTGTGCACCTTCCATTTCTGTTTTTCTTGAAGTTTTCCACTTGCTCCAAGGGCTTTTCCCATACAATTCCACAGTTAGTCTAGGTTTACACATGTCCGGTGCAAAATTCCCCTCAATTTTCACTGCAAATTTCCAAAGAAGCCGTTTGAAGTCGGTGTCCAGTTCTTGGCAATGTCACTGTCATATTTTCTCCACTTGATGGACTGTCTTCACTGTGTTCCACGGTATATAGAACGCCTTGGAAATTTTGTACCCTTCTCCTGACTGCTACCTTTTAACACCGAGATCCCTCTGATGCTTCGGAAGCTCACTGCAGACCATGGCTTTTACTGTAGGATGCGACTAAGAAAATTTTAAAGAAAGACCTACTAGAACAGCTAAACTGTGTTTGGGGTTAATCAGAGGAACTTTAAATGATGGAAGATGTGTACCTACTCCTATTTAACATTAGTTAAAATGTGATTGCTTAATTCTGAACACACACACACACACATTTTTATGCGATAAAGAAAAAAAAATAAAACCTGAATGAGCTGGCACAAGCTTTTGAAAGCCCCATCCAGGCCCCCTTCCTTTTTTTACATTCCATGTAAACAAAGGGTTATAATTTGGAGCAAGGAATATTAAGAGGCAAAAATCATTTAAGTCACCACCTAAGTAATATTTAAATAGATTTAATATGTGCTGCTTCAAACCAATGAATTATGAGTTTAAAACCTATTAAAATGTAATGTTTTTTTCCTGAGCTGAGGGGAGAGAGATTTAAATCCACTGAATTTTAATATTTCAGCTTGAGCTGCAGGAGGTATGGAAAGTCCAAATGAACTATTCCATCAGCAGCATTCAAGCATGAACATTTTAATCAGTTTTACTTCCTTGGAGTTCTCTGACACAGTTTACGCTGTCATTCTGAAAGCACTTAACACAGAGTATGAAAAACCACCAAGGCTTGTTATTGCCTTCACAATTGATGGCAAATAATTTTGCAGGCTTCCTATCATTAAAATGTCACTGCTAAAAATGGAGGTGCAGCATATGGATTGCTAAACGCCTTTCTTCCCCACCTGGACAGCATGCTTTTTCTGAAAAGCTTTTTTCCTCCTTGAAACATAAATGGCAAATATAACCAGAATACTTTTGCAATCATTTTATTGGCCAGTGTAGGCCAGGTTTTGCGTTTTATTTTTTGTGTGGTAGGCGTGACAAAATCTAATCCCAGCTGCGAGGCCTTAACTTGTATTCAAGAGCATATACCATGCAAGGAAGAGTGCGTAAAGCTTAGGACCTACATGGCACTAATACCCACACTGAAACGCAACATGAAAGTACATGGATGCCTTTTAAGATGGTGGACAAAAATAACAGTACAGTGAAAGCCGATGTGCACAAACAGTGACTGCTGTATGAATAATTTCAAAGAACAATAAGCCACAGAGTATCAAGTCTGAAACGTTCCTTGCCTACTGAAAACGTAAAAAAAAAAGCTGTTATATTCTAATTTTTTGACTCATTGTTCAGGGCACACGCCCACACCTATTTACAGTGCCTTAAAGTGGTTAACCCACTTATATAACTTTATATAAAAGCGCTGTGTCCCAACAAGTGCTCTTGTCAGTTTTAAACAATGCCTCCCTTACCGTATTTCACAGGGGTTGTTTGTAATCACATCACAGGTTGGCTCTCTCCTCTGCCCAGCTGACAGATGCAGTGGGCAGGGCTGAGATTACCCCACTGACAGCCAGGACGCAAGAAGATAAAGAGCCAGCCAGTTACGTGATCGCAGGAATTTGCTGTGAACTCCAGTAAAGGAGGCCTTTTTATTTTAACAAAGCACACAGACAGGAGCACTTGTTATTGGAACACAGAGGGGCTTATAAAAAAACATTAGTTTTGAGAGCAGCAGGAGCGAAGGGGGCAAGCACTGATACGGGGTGGAGGACAAGTGCACGGAGGGCTGTGGATGATGGAGGCACGTAAACTGACAGGGCTCAGTAGCCATGATGAACAGTGGTCAGTTTACACAAGGGAGGGCACAAAACTGGCAGGATCAGCCAGGTATTACTGGGGGCAACACGGCACAGAGCACAAGCACTGTGCTGTATAAAATGCTTTAAAAATGCTTTAAAAAAAGGGACAGGATCCATTTGAATTTTTTTGCATCTTGTGATATAGGTCATTAAATTGTGCATGTTCCTGCTGCCCAATTTAACTGCCCAATCAAGTATATGGTGTTTTCCAGTGCTGGTATTGGTGTATACCGTTGCTTAGCCAAAATTGTACAGCAGCAATTAATTTACCTGCAACGTAATCAGTAGGCAGTCCATCGCAGGAGGACACAAAGCTGAGATCGCTATATTATCATAGGCAGATTTTTGCCAGGAACATGAACATTCTATACTAAGCATCAAAGACGACAGCCAGCACACTAAGGCTTCATTGTACACTAGCAGTTCCTAAATTTGAGTTCAGAAGATTTTGGCATTTCCAAAGCTCCTACACTCAACAAAAAAGACTATGTGTCCATGTACACATGGGCTTTTAGTATTGTTTAGGAGCTGCTGAGGTTAGGAGGTTCGGGTTCAACCTCCCCTAACCTCCTGAACATGGAAGAACCGCTTTGACCGCCGGCCATAAAATAGCAGTAAAATCACGGCACAATTTTGCGTTTTAATGCAGCTGGAGGTCAAAGTAGTGCAAGTGTACATGAAGTCTAACGGTTCAAGAAAGGTTAATCACATGTCTGCCACTGCCAGTCTTCAAAATTAAACTGCTAAAAAAAAAAAAAAAAAAAAAAGTGGAATTTGTATTTTGTGAAGTCAGTTCAGCAGTATTTGTACCCCTGGAAACAGATTCTACAGATGAATCATTGTGAGAGACAAAGATACTGCACAAGTATATATCTAATAAGATTTTATAGCAGGAACTAGTGATCTTAAGTGCCTGATTAATTTAAAGGGGTAGTTCCCCCAAAAACCTTTTAACATTTATTCAGGCTCGTTATGTCAAGGGGAATCAGGTTTTTTTTTTTTTAGAAATGAAGCCGTACTTACCGTTTTACAGATGCATCGTCTCCGACGCTTCCGGGTATGGGCTCTGGGTCTAGGCGTGCCTATTTGATTGACAGGCTTCCGAGGTCGGATACATCGCGTCACGATTTTCCGAAAGTAGCCGAACGACGGTGCGCAGGCGCAGTATAGAGCCGCACCGTCGCTCGGCTTCTTTCGGCTACTCGTGACGCGATGTATGCGACCGTCAGAAGCCTGTCAATCAAATAGGCACGCCCAGACCAGACGATCATACCCGGAAGCGACGGAGACGATGCATCTGTAAAACGGTAAGTATTGCTTCGTTTCTAATAAAAAACTACCCGATTCCCCTTGACATAACGAGCCTCATGCAATGTTAAAAAAAGGTTTTTGGGGGAATTACCCCTTTAAGTCTGTTCCAGTCTGTTTAAAGTATGTATGTGAAATGCTCCGATTGACTCAGTCCTGAAAAACCAAACAGAATTCTGATATTACAGGGGGAAAAAAATCCATTACAGTGGCCCATTCACCCATAGTTAAGATTTGGAAAGCTGCCCTCTTCTTTATGAACAAAATGCAGATTGAAAAAACATGCTTGGAAATGGTGATGTTACAAAGGAAAAAGGGCGCTCACAATAAAATGATCATTATTAGCAGTTATCGTTTCGAGGGGCATTTTAAAAGCAAACATCTGTTCCTGAATATTTTAGCTGTATAAAGTACCGAGGTCTTCTACAGACAGTAGACTGGAATTTAAAAAGGAAGTACCGCTGTGCAGTTTGGCACAGAGCAGCCTGAATCCTCCTTGGCTCTCCTGGCCCCTCCTATTGGTCGGTGCTCCCTCAGCCAGCAGCTTGCTACATGGGGCACCCAAGCCAAGTCAGAGCTCTGTGTATCCATTCAGACATGGAGCCCCAACCCCTCTTTTCCTTGATGGCGCTGCTGCTGTGTCTCAGCCAATCAGGAGGAGGAGTGTCTGAGACAGCCAAGACACTTGTGAACAACGCTGCAGAGAGAAGTGGCTCAGGTAAGTGATTTTGGGGGGGGGGGGGTGTTCTGGGGAGGCTGCCATACAAAAGTTTTTATCTTAGTGTATAGAATGCATTAAAGTGGAGTGCCACCCAAAATTGGCATAACATTTTTTCGGAGGGGGGGGGGCTCTTTTTAGAGGCTTTCAGCTCCCACTTCCTCCCTGGGCACCTCTGCGCTGGAAGGCACCCTCCCTCTCGGCAATCTGGGACATGTCACATCATGGTGCGCAGCGTGGATCGCGCATTTGTGCAATGGCTGCCCGGCTGTAAAGCCACAGTAATGATGCCAGGCGCCTCGGAGAGGAAGGGGGAGATGAGCGGGACTTCGTTCCCCCGCATCGCTGGACCCTGGAACAGGCGAGTTACCGATTATTAAAAGTCAGCAGCTGCAGTATTTGTAGCTGCCAACTTGTCATTTTTATTTTAGTAGGAAAAAGATAAAGAACCTTTTGCCTTTACAACTCCTTTAAGATATGAGTGTTTGTAGGCGAGGACGTTGTCCAAGGGAAGAAAATTCATGTGTATAGCAAACATCTGTTGAGCCTAATAAACCAGTAGATTCAACAGCTCAAGTCCAACAATTGCCAATTATGGCAAAAACAAAACATTAAGGTGAATGCTAAAAGCAGCTGTATGATCAATGAAATATTGCCGACAGACACTAGGAATTGTTTTCACACTGACTAATCAATCATTAGCGAATGAGATCCATGATGCGAATGAGAAACTACTAGGTTTGGGGAACACATACATTTGTGTGCACATTTCAGCTTGAGCTATTTTACTCTGTAAAAGTTGTTAAGCAAAGTTAGAGAATTGGTAAAAAAAAAAAAAAAAATTGGTAAAAAAGAATCATACAACTTTTTTTGCTGGTTGAAAAGGTCAGTAGAAAAAATAAATACTTTCTTCATATGGCCAGCTGAAAGTGAAATTGAAACAATCACAGTGAAGAGTATATCACTTAAAAGTTCAGAAGCTAGGCACTAGGGAAGTGCAAACCAAGGAAGCGGAGACATTTTGGTTTGTTAAAATTGGAAGTAAAATTTTGTCCAAACGATCTGCCGATTTTCGGTTTGTTAGCATGGTGCATTCAACATCCGATTCACATTTTTTGGCCAACAAAAGCTGTATGAACAGACTATAAAATTGTGTTGTGCGTGAACTCAGCACGTCAACACATTACGTCACTTCTGAAGTTGTATTCTGTCGTACAAGAATTTTTGTATGGGGAGTAACCTCTCCACTTTCAACATAAGACTAGCGTGCAGAAGAACAGACAATCGGCCATCCAAAAATCCGATTGTGTGTACGAGACTTTAGTTTGGTCAATTCAAACAGGTCCCCTGGATCTGGAAAGTCAGAAACGTTATCTGTATATAAAAAGGCTCTTTTTTCATCTTGGGTGGAGCCAAGCAGAGAGTTTTCCCCTACTAGGCCTTCATCGATGTCTGACAGACAGGTCTGCACTGTGAACTGCAGTTCCTGGTTTCCCCTTCTGGTGTGAATTATCCACAAATCTATCCTTGTAAAAAAAAAAAAACACACCTTTTTTGGAAGCCGATCTGACCCGCTCAAACCAGATGCCACGCTGAGCTGTCAGGCGTGGCTTCACTGTAGAGGTGGGTGCAGAAGAGACAGACAACTGAATCCCTATAGTAACTATGGGCGACGTAACTTCCCATTCATTTCACAGACGTTGTGGGCCATGTCCTCTGCAGAGCTTCCGCCACTGGAGATCAGGATGGAGCAGGCCAGATCGGCTTCCAAAAAGGTACGTATACTCATTTATTTACAGGCATAGAGGTGGTTAGTGTTAGATCTATGGTGTCTATGGATGCAGGGATTTTAGTTTTTGTGTGGACTTCCACTTGAATATAACCTAAAAGGCTGTCCATTTTAAAAATCAAGTATTTTTGACAATAGCTCTCTGAATAAAAATAAAGATGTAATAAAAATAGTTTACCTGAGTAATACAGTATTAATATGGCATGGTTTATTACAGAAAAAAAAACAGCCAAATCTTTACAGGTTTCAGGAAAACATGCCGTTTTTAAACCTGTTCACCGCCAGCAAACAAATTGTTGTTAAAGATCTGCAGTATGAGAAGCAACAGTGCAGAACATGCAATCTGTTCCAATTGCAGGCTCAAGAAAAAAAAAAAGGGGGGGGGGGGGAATGCATAGTAATGAACATAAACATGTTCGCAATGTGTGGCTCAATGGCTGCTTAGATCAACGGGAGCTAGGGGAACCTTAAATTTAATCAGTATAATATTGATCCTTTTTCAAGAAAGGAACCATAATGAATATAAAGGTTTGGGAAAAGATGGGGAAATTTAAAATAGGCGAAAAGACAGGGGGGTAAAGCAAGATCACCCAAAGTGTTAACCTAGAATACTCCTTTTGTCAATTAGGAGCAGCTGCACCCATTTTATCAATTAGGAGCAGTATCAGCTTTGTGTTCTCAGCTTAGAAGAGTGGTGCAGGCATAAAGCCTGCACCTCATTACTTCTTCTGTCTGTCTAAAACTGTATGAAAAAGGGAAAGCACACAGATGATTCACTTCATAGACCTCAGAGAACCGTACAACTCAATGAACAGGATTTTGCCCCCAAAGAGAGAAGACCAAAAACCAGTGGAAATGTTCTCATGCAAATTTTACAGTCTACTTGAGGCAGACGACTCTACTGTAATGCACAAAAATGATTAACCTGCGGTTCCTAAACCCGCTCCGATTTTAGATGCTAGTGGCAATATTTGCATGAACAATCCAACACGCTTGCTGTACCAAAGTTGATCGATGAGCTTGGGTACATTCAGCCTGCCATTATATTACATGGTTTGAATCTCAGCCGGTCCCTGCTGAAAGGGCTGAGATTTGAACAGTCGATGGGCAGCTTTAGTTTAGTGCATTGTTCTCCAGCTTATAGACTTTCAATGGGAGACAGATAAAGCTTAAAGCTGAAAATATATAAAATCGTTCCGTGTGGTGGGACCCTGGTACCAATAAAAAAAAAAGAACGATTCACTTACCTAATCACTCACTTCTACAGGCTTCCAATACACACTGTGCCATCACCGCCGCAGCTTCTTCTCTAAAGGCACGCCTGCAGTTCCAGACACTCCAACATCATGAAGCTGAGCTTCAGGACAAACAGAAGCGCGTTGGCTGCTAAGGCAGCCTGTGATTAAAGTCCTTCTTACTGGTATCCTAGCCATAAATGTGCATTTAACCCTTGAAGCCTATGTAAAGCCCAACAATGAACTTTATTTTCTCCCTTTAATCTGCTAAATATACAATTGAAAGTGTTTTGAGTCACGTAATGAACAAAATGCCTGTTAATTTTTTTCCCATAAATCCCAGATAATGTCCGGTGGTCTCTACCTGAGCACAAGGAGGAGTTAGGGAAATAAAGAGGTGGGGGGGGGGAGATTAGGAGAGGTCTGCATTATTTTTAACCCTTTAGAAATTAAGTAGGCAGGGCTGACAGCACATGCCTGGGAATTCAAGCTCTGTTGACATGTCAAAGAGAAAGGTTGGTCCATACTAAGTTTCTGGTACGTCAGTTATTTTCCTGAACTTTGTGTGTTAAGGATATAATACATGGCAAAATTTGTAAGTATTTCAGAGATGTACTCAGCCTCACCAGGTAAATCTTAAGTTTTTACCGTGTGAGCCACTTAATTTTGGTACTCAGTTAAGGCCTAAAGCTGCCTGCCTATTTCAGTCATTAGAGGGTACTCATTCCTCCATCAGCAACTGCTTTTTCTTTAATGTGGTTTACAAAATTAGTCTAAATACATATGAAATTAACCCCCCCCCCCCCCCCAGTACATACTGTATGCATGAGATATATATATATATATATATATATATACACATATACACACACACACACACACACATTGTATATCTCTGATAAAAGAGGAACAGCCTCCTCACATCCTACTTTGAGCCAAGAGCTTGCAGCAAATGTTATTCATGGCTGAACACAGCTTCCTCAGATTTGTCATTTTTATTGGGGAACTTCACAGGAAATAAAAGGTTACTCTTTCTCCATTTATAACCCTTAATTGACTACCAGTATTCTCCTGTGGTCAAAGGGGCACAAAACAGAATAAGAAATAGCCCATTAAATGCAGGCCACAATCAGAACATTGCACTCTACCTCCGTCAGCAAGGATCAGAGAGTGCTGATTTCCTTGTTAAAGACAGAGGCATAATTGAGGCAATATCTTCACTTCAGATTGATTATTCTGCGACCCTTATCCACATCTTCACTCAGCAATTTGAATTTTAATGAAAGTAAATGGAATAATTAGCATTTCAAAGTGTGTTTGATACACTGAATAAAAGAGGAAAAGACTTTTATGTATAATCTATACACAAAAGAAAAAGCATTTGGGAGGGGGCGAAGAAGAAAAGTACAGTTGTAGTGCCTTCATTAGAATAACTTAGCGGCTTGCACCAGCTGTATAATTACGGATTGAATAATGTGTTATGAAATCTTGATTTCTCACCTCTGCATTGTGATGGGAAACAGACAAGATATCATTGCTGCTTTACTTTGGATCAGATCAGGCCAGGTCCACAGTCTGACAGAGAATGGGAGTATGGCTTCCATTAAAGAGTGCTTTTGTTGGGAGTCCATGCTGTTAATTTTTCTTCTTTTTTTACACAGAGGGCAAGAGTGGAACAAATAATCCCATCAAAAGGTTGTCTGCTTTTAGTTAACTGTATATGTCAACTTAACCCAAAATGCACTCAAGACGGATGTCCAGGCAAACTGCTAAATACACACAGTTCAAACGAAAGGGAAACGCATTACCTAACCCAAGAGTTTGTAATTTTGTACATCCCGATTTACAATTGGACAACAAAACTTCCAGCCGCAGCGATTGCATTCCACGGCTGACCCTGACTAGCAATATACCCCAACAGTGCCTGCATTAGATTTGATGCAGGAGCTGTTCAGCTCCTTCGGTTCAAGGCATGGCAGGTGCAAGGCAGGCGACAGAGCCACACACGATTTTGGAGGAACTGGACAAAATTCACTTATTGTATGGCCAGCTTAAAGTGGTTGTAAAAGAATACAAATGATTGGATGGCTGCACACCCAGTACTTACATAAAAAACGGCTTATAGTAGAACAAAGTCCATATAAAAAAAAAAAAAAAATGTATAGACTTTGTTCTACAATAAAGCCATTTTTTTGCAAGTGTTGAGTGTGCAGCCATCCAATCGTTCGTATGCCCGAGAGTCTGCAGCAGTGGCAGGGCGTGCACCTCAATTGCTGTGTAGGCTGAGCATCATGGCCAGCAAACATAACCTGTGAGCAACAGTTTCTTATTGTACAGACTTCACTTTAAAGTGGAGGTCTGGCATTTTTTTGTTTTTTCCCTTATTTTAAAGTCAGCAGCTACAAATACTGCAACTGCTCCCTACTGCACAATGCCACTGGTCCCTGCTGTCTTCTGAGACCCGTGTGCATCACAGAAGACAGTGGGGATGGCAAACGTGACGTAGACACCTGCAGGTATTTTCTCCCCCCTCCCGCGTGAAAGGTGCCAAATGTGACACTGAAGGAGGGGGGGGGGGAATGTCCGAATCTGGACAGCGGAGGCTCCATGTGTAGCCCTCCACGTTAATGTATTAAAATAAAAAACAGCAGCCCCCTTACCTGAGCCCAATCTCGATCCAGCGATGTTGCACAGGACTCCCCTCCTTCTTGTTGGCTGAGACAGCAGCTAGTGCAAGACAAGCCGTAGTTCCAGGTCTTAATGGACACAGAACAGCAGCTTGGCTGCCCCCATTGCAAGCTGCTTGTTGTGGGTGCACTCGGCAGGTACACCAATGCCAGACCCTAAAAGCGGAGGATCTGCGCTGTTCTGTGTAAAACCACTTCACAGAGCAGGCAAGTATAACATTTGTTATGAAAGGGGGAAAAAATAAAAAATAAATAAGTTAATGCTACTGTAGTTCTAAAGTCAAATCCTGTGAGGAAGCTGGAGGAAAGAGCTGCTGGGCATAGCGTAACCTGCCGTGGGAGCAATAGGTGCCCCCCCATAGCACACAGCTTGCAATGGGGCACCCGCAGGAAGATGCAGGCAAGGCTGGCAGAGAACCGCTAAAGAAGAGGAAAGGGACCAAGCTCTTTGCACAGAGCAGATAAGAATAAACATTTATTTTAATTAAGAAAAAAAAATATATATATATATATATATATATATATATATAAGCTTTAGTATCACTTGAAGCAGTACATCTTCATCCCCATATTGACTGGACCGTAAAAGAAAAGCAACAGACTGGTGGGGTATTCTTTTTATTATAACATTTGCATTGGAGAAGTCAAAGGGGATTACAAGAGTAACAGGCTTGTTTGAAAGGCCTCCCCCTTCACTGTTAATACACAATTTCTCTTGTTCCTATGGCAGTTTCCCTTGCTGGAAAAAAAAAAAAAAAAAGTTCTTGATCAGAGCAACAAGGGGGCAGGAACCCTCCCCTTCCACACCCTCATATGACAGTTTTCAGGCATCGCTGCTTTACTCCTGGGTATTCCATGATTTTTTTGTTTTTTGTTTATGTCATTTTGGATTTCTATTACAATTCTTTATGTTAATAATTCAAGAGGACATAGATGCCTGATGGCTCTCCACACACAGCTGAATGAGTCAGAGTAGGAACACCCCTCTGTCTTTAGTTCATATGAACAGATATAGATTTTTAGTATAGACAGCATTGCTAATAGAAAGCACAGTATTTTCTGCAAACAAAGTATCGTGGAAGGGGACAGCACTTATGCCTTGAAGCACTAGGGTCTTCGGTTTGAATTCCAACCAGCACTGAGTTTGCATGGTTTCCTTTAGGTAATCCAGTTTCCTCCTACTCTCCAAAAACATGCTGGTAGGTCAATTGGCCCCATTATTCTTATGAAATTTAGAAATGCAAGAGGAGTTTTAGACTAAGCCATTAACGGCTTCCTGGCCAATTTATGCATAAATTACACATTCCCGTCAAGAAGCAGCAATACCTGGATCATGGCTGTAGAGGCAGCCATGATCCTGGCATCATTTTATGATGCCATTTTTATGCGGATCTGAATCCAGACACCTAAACTTCTGCAGGGAGCAGAAAGGGAGATTCAAAGTAGATTTACACATGTATGAGAAATGTCAGAACTGGCCTGAGTTTGAAGCGGTTAAACCAGTGATGTAATGTACATTGATGTAAAGTAAAATGCTGCATTAATTGTTGGTGCTATATAAAAGCCTAAATTAATGGATGCACCTTCGAGTGCGTATCGAGTGTGCATTTGTAAAAGAGTTTGCAAAAGCAATTAAATATTAAAGCAGTTGTAACAACTTGTACCAACACTTGAAGAAAAGATAACATACCCCAATAATTGCATTCAGCTCTGCCATGGTCACTTGTTTGGCACGTTCTACAGCCTGTACTACTTGCTGTTGGTGCTAAAATAAAAAGAAAAAAGTTAATTATTAAAACTTTTTTCAGCTGTATTTTAGAATACTTCTTCAACACATATTAAAATAATATGGTAAATGAATCAGCATCATTCCAGCCGCAACCTATCTGAAAAACTACACCGGAAATAGGTAACACTGCAACCTCTGTATGTGCCTCTGCAGCAATTTTCCCCAAAAAATCCTCCTTGCAATGTGTAAACAAACTAAAGGCCTGTTTGCCGCTTTACACTTTCACTGCACGATTCACTGAAGTTAACAAGGTGTGGGGAGAGATCCCGCTGTAAGGAAATTATGGAACTTTAATCAGCATTAACCTCAGCCTTTTCCACTAACTTGTAACCCAAAGTAAACATCCTCCTGTTGCTGAGACTACCACTTACATGCGTATCACTACGCTTAATATACCTGTCCCCACATGGACAATTTCCTTCATGACCTCATCAAATAGCAGAGCCAGAAGTGGTTTACCACAGATCAGCAGGGAAGAGACTAAATGGTTTAATTGCTCCCTGCCTTGTGATTTCTGGGGAATGTTCGGAAGGCATTTTCAGACAGACTAATCTACAAGCAACAACTAAAGCAGGTCACTGATGCTGGAGTTCCCATACTAAAGCCAATTACTGGCCACAAAGTTGTGCAAGAGTCTAGACTTTCTCTGTCGATAATCAGACTTTTTATAGGCTGCCCCAAAATTTCAAGGCAAACTGGCACTTGGATTCTGCATCTACAGCTGAAAAACATCCAATTATTAACCGTTTTGGGTATGAGCAGCATCAACTTCTTTAACATAATAGAACTGATCTCCCAAAACACATAAAAAAAAAGGTAATCATGTATAATTACGTATTAAAAGTTTCATTTTTTAAATAGGAGGCAAAAAGGTGTCTGAACATGCTTAAAAAGTAGAAAACTTTAGTCTTGGGTGGAGTGGAGAGGGATTAGAACCCCTGTCATTTGTTATCGCCGTCGGCATTAGGGAGATTCACCCTATTTTTCCCGTTTACCATTGTCATTGAAAGTAAAAAGTAAAAGAAAATTCCCCAATTTTAGGTTGTCTCTAGAAACATAATAGATGGGAAATTTTCAATGGGGCCAAGAGTTTCAGTGACGCGAGGGTCCCCAAGGAATTCCCCAAACTTGCAGGGATTTTCTCTCACTTTTTTTGTTTGGCTATGGTACAGGAAGTAAAATCTCTTTACCGAGACAGACGACAGAAAAATGTAATCTGTCAACGTTTATAACCCTCACTTGCGCACTTTTGTTACTCAAAGTAAAATCACTTTGAGTTGACGGATACAGCTCTTCAAATTCTTGACTGTGGGATGTCTCAAAAATGGTGCCACAACTCAGAAAAAAAACAAAAAACACCCAACACCCTCTAAGAGGAACCAGAAACCTCAGACAGCCGCCTGCAAAACTTTGCCCCGACACATGCATCCGAGGAGACCAGAACATAAAACTTTGGAAAACTTGGTAAATGTGTGCATAGACAACCAGGTAGCCGTCTTACAAACTTGAGAAAATGAATGCTTGGTGCCAGTAAGTCCGGGACGCACCAATTGCCCTGGTAAAGTTTGCAGTGACAGAAAGGGAGATGCCCGACACCTAATGGCATAAGCCTGGACAACCGTCTGATCCAATGATAAATAGCGGCCGAAGAGGCCGCCAGACACTTGCGTCTAAAAATTACAAAAAAGCAAATAAAACCTCAAAAAACAAAAACAAAAAAGGGGGCCACGTCCAAAGAATGCAACGCAACCTGCCAAGGATAAGAACGCCAATGACACAAGGAAGAGAGGAGAAAGTCCTTAATGAGGTGGAAGGCAGACGCCATCTTCGGAAGAAAGGAGGGATGCGGATAGAGAACCAGATAGGGAGACTTACCGGACAAGGCATCAGCTTGCACACTCGACTAGCGGAAGTGATAGCAAATAGAAAAGTCCTTCTGGGACCCAGAGAACCAGGTTCAGGTCCCACGGCATCAATAGCGACCATACAGGGAGAACATGCCAAACCCCCTAAATAAAAGGTACAAACTAAAGCGTGTGTAGCCAAGGGGTGTTGGGGAAAAAAAAAAAAAGAGCAGATACTTGGCCCTTAATAGTACTCAAGGCTAGTTTCTGATCAACGTCCCGTTGTAGAAAAGCCAGGATCCAAGACAGAGAAAGAGCACGGATGTCAACCCACGGCCTCGGATCACGAAATGCAAGCCTTCTAGGCGCGATTAATGCTCCGGGAAGTAGATTTACGCACCTTTAACATTGTGGTGATCACATAAGCCAGCAACCCAGTCCCTCAGTACCTGGCTTTCAATACAAGAGATGGTTAGAAACTGCATCTTTCTTGCACTAAAAAGGTGCCAATAATGGGCAAAAATTCATAATTTAAATTGATTTTACCGGTAATTAAAAAGTCAAATACAATACAATTGTATAAAAAAATATTTATAACACAAGTCATTTTCAGCACCAAAAAACCCATTCGGTGCACTCCTAGACTAGTGCTGAAAAATGACTTGACTTGTTTTAAAAAAATATTTATATTTTTATACACAATTGTATTGTATAGGAGTCCTAGTTTACATTAAAGCGCTGGTAGGCAGACAAGATCATACATTTAATACAATTTAGTGGGGAAAGAAATTGTTTCAGTTCCCATTGTGAACTGTAAAGAAGTCTCACCAGAAGTTAAAAAGGCTTGCTCAATCCCCCAGGAGACCTACTACACAGCAGCAAATGTCCCTGTAAAAATCAGTGCTATATTTGCTGAGCAGTGGTAGTGCACCATCCTTTCCCCACTGCTATCCGGCAGCACTGGGCCAGGGAGGTGTATTTTTACAGAGAAAAGTGGGCACGTCAGATAGATGAACATCTGCAGTACTCATTGCTGTGCCTTCTCGGGTCTGTCTGCACTGAAAACATTTAGTCTGCAACTTCCCATGTATGCCATACAGTAGTATCTGGTGGCTTGTGTTGTGAATGACTGCAGCTTGAGAGGAGCGTAAAAAAGCCAGCTACTACATCTGTCCGAGAAAGAATAGCGCAGCAGCTTCTGGTGCAAGTCTTTTTCCAGAGGATTGTAATGTTGTGCGGCGAACGAGAGAACACTATGCGCATTATCTCAAGCATACGTCCTACAAACTCCCAGTTAAGAGAAAAGATGTTCCTGGAAAGCACTGGTAACATAGCATTTCCAGGGGCATCTGTGGAGCCCCAGCTCGGTAACCAATGCCTAGGACAGTGGCAGCCGGTAAATCAATATTAGCCATTGACTTCTGGCTTTTCCTTCCAGCCAATTAGGAGAGGAGGCTGTTCTTAAGACTGGATTATACGGGAGGAAAACCTGGAGAAGCCGTGACCTGGATGGGGTAAGTGCAGACCTAGCTGGGGGGGGTCGTATTATTTTACATCAGCATACAGCGCTGCACAATATGAATTTTTCTGAAAGGTGATAGAGGTCCACCAAACTCCAATCTTCGCCCGAGTGCAGTGTTCTACAAAATGTACACATATACAAAGTCACTTTAGACATATATGCTACATCTGTCCATAGGAACATGTACAGAGTGGTGACAACCTGACAGTGACATTTTAATATACCAGGAATGCAGACTGCCTGAAAACCTTTCCACAAAATGGGAACCTGCGAGATTCTAGCCACTAAAGGGGAAAAAAAAAAAAAAAAATTATAGAAATAACACATTTGCTGTCATTCTAATTAGGTGTCTTTTTCTCATTGCAAGGCTATCTGCTTTGCAAGCATATCAGAGTTGGAAGCAACGGGATTGAAGTAATGGTTAATGAGGCGGAATTAAAGTCAGCATGGGCCAATTAGGAGAATTATGGTACAATCTGTTCAGTGAAATACAAAAAAAATACACACAACACACACACAAACACACAGCTGAACATCGAATATAATCAATAATACATATTAAACAACAAAAAAAAAAAACACAAAGTCATAGGACAGGCTTGCTTGCTTGCTTTCTAAAAACAGCTGACCTAGCTGTAGGATTCTTCACATGTCTATAATACTCCCTTGTCAACGCAGTGGGTGTTTACAGACACATAGGCTGTCAAACCACACCCATCAATGGCAACTTGACTGTTAGACACCCACTAAAAGAGTCTGCTCTCGAAATCCGATATATAGAGTGCTTGTCAGAGGATGAACAGCAATAATAGCACAACCGTACATATCCAAATATGGGGGCTCATTACAGCAATCGCTTAGCCAAGGGACTCTTATAGGAATCTTGTCAAGTTAAGAAAAAAAGAAAAAAAGTAGGCCATCACCATTTTGAAAAGGTCAATCAATCACAGCTCAAATGTTTTCCTTATGACAGATTTACGTTAAATTGGCCTACAGAAAGGAAGGAGTGCCCGCTTTGTGAATTAAACACTGTGCCTCCTGGGATATTTGACGTGCATATGCCAGGAGGCACAGCATATGTCATTAATCTAGGTGAGAGGAATATAAACAAAATAAAAAAAGCAACCTTCGCGTAGCGCATTGGAGAATGGGTGGAGGCTTTTTGAGGGTGAAGATCCGCTTTAAGAAGGCAGCAAGACAAGCCGTGATAATGAGCAAAGTACAGTTACCTACAGCATATGAAGCACTACCTTCTTAGGTGTATAATAAATAAATGGTGACCGTTTCATGGCCTATAATAACCACCAGCCAACCAAAGTGAATTAGCTGCTGACTGCTCGGTTTATTCAAATGATCTAAAGGCAGGGGTGCCCAACCAGTGGCCCGGGGGCCACATGTGACCTGTGGAGCCCTCTGTGGCCCACGACCTCCTGCTCTCGTATGGAATAGAATACAGTTATTAAAGGCAAGTTTATTACTAAAATCAGTGTATATATGGGCATATCTGTTCTGCAGTGGTTACTGGGGTGCTTTCAAACTGATCCACAGGTGCAGAGAAGTGCACCTGTGGGTTACCTGCACTGAGCCATAGACTTCCGTTACCTGCAAGTTTGGTGTGCTTTCTGAAAGTGCACCACACCTACAGGATAGAATAGAAGAAGTCTATGACAAAGTGCAGCTAACCTGCAGGAAAGCCAGATGTTAACTGTGCCGCAGCCGTGATGTGGGTAAAAAAACATGCATCGGTGTGAAAGCAGCCTAAGGCCTCTTTCACATGGTCAGTCCGACAAAATCGGCCCCTTCATTCACCTCTAAGGAGTGGAAGATGTAAATGTACTTGTGTCCTTTTACAAACGCCTACCTCCAATCCAATCCACAAAAAAACAAAAGG
Organism: Rana kukunoris; assembly: GCA_029574335.1. Classification (NCBI taxonomy): domain Eukaryota; kingdom Metazoa; phylum Chordata; class Amphibia; order Anura; family Ranidae; genus Rana; species Rana kukunoris. The sequence goes on from CM056049.1 coordinate 296,034,544, forward strand.
AGGAGAGTAGAGTGGGCTCTATAGAGCCAAGTGGGCTACCATCCACCCTCTGTGTTCATTGTGGCCCGCAACCAATTACCAAGTTGCTTAAGTGGACCTTGCTCTTCAAAAGGTTGGGCACCCCTGATCTAAGCAATGAAAGTTTTCACACTAGACAGGTGCAAAAACACTTGCTTGCCTCTTCAGTCACCTTGCTAAACATTGATGCTTAGTGTCATCATTTGATGCCTATGGGTCCTGTAATAGACCAGTATTTTCCTATGTCTTTCTGGAACCTTCATTACTTGCCACAAGCAACCAAACACCGCTAGATGCCTTAAAGGATCGATTGCCATCTTAACAGGTTTAATCTCTATACATCATTCACTTTTCTAGGCCTGCAAATGTAAGGCACTCCTGCTGATTAACAAGACCGTAGTCTCATGGGCATACATAAACTAGCAGGTAAACTAATTACAGATGCAAGAAGCCAAACTGCTCCCATGATCTGACTGAAAAAGAGACTGTATTGTATGTTTATATGTAGCTTATGTGTAAAGTCTGACCGTATAAAACCGATTCAACTGGCCAATGGAAAAATAATTAGCAACACTAGATAACAGGACACGTGCAGGCTTAACCTGTGATCTCATGGCGGAGAACGACAAGAGTTTATTACAGAGCACACCAGATCAAAAGCAACATAATATATACGGTAGTTTGCACATCAGAAAAGCAGGCTTATGCTGAATTTGGACAGTAAAAATAATTAATTAGCTACAGGTAGAGTCGGTTCACACAGGGGCGACTCGTCAGGCAACTCAGCCGCCTGTCAAGTCTCGCTCCGCTCTATTCAATTGAACTGTTCTAAGAGGAGCGACTAAAGTCGCTCAGACTTAGAAAAAGGTTCTTGTACGACTTTGGGGGCGACTTGCATTAGATTCAATACAGAAGTCATTTTGCAAGTCGCCTCTGAAGTCGTCTTGAGATCGCTTTGCCGAGTCGCCCCCCAAAGTCGTGCTGCCCCTGTGTGAACTGGCTTGTACTGTCTCAGGGACCAGTGATTTGCCCATGTATCCTTTCCTGGGGAACTTGACATTGGGGCTTCCAAAGTAAACAAATCTCAAAGAAATTAAAGTAGTTGAAGCAAAGGAAGGTTCCCACAATACAGTTCCTACAGTGCCATTAAAAAGGCCCTCTGGAAATGAATTCATTGTAGCCAGGAAATCTACTCACTCAAGCCAATGGTATAATATAAGCAGCTTATGTATGCAGGCGAGAAAGAGGTTCTGTACCGACTTCAGCTTGGACCGGGTTTTCAGTGACCACAATGCAACATTTAGCAGGTCAGAACAGCAACATGTTGTAGTTTTCAATTAGGAAAGATAATATAATAATCACAGGCACAGGGTATATAGAAGACATGCACCTAGCAGCTCTTTGCAACCAGCTTACAATAAAATATAATTAGAGATACTTGGGCCTGCACAAACCTAGTTTTCCAAAAAATTATATCAATTGCCCACAAAAGTGCACATTCCTTGAGCTGGCAAGCAATACTAAGGCCACGTACACACGACCGAGCTTCGGCAGAATCCAGCGAGAAGCTCGCTGGGATCCATATTCTGCCGAGAAGCTCGATCGGGTGTACGTTTTCGTCGAGCAAACTGTCGAGCGAGGCAACGAGCCAAAATAGAGAGCAGGTTCTCCATTTCCTCGACGGGCCATCGGGACTAATGGCTCGACGCCTTTTTAGACAGCCTGGTCGACGAACTCGACGGCCGGCAACCTCGTCGGGCGGAACGATGGTTTAGCCCAACGAGGTTCTCGTACGTGTGTACGCGGCCTAACAGCTTTATATGTTCAAATTGACAAGTTTCAGAGAGCTTGAGGATGTACTGATAAACGCTTTCATCTATATTTCCAAGACCATATTAGGGGCGAAAAAAACATGTTGGAGGAGTCAAGTTAGGGGTCAGGGAGAGTGATGTGCTTCAGGCTGACTTTGTTGCAATCTTAAAAGCGTTTTGGATTCAGATAAAAAAAATAAAAAAAAAAATAAAAAAGTATAGCGGATGTGCAGCTTTTTTCTGAATTCCCCTTACCTCCAATTCCTGCAACAGCTCAATGGGGTAGATTTACTAAAGGCAAATACTGTGCACTGCAAATGTACTTGCTTTAGAGTAAGCTTAGTAAATGAGGAAAAGCTTTGCAAAGAAAACCCAATCCTATGCAAGGGAAAAAAAAAAAAATAATGCATTTTCGGTTGCACACCACTGATACAAATCAGCAGAGCTTCCCCTCATTTACTAGAATCGTCTCCAAACTGCGGCCCCTTGCTTGCCTTTTCCAGCCCTCAGCTCACTATTTCTCCCACCGATATGAGACACTATTCTGCCATCTGACACCAACAATTGGGCACAATTTCTCCAACAGGGCACTATTCCTCCCTAGGATACCAACGATGGGGCACTTTTCTCCTGAATACCAAGAGTGTGGATGTTTACTTTTACTTATGTCGGAAAAATTTCCGCTCCCCGCTGGCCAGAGTCCAACCCTCTGAAGGACAATAAACCGGCCCTTTGTTTACAAAGTTTGGAGACTCCTGATCTAGAAAAGCACTTGCAGTACACAGTATCTTTGCCTTTAGGGAATCAACCTCAATACTTTCTGTACCAAAAGCAACTGGACAATGTCCTCCAGGATAAACGGAGAGCCTCTCCCCAGTAGAACACCACAAAATCTGACCAAGGTTCTTGCCCTTTACTAAATGCAAAAAAAAAAAAAAAAAAGTTTGGCTTTACATATTCTTAAATTTAAATCAATCACATAAATCATCCATTCTACTATTTTTGTCTATGGTCAGCATCACAGAAATGGTTTTACTTTACTGCATGCATTGCGTTTACTTTCAGCAGCACTTGTGTTTGATATGCCCAACACTTCTGCTAGCATTTAATGCCGATCATCAAAAGAGAAGTGCTATTCTATGCCTATTCTGGCAATTTTTCAATCTACTCTATTAGACGCCATTCTGACAAACAATCATAATTCTTAGCAACACTGAGCTTACATGACAACAAAACAGTTGCATTATAACATTTTCAACTTTATAAGTGCATTTAAATTACATTGCTTGAAAATTCAATAAGATGCAGGTAAAAAATGAGCAGAGCAAGAAAGAAAAAAAAAAAAAAAAAAGGAGAAAATGAATTGAGAATTTTTTTTCTCTCTCATACATGTCTTATTTAAATGGCATTACTTAGCTAGGCGACTAAAAATGAAGCAACCTTACCTCTTGGGACAAAAAGGGAATGACTTGTGCACAGATAGCATTCAGTCTCTTGACAATTTCTGCCTGCAGAGAAAAGAAAAAAAATATAGGAGCATTTATTAAGCAAAACACCTTTTTACCCAGAGACAGAATGTATTAACATTTGATATATTGAATTATGTATACCAAGTACCTAGTCTCTAAATAAACAGCTAGAGAAGAAAGGCAAAGGGGGCCCTAATCTGCAGGAGAACCACAAATCTGCAGTAGGTAAGTGGCTCGCGTCCAAAATATTCAGCTCAGCAGTATGTTAATAAGGCCAGTTCGCAAAAGTTTGTCGTGATGAAAAGCACAGCCAAAATTTCCATTCAGAATCTGCATTTTTTTTTTTTTTTAAGTCTTTACAGCTAGATCAGTAAACCATTGAAACCTGCAGACGTTGCCAAGCCAGCCTTGAAACTTGACAGTGACTCATTAATGAGCACATCCGCTTGGCATTTGACACCATCTAACGAGTTAACTGCTCAAGTATCTGTAGCTTATCAAGCATGTAGCTAGTAGATTGCACAGAACGAATGAGCTCTTAAAAAAAAACACATGAGCAAAATAAACACAATGCCACTGTAATGATGAAATAATCCATCAGTAGCATATGCAGACAATGTATCATGCGTTAAAAAAAAAAAACAACGAGGGCATTAAAATTAGAAGAGGCTTCCTTCTGGGACAACAGCCATTAGAAATAATGTAATGGCATAAAAACAAATATTATACAGAAAAAAAAATGTTATATATAAAATCTATTAACACACACACACACACACACTTCCCCCAGTACAATTAAAAAAAAAAAATGTGCTGAATGAAACACCATTGGTAACTTCTAAATAATTAAACATGCTCAGATGAGACTCCTTTTGTCGAGCTGAAAAAGCACAGGCACCATTTGCCCAAAAAAGCCCTCTTTGTAATTCTGTTAGCAAAACGATAAATAAAAAAATAAAAATGAACTTCATTTAACAGGCTACAGTACTTCTTTGGTCAGACCATGATGGTCCATGGTGTCCAATTCACACACAGCCATTAATGTCTAAACCGCTTGCAACAAGAGTACACCCCTAAGTGGAAAATGTTCAAATTGGGCCCAAAGTGTCAATATTTTGTGTGGCAACCATAACCCTCTTGGGCATGGAGTTCACCAGAGCTTCACAGGTTGCCACTGGAGTCCTCCTCCATGATGACGTCACAGAGCTGGTGGATGTTAGAGAGACCTTGCATTCCTCCACCTTCCATTTGAGGATGCCCCACAGATGCTCAATAGGGTATAGGTCTGGAGACATACTTGGCCAGTGAATCACCTTCACCCTCAGCTTCTTTTTAGCAAGGCAGCAGTCTTGGAGGTGTGTTTGGGGTAGTTATGTTAAAATACTGCCCTGCAACCAGGTCTCTGAAGGGAGGGGGGTCATGCTCTGCTTCAGTATGTCACAGTACATGTTGGCATTCATGGTTCCCTCGAACTGTAGCTCCCCAGTGCCAGCAGCACCGGGGAGGGAAAATGGCCAATTGGGCCCAATTTGTTACCAGCGGTTTAGATATTAATGGCTGTGTGTTGAGTTTATTTTGAGGGGACAGCAAATTTACACTGTTATACAAGCTGTACACTCACTACTTTAGTGTTACAAAGTGTAATTTCTTCAGTGTTATCACATTCAAAGATATAATAAAAATATTTACAAAGATGTGAGAGGTGTACTCAAAAAAAAGGGTGAGAGGAAGACCAGGTGAAGATGGAAGCTCTCAACGGTGACAACAGTGCTAGAGGGCTTTGTTTTGAGTCAAGTCTCTCATAATGTGCTAGTATGCAGTGCATACTAGCACACTATGACATTGCCTTACAGGGATCTTTTTTTTTTTTAATCTCCAACTGCAGTTTACTACTGCTTGAATATAGCTGCCATTTTTAAATAAAACCAAGAATACATGCAGCCTTCAGGGGTGTGCATTATTGCCCACTCTTCAGTTCCCAGCATTATAGATTAGAACCAACCGCTCTATAGATTAGAACCAACCGCTCTAGAGAAAAAAAGTAACACACACACACACACACTCTCTCCAAATATGTTTGAATTACCTATTAGGGCACAATAGAAAAAAGTAAAATTATAACACGCACATTTCCCTAAATTTGACATTTTACCTTCCTAAATATCTACTAGAAGCTGACAGACAATAGGGAAACCATAACCTGCTGTTAAACATTTGTCATATCCGAGACCCATCACCCAAACAGAACTTAAAGCTTACAGCAAAACCACAGTTTGTATGTCATTTGGCCACAAACACCTCTGAAATATTTCAGAAGCACGCAAAGCACACACAAAGCATAAATTCTTTCCGAAGACACAAACTACATTTCAAAAACCAAAAGTAAAGATCAGATAGAACAAGATTTAAATAACAAAAAAAAAAAAAAAAAAACCCCACCAAACAGACTAGATAGCTGGTAAATGGTAACTGCAAATCTAGTTAGAAATTGGTACCTCTGTACTACCAGAACATTGATACCACCCACAGTGCTTACAGCACCCAAATGGGGCCGCTTCTTTAAATGGCTTGAGACTATCTGCAAGCAGCCAGACAAGTGTTCAATTTTTTTATTTAAAAAGTTTTTGTATGGCCCACTGTTAATCAACTGTTCACAAGTAAATACCCCAAACAGACCACAAAAGGTCTTTAGCCAGTTCTGATACCACAAAATACAAAACCACCAAAGGACTGCAGAAAGTTATGGGAACCAAAACTAGCAACAACTATTGGACTGTTAAAGGTATACAGTTTGCGACAAAATTTTTGATTCAGTCATTAAAAACCCATTCATTAAAATCTCATTACATGTAAAATCAAAATGTCAGGTGATCCTGCCACGAAGGTCCTGTTTAAGGGAATTTGTAATGGATGAGTGACAATACCCTGTCTCCCATTTGTGTTTCTGCATTCTCACCCTGTCACACAAGCCTTCAAAAGAGGAGAACTACATGTCCTATTTCACCACAAATGAGTCAGGTATGGGCCACCATTGTCACCATGGGGAAATCTGCCCTGAGAAATGCCATGCAGCCATGTGTGCATGTAGACAGGAAGTGGTAACAAGTAGGCTGCAGGAAATCAGTAGTGCTAAAATTAAATGCAACGTATACAAGTAATTTTTTGTTAAAAATTCTAACTGGTTATGATACAGTATCTTTGCAAACTGAGCTTCATTAAATGTAAACAAAGATTGACAACTATTGAACAAGTTTTCCTTTAAAAAAAGACTATTGTCACCCCAATAAAGTGCTTTTAAAGGGCTAGGACCAGTCAACATGACAACATAATCAGGTAAAAATATATACATGTTCTAAATCCAGAAGGAGTTATGGCTGCTGATAATTACCGACAGGCTCAAAAAGGTCTGTGGTTCATAGGCATCATATTTACTAAATGCAGACGACAGATGGTGCAATATTTCTTTCCTGCAACTACAGGTTGCAGGAAGAATAGAGAAGAACACGGTCAGTGTTGATGCGAGAACCACTCCCATGGAGCCATTGTGCATTACCGGCAGGCAAATGTACCCAAGTCAAGCCCATCGATGGATCAAGTTGGGTACATTCAGCCTGCCCATGTTCCAACCTCAGCTGGTATCTAATGAACCGGCCAAGATTCAAACCATCTATGGCCAGCTTAAGACTCTAGTGGGCCTCGTTGACAAACAAATTGGTGCAGATTACAGAAAGCTTTAGGCTGCTTTACTTGCCGTGATTCAATTCATTTTATTTATTTTTTTCATCAAATTATCTCCATTGATGTCCATGGCCGAACGCCAATGTCGCCTGAAAAAAAGGGTCCGGGACTTTTTCAGGCGGCAGGCGTACAGCGTTTCAGAGATGTGAACCATCTCTATAGACATCAATGGGAATTCGCCCCTCCAGCGGCACGAGCATCGGGCGACAGGCGTTTTGTGGCCTAGATGTGAATGGAGCCTTAGCCAAAAGGAAAGATGAGAAGCTTTGGATGGAACCATCTCGACTGAGCCGATAAGCACGAGTTGGCCAGTGACATCTGGTTTTCTCAACCCTAGTTTAGGTGAGGTCAAAATGTTTGTGGGTCAGCCCTCTACAATCCTAAACAACTATTCCCAGGTGACCGTTAAAACAGGCCGCCATCAGGACCCCCAAAATCTTTAAACAGCTTAGGTGACCAGAGGGTACTTGCTTAGGGCTATTTCACACCAGCATTTGAAGTGCATTTGACATGCAATATTTATTTCTATGGAAGACGCACTTAGATGAAAAAAGCCAACTAAAGCTGCAAAGGAAGCAAGTCTGCCCAAAATGCTGAGGTATGAAATGGCAATGTCTATGAGCAGCCAGACCGCATCAATTTTTATTTGATTTGTGTCTACGGGCTCTTTATAATTTAATGCTCTTAAAGTGACAGTAAATGTTGCCTTAGCAACAGACTTACCTATGGCTCATCAAGTTTGGCTTGTGGATCCCAAGAGAGCAAGCTTTTG